>SKCR01033757.1:0-375348 GCA_019454045.1 Zanthoxylum bungeanum
TCGTTATTAATTTTATTCACACCTTATTATGCTTTTATAATGCATGTTTAAGGGTGTATGATGAGACCTAATCAAAGATAATAAATTGATTTCCAATTTACGAGAAAAACCCTCATCAAATATTAAGCGTTTTCCTTCCATTGAGTGGTTCTCTCTCAAGATCCAAGATTGGCATTGGTTTGTTGGCCAAAGTCAAGATCAATGTCCATCGCAGATGTGTTTGAACCATGAAAGCTTTGTTACATATCGCATGTCTTGGGCGGTTGTGACTTGTCGGCCAAAGTTAAGGTCACTTCTAGTTCATCGACGTGGATTATGAAGCTATCCCACTGTCAATGGGTCACACTTAACTGGAATCATTAAGTTTGTTGAGCCAAAGCCAATGCTTAGTTGATTCAGAGGAAAATGTTAGGAAATATATATTGGATATATATCTCAGACTTGGAGGTCCACCTACCGGATCTAGGAATTGGATGGGATCCAATTGATCTTAGAGATCTACCTAGTTAAGTTTCATACAGCTTGTTGGCAAAAGTCAAGGTTGTGTGTTATTTAACGGGATCATAGCCCACTAGGAAACTAGGTTTCCCGAGTACTCCATAGAGGGTTAGAGGCTCGCCGAAAAATATTGGGAGATAAGTATTAAATTTGCAATTTTGTTTAAATACTTGCCAATACGCGCTCCTTTATTTTATTTATCGTTGTTATAAATATATTAGTTGGACTAATATCTTTTATTGCTTTCTTTGAACAGTTAGACTGTACAAGACACTACTTCATTTGTAGTTAATTATATAGTTGGACTATAGTAATCATTACATTTGATTGTACCCGATATCGTTGATTGAATAATTGGACTATTGCAATCGAGATGGCTGGAAAGATTAGCGTTATTGACATCGTCATGGGTGATAATGTCCTTAACGGCTCAAATTTTTCAGATTGGGAGATGAACCTCAGGATAGTCCTGGGAGCCAAGAAGTTACTCTATGTCATAGAGAAACCTCTCGGGCCTGAGCCCGGAGTTGAGCAAATAGTAGAGCATGAGCTTTGGAAGACTCATCGTGATGATAAATTTAGTGCTCAATCTGTCATGCTTGCCGCAATGACTCCTCAATATCGTCGTCAGAATAAAGGATTGGATCCTTATAGTATGATGTTGAAATTGAAGGATCTTCACAGATCTAATCTCAAATCTCAGAAGCACGAATTGCACAAGAAGCTCTTTCGCTCGCGTATGTAAGAGGGTACGTCTGTCGAGCACTATGTGTCGCAGATGATTGCTGACATCAAACATCTAGGTCAGCTGGGCATAACCTTCGAGGCCGAGACTTCTATAGATTTGATCTTACAGTCTTTGCCCGACTGCTGGGGCGATTTCATCATAAACTATAATATGATGAACCAAGAGAAAACTCTTGGAGAGTTATTGGTGATGTTGAAAGAAGCAGAGCCAGAGCTTCTAAAGGGCAAGAAGCACGAGGCGCACCTTACTTCGACATCCCAGATGGCCAAGGCTTGGCCGAAGGCTTCTGGGGTGTGAAGAAAATGGAGAAAAAAGGGCAAGGCTAGATCATCATAGTCTTCTAGGAAGACTAAGGATATATCCCAAGACGTCTGCCTATATTGTGGCAAACGGGGTCACTGGAAGCGTGACTGCCGTGAGTACAAGGCGGAGTTAGAGGAAGAGAAGACGGGCAAGGCTCTAGCTTCAGGTATTTTTGTTATAAACATGTCCATTTCTAGTTTTAAAAATTGGATTTTTGATTCTGGATGTGGTACTCACATATGTACTGATGTGCAGAATTTGCTGACTAGCAGGATACTGGCTTTAGATGAGATCGACCTACAAGTCGGAAACTGAACGAGAGTCACTATTTTGGCCGTTGGGACCTATGTTTTGTATCTGCCATTGGGGCATGTAATTACATTAGGTGACTGTTATTTTGTACCTAGTTCGACTAAAATACATCATCTCTGCATTTTGTTTAACCCGTTGCGGGTATACCTTTGTATTCTGGAACACTAGGTGTTTTGTATATAAAGATAACATTTTGATATGTACAGCAGATGTTAATAATAGTCTTTATATTTTGAATATAGATTAATCTCAAACACATAACATGACAAACAAAAGGCTCAAACTGAATAAATCAGATGAGATTTATTTATGGTATTGTTGTCTGGGACACATTAACAAGACTGGTATATCCACACTTTCGAAGAGTGGATACTTGGACGGATTTGATCCTAATTCAAATGAAGTATGCGAATCTTGTTTATTAGGCAAAGTGCCTAAAACGCCTTTCAGCGGTAAATGGTGTACGTGCCACCGAGCTGTTAGCCCTTGTCATGGTGATGTATGTGGGCCCATGTCTAGCTAGGCTAGAGGTGGTTATGATTACTTCGTAAACTTTACGAATGTTGCATCTCGTTATGGTTATGTGTTTCTTATGAAACACAAATAAGAAACTTTTGATAAATTCAAAGAGTTTCGACACGAAGTAGAAAAACAGAGGGGCAAAAGTATTAAGACATTACGGTTGGACCGTAGTAGAAAATACTTGAGCAATAAGTTTCTCGATTACTTGAAAGAGTATGATATTCTTTCACAGTGGACTTCTCCTGGAACACCTCAATTGAGTGGTGTGTCCGAACGGAGAAACCGAACTTTGTTGGACATGGTAAGGTTAATGATGATTCGCACTGAGCTACTAATTTCCTTCAGGGGATACGCATTGAACAGTGCTATACTTATTTTGAATAAGGTTCCGACAAAGTCTATTGGACAGACCCCGTATGAAATATGGACATGAAAGAAACTAGGTTTCTCATTCCTGAAGATTTGGGAATGCTTGGCATATGTTTGGATGGTACCAAACTAGAACCCAAATCGGATAAGTGCCTATCTGTAATTGGTTATCCTAGGGAAACCAAAAGATATTGTTTCCATAACCTATAAGAGAACAAAATATTTGTTGCTCTCCATGCGATTTTCCTTAGAGGAATTCCTAAATGCAGTGGTAAGTGGGAGGAAAGTAGAACTCGATGAAAATCGGAGTGATATTGTTCCTGGCACCGATCCTTTCACGGAACATGAACAGTTCATCAGGGATGAGACTGTTCCACAATCTTCTAATACACAAGAACCGCGTAGGTCGGAGAGAGTCAGAAAAACAACCTGAGAGGTATGGGTTTTTGATCTCACCTCATGAAGATATTAATCTTATTGAGGATAATGAGCCGTCTACGTATGAGGAAGTGATACAAGGTATCGACTCCATTTATGGCAAAGTGCCATGAAGTCCAAAATGGATTCCATGTATATCAACCAATTTTGGATACTGGTTGATGTAACAGAAGGCATTGTGCCTATTGGTAGCAAATGAGTCTTCATGGTGAAGACAGACATGGATGGCAACAAACAAATATACAAAGCTAGGCTTGTAGCGAAAGGGTATCGTCATCAACATGGTGTCGATTACGGCGAAACCTTTTACCTGTTGCCATGATTAAATCCATTCGGATAATGCTTGCTAATGTTGCATATTTTGATTATGAAATATGGCAGGTAGACGTCAAAACCGCTTTCCTTAACGGAAACCTTTTGGAGGATGTTTACAACAACCTGATGTTTTTTGTGGTGCAAAAATATGCAAACAAGGTTTGCAAATTAAATCGATCCATTTATGGATTGAAGCAAGCATTGTTTTCTTGGAACTAACGTTTTGATAAGATCATAATGGTATATGGTTTCATTCAAAACGATAATAATTCTTGTGTATATAAGAAGGTTAGTGGGAGCGTTCTGACATTGATTGTCCTATACGTTGATGATGTATTGCTTTTTAGCAATGACATTCCCATACTACAATTGGTGAAAGCTTGGCTTTCATTAATATTCTCCATGGAATACTTGGGAGAGGCAACCTTTATTCTAGGAATAAAGATTTACTGGGATAGATCTAAAAGTTATTGGCACTCTCCGAGAACTCGTACATTGAAAGACATGTACGTGACCTGGTGTCTCATATGCTTTGATCATGTGGAGTCACAATCAGGCCGATCCAGGTGATGGTCACTCGATTGATGTTAAGAAAATCCTTAAGTATCTTAGAGGAACTAAAGATGCTTTCTTAATTTATGGAGATTGAGAACTTGAGGTGACTGGAATCACCGATGCAAGTTTCTAAACCGATAAAGACGACTATAGGTCGCAATAAGGGTACATATTTTGTTTGAACAACGGAACAATGAGCTTGAGATCTTCCAAGCAAGATACTGTTGCCGATTCAACTAAAAAAGCGGAATATATTGCTGCGGCTGAGGCAGTAAAAGAATCATTTTGGATCTATAAAATTCATAATTGGATTAGGAGTGTTCTGTTAGTAGCTGAGTTGGGCTACAACGCAGGCTAAGGAATTACAGTCTCATCAATGATCCAAGTATGTACTTTGACCATTTCAACTGATCCGTGAGATCATACATCGTGGCGATGTCAAGATCAAAAGATCGTTTCAGATGATAATCATTAAATATCCGCTGACGAAAGCGATATCTCAGCATAAGCATGAGCGACCCGTACATAGTTCAAGTGTTGGACACTTGAGTGATTGGCTATAGGCCAAGTGGGAGTTTTTTGGACAATTATGACCCATAGCATCACTATTTGTAAAAGACATGGTGTTCTTTGTACAAATTAACTATGTGACAAAGGAAACTGCTCTTTTATCATTTTGTAATTGGATTACTTAGATATATAAATGATAAAAGTCCATATGATCAGTTCCGGATTAATAAGATATGAGACAATATTAATCCACGAAATATTTGATCATTAAATATCCCTAGTCATAGTATTATCGAGACTGGACATCGATAATGCGGAATAGGATAGTATTGCACTTGTGCGCTTTATGGAAGCTTAACGACATAGTTCTCATATATTTAAGTATTGGATACTTATGCAAGTGTGATATGAGGTTCTGTTAACCAATGGTACGAGAATAGCTTTGCTCTGGATAGACCCCTCGAAATCCCATTGGTAGTATGACTATGTGTCTATGGGAATTCGAATCAGGGTAGGTGTATTTGGTCTTAACCTGAGACTTGCATCGCTAATACTTGCGACAATCAGTACGCTTTGGTTTTGGTCGTTCGGGGCTTTAACATGTTCTGTGTACGCTTTGGTTTTGGTCGTCCGGGGCTTTTACTGAGAATCGTAGTGTATTGGGTGTGATGTCAAGATGGAAGTATCACTTCAGTCATATGGAGATGATGATCACGCAGGGATACAAAACTAGTACTCTCATATGTTGCAGCTATCGAGATAGTATGACTAGGTCATGATTATCCGATTAAAGAGACTAGTTACTAGTGATCCGATATATGCTTCGTACGGGGCATACACAATTCCAGCCCCAGGCCTAGCATGTGACATCCGATACTGGATCGTAATACGCAATACATAGTATACTACACCTGATAAAAATTACATATTCTTCGTTGAATATTTTTGGAGAATTGGGTAGGCACGGTGCTTTGCTAGAAGAAAATCATGTCTTGTAAATTGGTAAGAACGTGGTACTAGATACGCACGTGTTCGGATAGTCCGATAATCGTATTTACTGCCAACATATCCAGGGATCTCTTGGGTCGCTTCCCAAAGATTCACCGATGATATTTGACTCGAACAGAGAATTAATATGGGATTAATTATGAGAGAGAAAATTAATTTGGGATTAATTACGGCAATAAATTAATCTGGGATTAATTATCAGAGAAAGAATTAATCTGGGATTAATTACGTCATGAATTAATCTGGGATTAATTCGTGAAGAAGGGAGAACGCGATTAATTTGGAATTAATCGGTAAAATAAATTTAATAGTTAAATTGGATTTTTCTATTTAATTTATTTAATTGGGCTAAAATAATATATTGGATATATTAACTGAAAGTGGATTTCAATGCGGAATTAAAATTGGATTTTAATTCATGCGAACGAATTAATTTGGAATTAATTCGTAAGCGACTTCCGTAATAATTTTAATGGGCATTATTATTTAATTAAATTGGATTTAATTACGCCGCGACGGTAAATTCGTTTAATCGGATTAAACAAACCTGAGCCCGAAGTGTGTTGATGATGAGTGGTAAATTTATCACTATTTCCCACTCATTTGACCTAATATTTTGTATAGTTTCTTGAGTTTTCTGAATATTTTAATGTGTTTTGTGTTATTTTGTAGATAAATAAAGTTTCAGGATATTCTGGAGGTGATTTGGAGCCAAAACAGAGAAAACGGACAAAAGGGCAAAATCATCATTTGGTGCGCCGCGATGCCTAACGTGCGCCGCTCCATGCTAACGTGCGTCGGGGGCACGTGTCAGAATCTGAGAAGTTTGACTTTGCTAACGTGCATCGGGACACGTGTCAACATCACAGCCGATCTGCTAATGTGTGGCATGCCACGTGTCATCATCCTATGGTGCCGACAATCGCCATCGCCACGTGTTGCCACGTGTCACCCCACGTGTCAGCCACGTTGATGAGTGGTAAATTTATCACTTTTTCCCACTCCTTTGACCTAATATTTTGTATAGTTTCTTAAGTTTTTTAAATATTTTGATGTGTTTTGTGTTATTTTGCAGATAAATAAAGTTTCAGGACACTCTGGAGGTGATTTGGGGCCAAAATAGTGAAGAATGGATAAAAGGGCATTTTCGTAATTTTGCGCGTCGCGACGCCTAACGTACGCCGGGTCCACATGTCAGAATATGAGAAGTTTGACTTTGCTAACGTGCGCCGTGCCACATGTCACCATCACAGCCGATCTGTTAACGTGCGCCCTGCCACGTGTCATCATCCTACGGTGCCGACAATCACCATCGCCGCATGTCGCCACGTGTCATCCCGCATGTCAGCCATGTAATCATCCACATCAGCAGTAGACCAAGTCAACTTGCCACATCAGCGCCAAGTCATCAGCATCCAATCATAACGCGCCACGTGTCGCAATCCTACGGTGTCGACAATCACTATCGCCACATCACCGCCACGTCACTGCCACGTTAGCTCAATTATTGAGTTAATCGTCCACATTGCCACATCATTGGATAAGAATCTCGGCGGACCAACCAGAAGCTGACATGTGTCACATTGCGACGCGTAAAACCTTACTCGTTGCGACGCGCGAAGCCTACTCAGGCCTATAAATTCAGCTCGAGGTTTCAGTTTTAGATGTACCTTCCTCTCTGAATACTCTAATGTAAATAGAGAGTTTTCTATCTAGTTTATTTTAATTTCAGTTTTGTATTTAATTTTAATTACGTTCTGTAATAATAATAAATTACTTTCTTTACTTTTTCAGTTTTTACTATTCAACATAAGGAGGTAATTTCCCCCTGCTAGGGTTAAAGGTAAAACTTTTATTACTGCTATTTAGATTAATCTCCCTTAAATATAATATATTCACTATTTAAAGCTTGACTTAATAAGGATACCGCTATATTGGTCTGTTGGTATTTCATTTTAAACTGGTTTAAACCTGACTAAGCAAGGATACCGCCAGATTGGTCGGTTGGTAAATAAACTTTCTTACCGCCTATATGGTAGGCTTATGGATAAATTTTGATACCGCCTATATGGCTGATCGGACTTAATTTGACTTAATCAGGTTACCGCCTATATGGCTGGTTGGTAAAATCATCACAAGTTAATATATTATATTAAGGGAGATATCTAAATTAGTAGTGATAAAAGTGGATCCTTTTATTCTAGCATTTTCTTTTATTGTAATTTTCTTTATTTACTTTCCAGCATTTTACTTTTCAGTATTTTACTTTATGTCTTTTACTTTTAAGTTTTTACTAGCCCTAGTTATGTGTCGTAACTAAGTTAGTTATCTGGGGATGTGATGAATTCTAATATCACCGGTTTATAAGGGTTTATTTTATAGTTTGGGTAATTTAAAGGTTTACTTATTAAGTCTTAAGCTTAATGCGTCTTGTTAATTGGCCACTAATAAGATTGATCTGGTAAATCTAAAATAAACTTGACAAAGGAATTTTAGGTTTCAACCTTAGACTTAATAGCTCACGATCTTCCTTGAGGATAGATAACCCTTTAATAGATTTCCTTACAGGATTGACATATACCTGTCGGGCGGGGGTAGCCATAATTAGAACTTAATCTTAATGAATCCAAGTAATTTTGTTGATGTAGACATATGGTTCAATTGGGTTATACTGGGTATTTGCGTCTGACCATCGATAGAGGCTTTCGCATAATTTAGTGTTCCAGGTTAGTAAACCGATTTATTACACAAACATGAAATAACCACTTCATATTTTAAAAGATATTAGAAAGATTCACAACCCTATATAGTTTCCTAATATTGAATTTTCTTAAACCTATTTTCGTGGAATTTTATTTACTTGTTTTTTAATTCAAAATCATCACCATTTCAAATCAATCAATCAACCTGTTAGATACTAGTAATCATTTGACCTCATAAAATTAATAGATTAGGTATTAAGTCATCGTGTGATCGATACTTTTTATACTACTTGAACGATACATGCGCTTGCGTTATACGCGTGTGATTACGCACCGGTCAAGTTTTTGGCGCCGTTGCCAGGGACTTATTTATCTTTCTCTATTAGTTTAAGGGTTAGATACGTTACTTGTATCTAATTTCTTTTTACTTATTATTTCCGTTTTCTTGTGTTTCAGGTTCCCAAACACTACATGAGACGAACCAGAAGCTTTGAACTCCGACCGCTTGACCCAGAGATTGAAAGAACCATTAGACAGTTGAGAAGGGAAAGACGAGAAGGCCAAGAAGCTTTAGTCAACATGGAACCTGAACCTTTGGAAGTTGCACCACCAATACCCATTCGAGACAGAACCATTCCGGTGGTCGACGGCTTCATTTCCTGTATTATACTTCCTCATTTACCAGCAAATGCGTGTGACATAAAAACATGCATTCAGATGATTCAGCAGTCAGTACAGTTTGGGGGAAAAGCAACTGAAGATCCTAATACCCACATCGGTAACTTTCTGGAAGTTTGCGGCACTTTCAATTACAACCGACAAGCTGAAGAAGTAATGAGAATGCGGGTTTTTCCATACTCCTTGAAAGACAGAGCTAAAGCTTGGCTACATTCACTACCAGTAGGTTCCATCACAACTTGGAACACTTTAGCCACCAAATTTCTTGCAAAGTACTTTCCACCAGCTAGAACTGGAAAGCTGAGGAATGACATCACATCCTTTGTACAACAAGACTCGGAAACTCTCTACGAAGCTTGGGAAAGGTACAAATATTTGCTCCGGAAATGTCCTCACCATGAAATTCCAAAATGGCGTCAAGTCCAAACTTTCTATAATGGACTTTCTGGACTGATGAGAACCACAATCGATGATGCTGCTGGAGGAGCTTTAATGGGAAAATGAGAAGATCAAGCCTGAGACCAAATCGAAGAAATGGCCAACAACAATTCCTTGTGGCCAAAAGAAAGGAGCATGATCCAAAGAATTGCAGGAATTTATGAAAGTGGAGCCAATACAGCAGTCAACGCCAAGCTGGATTAGATATAGAAATTTATGGAGACTCTTACCACTGGATCCACAAGTTCACTATATGGAGGAGCACCAGAACCAAACCAACTTGAAGAGACGGTGAATTATGTCAACCATTTCAACAGACAGGAGAACAATCCATATTCCAACACCTACAACCCAGGGTGGAGGAATCATCCCAATTTTTCATGGAGCAACAATTCAGGGCAAAAGAACAATCCACCACCTGGATTCCAACAGCAGAACTATCCACCACCTAGATTCTAGCAGGAGCAGGCAAATGAACCAGGAATAGCAGAAATGATGGCTCATATAAAAAAGTACGATGCTATATTTCAAAGCCAATGTGCTTCCATCAAAGCACTGGAGAATCAAATCGGACAACTGGCCAATGCTCAGAGTTACAGACCACCAGGTAATCTTCCCAACAACACAGAACCAAATCCAAGAAACATAGGGAAGGAGCAGTGTCATGCCATCATGTTAAAAAGCGGTACTGAAATCAACAAAGATGTTGGAATCAAGGCAACAATTGAAGAAGTTCCAAAAGATGCAGTTCCACAGATGGAGGAAAAAGAAGCAAAGGAAAAAGAAAAATATCAGATCACTCCACCTCCACCTTTTCCACAGCGACTTGACCGGTGCTTACACACACGCGTATAATGCAAGCGCACGTATCATTCAAGTAGTATAAAAAGTATCGATCCCACGAGGACTTAATACCTAATCTATTAATTTTATGAGGTCAAATGATTACTAGTATCTAACAGGTTGATTGATTGATTTGAAATGATGATGATTTTGAATTTAAAAACAAGTAAATAAAATTGCGCAAAAATCGGTTGAGGAAAATTCAAATTTATAAAACTATCTAGGGTTTTAAAAACTTAAAAGTAAAAGACATAAAGTAAAAATGTTGAAAAGTAATTGCGGTAAAGTAAAAGCTGAAAAGTAAATTACAATAAAATAAAATGCTAAGGTAAAAGGATCAACTTTTACTATTTACTATTTATATATCTCCCTTAATATAATATATTAACTTGTGATTATTTTACCAACCAGCCATATAGGCGGTAACCTGATTAAGTCAAATTAAGTCTAACCAGCCATAAAGGCGGAACCAAAATAAACCTGCCATATAGGCGGTAAGAAAATTTAATTACCAACCGACCAATATGGTGGTATCATTACTTAGTCAGGTTTAAACCAGTTTAAAATGAATTACCAACCGACCAATATAGCGGTATCCTCATTAAGTCAATATTTTAAATAGTAAATATATTATATTTAAGGGAGATTAATCTAAATAGCAATAGTAAAAGAATTACCTTTCACCCTAGCAGTGGGAAGTTACCTCCTCATGGTGAATAGTAAAAACTGTAAAAGTAAAGAAATTAAATTACTATTATTACAGAACGTAATTAAAATTAATTACAAAACTAAAATTTAAAACAAACTAGATAGAAAACTCCATAGTTACATCAGAGAATTCAGAGAGAACGGTAAATCTAAAACTGAAATTTCGAGCTCTATTTATAGGCGTCTATAAGTGCCACGCGTAGCGACGCGCACGTTTTTTCTTGCGTCGCGACGCGCTGACGTGGCAGTTTCTGATTGGTCGGCTCAGATTCTTATCTGACACGTGGCGATTGCGGATAAGGTGATAAGGTGACACATGGAAAGACGGCTGGCAACTCAATGATTATGCTGACATGGCGATGACGTGGCGATAGTGATTGTCGGCACCATAGAATGATGACACGTGGCACGCTGTGATTGGCTGATGATGACGTGGCGGTGACGTGGCACGTTGACTCGGTCAACTGGTGATGTGGATGATGACGTGGCTGACACGTGGAGTGACACGTGGTGATGGTGATTGTCGGCACCGTATGATGATGACACATGGCACGACGCACGTTAGCAGATTGGCTGTGATGGTGACACATGGCACAACGCACGTTAGCAAAGTCAAACTTCTCAGATTCTGACATGTGGACCCGGCGCACGTTAGCAAACTTGCGGCGTACGTTAGGCGTCGCGACGCGCCCAATGACCAAAGTGCCCTTTTGTGTTCTTTTTCACTGTTTTGTCCCCAAATCACCTCCGGAATGTCCTGAAACATTATTTATCTACAAAATAATACAAAACACATCAAAATATTCACAAAACTCAAGAAACTATACAAAATATTAGGTCAAATAAGTGGGAAATAGTAATATATTTACCACTCATCACACCCCCAAACCTAACATTTTGCTAGTCCTCGAGCAAAACATAGAATAAAATAACATAAACATCTGTAAAATAAACTTTAACTAAGCCACTTTCGTAGGGATCACGGTTGCATTTAGCGTATGCAACAAGCCTTTAAACCCTTAGGTGTCTATAGTGGACGAGTTGTAGTCTCGTGAGGGTTTACAGCAATGATACCCACAAACATTTTAAAAAAGTAAAAAGATAGTAAAACTAATGCACACAAAAGCAAAAAGACAAGAGAAAAGAGAATAAAGAAGTTAGTGACTAATCAGGTGAAACTTCTACTCCAAGTCACTAGTTGTTTTCTTTCTTTCTAAATTACCGAATAAGTAAATTCTCCTATTATATTTACCATTCTCCATATACACAGCCGAAAAATATTAAACAACTCATTTTTGCCCACAACAGTCACAAGTGCAGTTGATAAGAGAGTAATATTTTTGTCCTAAAGTTTTATCAGAATTCACACCTTTTTGTAGCAATGGAATAATTTTTCTCATTTTTGTGATTTTTTCTTTGATTTTTTTATTTTTATTTATATACAATATCTTCCATCTATGTAGCGAGTGTTGGGTCGGTGGCTCCCAAACCAGTTGGCTTTAGGGCACCAGGTGTTAAGACACCCCTACGGACTTAATTACTCAGACTTCAGATATATATTTTTGCAACATCTTTGATTCATGTAGCGAACTTTGGGCCAGTGACTCCCAAACCAGTTGGCTTTAGGGTACTAGGTGTTAAAACACCCTTACAGACTTAATAACTCGGATCTCAGACGTTTTTTTTTTTACTCCATCACTTCTTGAGATGCTTCCTCCAATTAAACTAGAGCACTGAATATTACAAACTTTTCAATTATAGCTCATGTCTGTATGTTACTATGCATGTTGATAATACCTGCTAACTGAGCATATGAAGATCCATTTTAGTCAGTATTATGGAGAATTCACAAATTATATAATTCAAAAGGAAATAAATAAAAATTAACTTGTTCCGAATTAGGTTTGAGATACGTCTCAGGATTGGAAGCTTCTTACTCAGATATCTCTTACCAATTTCACCTTTTTAGTCAAAATAAAAACACAAAAACGCAAAATATTTTTGTAATTTTTTAAAAAATTTCAATATTTTTTTGTATTTTTCAAAAAATTTTGGACTAAAAATAAAAACAACACACCACTAAAAACAAGATACTGATCAACTAATTCCCTCCCCCAAACCTAAATGAGACATTGTCCCCAATGTCTTAAACAGTAGAAGAAGAGTTTAGAAGATAATACCTGGTTAGCTGAAATTTTACACGAAAAGTTAAATGTTAAGATCCAGATTAATCCGACGTCTGTTACCAAGATCGTCCTTGGACCAATTTATCTTTGAAAGGATAGGGTCAATTTGTGGTTCATAAGCTAATATTTGGTCAATTAGATCCGGAGCAATTCTGGTAGTGAAGAGAAGTTCTTTTAAAGGTTTTGACACGAACCCATTTCTCCGGGCATCATCAAGAAATACACAAAGAAAATCATAAAATCCTTCAACGTTGTACAATCCAAGCGGTTTCTGGTGTATGTTCAGGTTTACCCAAGATAACACTGTAAAAATTTCCTCCAATGTACCCAAGCCACCTAGCAAAGCAATAAAAGCATCAGCACGGTTAATCATTTCTACCAGTCGTTCAGACATACCTGGCACGATTAGTTCTTCTCCGTTTGATGGTCCAATAAGATTTGCTTCTGCCAAGGGTTTTGGGATGATTCCCAAATCGTGACTGCTTCCCTCATGTACAACTTTTGAAATGATCCTCATAAGTCCAAGATTGCCTCCGCCATATACTAAGTGCATATTCCTTGCAGCTAAGACTTGACCCAATTCCTGTGCTGCTTCTACGTATTGTGGCTTAACACCAACACTAGTACCACAAAACACACAGATGTTTTCAACTCGTCTTCTTGAAGTGGCTTCCATGTTTTACTCTGGATGTCTTCAAAAGTAAAATGATGAGTTGAATTTATAACACCTGAAAAGGGTGAGTAAAATAATAGCACTAGTACCTGCCAAATGACAATTATTAGTTAACAGTAAAATAAATCGTGATAGTAAAAAAGGTTTGGATCCTGTCGGAGAAAATAAAAGAAAACAACAAAAAAAATTACCATTATTAGGGAAAGACAAAGAGATATAATATTTATAATTATTACGGCTTAATTGACGTATATGCGTCAGGGATAAGCTTCCCATCCAATTTTCTTATAAATTGGCAAACATGGTCTTTTTGAGTCAGATTCCCGAGACTTAACTGTTGTCTTTATTTTTGGAATTGTGTATGCAATTTGCGAATGGCTATATGAACATATCCACTGGGATGCGTCTCAAGAGTTGAAGATATATCATCTACAGACTCCTTACTCAAGCCATCTCTAATGAGTTTAATTTTGTCTTCACGATTATCAGACACCATTCCTAAAGAACGACAACGAGTATTGCAATTCCAGCGTACACATTTATAACAAACACCCATTTGCTTAGCTCTACGTTTCTTTGCATAGGTGCTTCTTCCAAAACCAGGCAGATGTGAAATAAAAGAGTCAGAAGACTCACATACCAATCAGACCCATACTTCAATTACCCAACGAATATCATTAGGAACACCATGGATCGTTAGTAATCTCATCCGTTCCAAACGAGCTTTGTAGACTTTCATCAGAGATTTTTTAGGGAGAGAAGGAAATTGCTTGCGAAGATTTGCGAGAGCTTCTTCCATCTTGAAATGACTTAATCTGCAAAAACTAAACACACAAAATTAAATCACACCAAATCACAATATATACAAAAATTACATAGGTTGCCTCCCTGTGAGCGCTAAGTTTAACGTCGTCAGCTAGACGTGACTTCTCAAACGTTAGGCTGGATCTGAAAGTGTGACATTTTCTTTTTGTCGCTCAAATGATTCTCCCCAGTAGTGCTTGACACGCTGACTGTTAACCTTGAATGTTTCGTTGGTGTTGGGATCTAGTAACTCAACAGCTCCATATGGAAAAACCTGAGTGATCACAAATGGACCTGACCCCATTGATTTCAACTTTCCAGGGAAAAGTTTCAACCTTGAGTTGTACAAAAGCACCTGCTGCCTTGGTTCCAACTGTCTGTGCACTATTTTTCGGTCATGCCATTTCTTGGTCTTTTCTTTGTACAATCTGGCATTCTCATAAACCTGTAGTCGAAATTCCTCCAATTCGTTGAGTTGGTGAAGTCTTTTCTCTCCTGCAGCTTGTGAATCAAGATTCAACTTCTTCAGTGCCCAGTACGCCTTATGTTCAAGCTCAACTGGTAGATGACATGCTTTCCCAAACACTAATCGATATGGGGACATACCAATGGGTGTCTTGTAAGCTGTTCGGTAGGCCCATAATGCATCATCTAGTTTTATAGACCAGTCTTTCCTTGATGATCCAACGGTTCTCTCTAAGATTCTTTTGATTTCTCTGTTCGAAACCTCAACCTGTCCATTTGACTGTGGATGGTAAGCAGTGGCAACCTTGTGAGTAACTCCGTATTTGGATAGGAGTGCATCAAAGTATCTGTTGCAGAAATGTGTGCCACCATCGCTGATGATTGCACGAGGTGTTCCGAACCGAGTGAAAATGTTCTTTTTCAGGAATTTGATCACCACTTTTGAATCATTGGATGGTAGTACAATTGCTTTGACCCATTTGGAGACATAGTCTACAACAACCAGGATGTACAGGTTTCCGAATGATGGAACAAAGGGTCCCATGAAATCAATACCCCACATATCGAATATTTCCACTTTTAGAATGTTTTGCAACGATCCTTCATTTCTCCTTGAAAAATTCCCTATTTTCTAGCACCTGTCACATTGAAGAGCAAAAAGATAAACATCTTTAAAAAGAGTGGGCCAGAACAAACCTGATTGTAGGACCTTGGCTGCAGTTTTGTTTCTGCTGAAGTGTCCGCCATATGGTGATGAATGACAGTGTTGCATAACACTGTTGACTTCCTCCTGTGGAACACAACGCCTCAGTAATTGATCAGCACAACGTTTGAACAGGTACGGCTCATCCCAGACATAGTGCTTGACTTCTTTGAAGAACTTCTTTCGTTGCTGAGTTGTCCATTCCAACGGCCATTTTCCTGATACAATGAAGTTGACATAGTCAGCATACCAAGGGACATCCTACTGTTTCATGGCAAACAACTGTTCATCTGGAAAAGTTTATTTGATTGTCAGATCTTTGCCAGCTGTTTCTCCATTCTCAAGCCTTGATAGATGATCTGCCACCTGATTCTCTGTCCCATTCCTATCTCGAATCTCCACATCATATTCTTGCAGAAGAAGTATCCAACAGATCAATCCGGGTTTGGCATCTTTCTTCGTGATCAAGTATTTGATTGCGGAATGATCTGTGTAGACCACCACTTTGGGACCCAGTAGATAGGAGCGGAATTTGTCAAAAGCGTATACAACTGCGAGCAACTCTTTTTTAGTGGTTGTGTAGTTGCGTTGAGCTTCATTCAAAGTTCTGCTGGAGTAGTAAATGGTGTGGAAAATTTTTGCTTTGCGTTGTCCCAAAACTGCACCTACAGTAAAATCACTAGCATCACACATCACTTCAAATTGAAGGGTCCAGTCTGGTGCTACAATGATGGGGGCAGAAATCAGCTTCTATTTTAAGATCTCAAAAGCTTCCTGGCATTCTTTGGTGAAGTTGAAAGGCACATCCTTCTCCAGAAGATTGCACAGAGGTTTAGCAATCTTGGAAAAGTCTTTGATAAATCTCCTGTAAAAACCTGCACGTCCGAGAAAGCTTCGAATCCCTTTGACAGATATCGGCGGAGGTAGTTTTTCAATTGTTTCAATATTTGCTTTTTCTACCTCGATTCCTTTTTGTGAGATCTGGTGTCCAAGAACAATGCCTTCCTATACCATGAAATGGAATTTCTCCCAATTGAGTACCAGATTTGTATCTTCGCACCTTTGTACACCTGTTCCAAATTTTGCAAGCAGTGGTCAAAAGAATCTCCAAACATAGAAAAGTCATCCATAAAAACCTCCATACTCTGCTCCAGCGTGTTTGAGAAGATGGCCATCATGCAACGCTGAAATGTAGCAGGGGCATTACATAATCCAAATGGCATCCTGCGGAAAGCAAAAGTACCATAGGGACATGTAAAAGTAGTTTTCTCCTGGTCTTCTGGTGCGATGGCAATCTGATTGTACCCTGAATATCCGTCCAGAAAGCAATAGAACTCATGTCCTGCCAGTCTGTCTAACATCTGGTCAATGAATGGTAGCGGAAAATGGTCCTTTCTCGTGGCTTTGTTCAGCTTCATGTAGTCCATGCATACTCTCCATCCAGTCACCGTTCTTGTTGGAATCAGCTCGTTCTTTTTATTTATGACAACAGTAATTCCTCCTTTCTTCGGCACACACTGCATAGGACTTACCCAACTGCTGTCTGAGATGGGGTAAATGATGCCAGCATCCAACCATTTGATGATTTCTTTCTTCACGACTTCCTTCATGATTGGATTGAGTCTCCGTTGATGCTCCACTGTGGGTTTGTACTCATCATTCATCAGCATCTTGTGCATGCAAAATGATGGACTAATGCCTCGAATGTCTTATATAGTCCAGCCAATGGCTCTTTTGTGCTCTCGTAATACTCTCAGTAACTTTTCTTCCTACTCCAATGTTAGTGAAGAAGAAATAATAATAGGTAATTCAGAAGAGTTTCCAAGAAATGCATACATGAGATGGCTCGGAAGTAACTTCAGTTCTAGCTGTGGTGGTTCTTCAATCAAAGGCTTGATTCAATCTTTCTTTGGCAGTTCCAAGCTTTCAACTGGTGGTGTCGCTTTGAATCGGAATGGTTTGTCAAGGTAGTTGATACATTCCAGGATTTCAGCATCTAGCTCGTTGTCAGTCATGTTGGTGATGCAAGCTTCAAGTTTGTCCGTGGGAGTTGTATCAGTATCCTGAACGATAATATCAACAATATCAATTCTGAAACGTTCTTTTTTCTTTTCATCGCTCGAGAATTTCATGGCTTTGAAAACATTGAAGGTAACTTCTTGGTCTTGAACTTTCATGGCCAGTTCTCATTTTTTTACATCAATCACAGTTCGTCTTGTCGCCAAGAATGATCTTCCAAGGATGATAGGTACATCTTTGTCTTCTTCCATTTCAAGGATAATGAAATCTGCTGGAAGAATGAGTTTGTCGACTTTTACCAGCACATCTTCAACAACACCTCTTGGAAATGCGAGCGTTCGATCGTCAAGTTGTAATGAGACTGAGGTAGGCATTGCTTCTCCAATTTGCAGTTTCCTGTAAATAGGAAAAGGCATCAAATTAACACTAGCACCTAAATCACATAAAGCCTTACCTATGTAATGTTCTCCAATGGTGTAAGGGACAGTGGAACTGCCAGGATCTTTCAACTTCGGGGGAAGTTTCCTCTGAATGATGGCACTGCATTCTTCCGTCAATGCTACTGTCTCGTAATCTCCCAATCTCTGTTTTTGTTAAAGAATGTCTTTCATGAATTTTACATAGCTGGGCATTTCATCCAAGGCTTTTGCAAATGGAATGTTGATGTGCAGCTTTTTGAACACCTCCAGGAATTGAGCAAACTGCTTGTCCAGTTTGTTTTTCTGAAGTCGATGTGGAAAAGGTGGAGGTGGAGTGATCTGATCTTTTTCTTTTTCCTTTGCTTATTTTTCCTCCATCTGTGGAACTGCATCTTTTGGAACTTCCTTAATTGTTGCCTTGATTCCAACATCTTTGTTGATTTCAGTACCGCTTTTCAAGGTGATGGCTTGATATTGCTCATTCCCTCAGTTCCTTGGATTTGGTTTTGTGTTGCTGGGAAGATTACCTGGCGGTCTGTAACTCTGAGCATTGGCCAGTTTTCCGATTTGATTCTCCAGTGCCTTGATGGAAGCAGATTGGCTTTGAAATATAGCATCGTACTTTTTTAACTGAGCCATCACTTCTGCTATTCCTGGTTCATTTTCCTACTCCTGGCCTTTGTTCTGTTGCTAGAATCCAGGTGGTGGATAGTTCTGCTGTTGGAATCCAGGTGGTGGATTTTTCTTTTGCCCTGAATTGTTGCTCCATGAAAAATTCGGATGATTCCTCCACCCTGGGTTGTAGGTGTTGGAATATGGATTCTTGTCTGTTGAAATTGTTGATAAAATTCACCGTCTCTTCAAGTTGGTTCGGCTCTGGTGCTCCTCCATATGGTGAACTTGTGGATTCACCATTAACTTTCATGTTAAGAGTTTCCAGATTTTTGCAAATCACATCCAGCTTGGAATTCAGTGCTGTGTTGGCTCAAACTTCATAAATTCCTATAATTCTTTGGATCATGTTCCTTTTTATTGGCCATAAAGAATTTTTGTTGGCCATTTCTTCAATTAAGTCCCAGGCCTGATATTCTCCTTTTTTCATCAAAGCTCCTCCAGCAGCAGTATCAATTGTGGTTCTCATTATTCCAGAAAGTCCATTGTAGAAGGTTTGGACTTGTAGCCACTTTGTGATCTCATGATGAGGAAATTTCCGGAGTAAATCTTTGAATCTTTCCCAAGCTTCGCAAAGGGATTCTGAATCTTGTTGCACGAAGGATGTGATGTCATTCCTCAACTTTGCAGTTCTGGCTGGTGGAAAGTACTTTGCAAGGAATTTGGTGGCTAGAGTGTTCCAAGTTGTGATGGAACCTGCTGGTAACGAATGTAGCCAAGCTTTAGCTGTCTTTCAGGGAATATTGAAAAACCCGCAGTCTCATTGCTTCTTCAGCTGCTCGGTTGTAATTGAAAGTACCGCAAACTTCCAGGATTTTGCTGATGTGGGCATTAGGATCTTCAGTTGCATTCCCCAAAACTGTACTGACTGCTGAATCATCTGGATGCATGTTTTGATGTCACCTGCATTTGCTGGTAAAGGAGGAAGTACAATACAAGAAATGAGTCCATCAACCACCGGAATGGTTCTGTCTCGAATGGGTATTGGTGGTGCAACCTCCAAAGGTTCAGATTCCATGTTGACTAAAGCTTTTTGGCCTTCTCGCCTTTCCCTTCTCAACTATCTGATGGTTCTTTCAATCTCTGGGTCAAGCGGTTGGAGTTTAAAGCTTCTAGTTCGTCTAATGTAGTGTTTGGGAACCTAAAACACAAGAAAACAGAAATAATAAGTAAAAAGAAATTATATACAAGTAACGTATCTAACCCCTAAACTAATAGTGAAGGATAAATAAGTCCCCGACAACGGCGCCTAAAACTTGACCGGTGCTTACACACACACGTATAACGCAAGCGCACGTATCGTTCAAGTAGTATAAAAAGTATCGATCCCACGAGGACTTAATACCTAATCTATTAATTTTATGAGGTCAATTGATTACTAGTATCTAACAGGTTGATTGATTGATTTGAAATGATGATGATTTTGAATTTAAAAACAAGTAAATAAAATTACGCAAAAGTCAGTTGAGGAAAATTCAAATTTATAAAACTATCTAGGGTTGTAAAAACTTAAAAGTAAAAAACATAAAGTAAAAATGCTGAAAAGTAATTGCGGTAAAGTAAAAGCTGAAAAGTAAATTACAATAAAATAAAATGCTAAGGTAAAAGGATCAACTTTTACTATTTACTATTTAGATATCTCCCTTAATATAATATATTAACTTGTGATTATTTTACCAACTAGCCATATAGGCGGTAACCTGATTAAGTCAATTAAGTCCAACCAACCATAAAGGCGGAACCAAAATAAATCTGCCATATAGGCGGTAAGAAAATTTAGTTACCAACCGACCAATATGGCGGTATCCTTGCTTAGAGGTTTAAACCAGTTTAAAATGAATTACCAACCGACCAATATAGCAGTATCCTCATTAAGTCAATATTTTAAATAGTAAATATATTATATTTAAGGGAGATTAATCTAAATAGGAATAGTAAAAGAATTACCTTTCACCATAGCAGTGGGAAGTTACCTCCTTATGGTGAATAGTAAAAACTGTAAAAGTAAAGAAAGTAAATTACTATTATTACAGAACGTAATTAAAATTAATTACAGAACTAAAATTTAAAAGAAACTAGATAGAAAACTCTCTATTTACATCAGAGAATTCAGAGAGGAAGGTACATCTAAAATTGAAATTTCGAGCTCTATTTATAGGAGTCTATAAGTGCCACGCGTCGCGACGCGTTGACGTTTCTTCTTACGTCGCGACGCGCTGACATGGCAGCTTCTGATTGGTCGGCTCAGATTCTTATCTGACACTTGGCGATTGCGGATAAGGTGATAAGGTGAGATGTGGCAAGGCGATTGGTAACTCAATGATTATGCTAACGTGGCGATGATGTGGCGATGACGTGGCGATAGTGATTGTCGGCACCATAGAATGATGGCATGTGGCACGATGTGTTGGGCTTCTAAGGTGTCCCAAGATCAATTTAAGCAAGAAATCATGTGAATACTCAAAGGAGAAAACCAGAAATAATACTCACTTTGAACGGATTTTGGAGATGTTGAACACAAAACTTTTGGCCTCTTGAAAGTCTCCAAGAACTCCTCTTTGAATTTGAAATCTAAGCTCCAAGCTTTGATGTTGATTCCAAGCTCTTGGGAATGGTTTCCCTATCACCTTAGATGATTCTTTGATGTGCTAGCAATGGAGATTTTGCAACAAAATCACCATGATTCTTCCTTGTTATTTTTGGCCAAAGAAGAAAATGATTTCAAAAATCAAATTCAAGATAGACCAAACATTTGGTATATGTCATTCAACTTATCACTTTGTGTGAATTACAAGCAATCTTCAACTGTTGGACAATTATGACCCATAGCATCACTATTTGTACAGATCATGGTGTTGTTGTACAAATTAACTACGTGATAAAGGAAATTGCCCTTTTATAATTTGTAATTAGATTACCAAGATGTATAAATGATAAAAGGTCTATATGATTAGTTCCGGATTGAGATCATATTAGACAGTATCAATCCACGAAAGTTTAATCATTAAATATCCCTAGTCGTAGTATTATCGAGATTGGACATGGATAATGTGGAATATACTAGTATTACACTTATGCGCGTTGTGGGAGCATAACGGTATAGTTCTTATATATTTGGGTATATGATACTCATGCAAGTGTAATAGGAGGTTGTGTTTACCGATGGTACGGAAACAACTTCTCTCTGGATAGACCCCTCGGAATTCCATTGGTAGTATGACTATGTGTCTATGGAAGTCCGAATCAGGGTAGGTGTATTTGGTCTTAACCTGAGACTTGCACCGCTAATACTTGCGACAATCAATATACTTTGGTTTTGGTCGTCCAGGGCTTTAACAGGTTCTGTGTACGCCTCTTCTGGGTATATTGAGAATCGTAGTGTATTGGGTGTGATGTCAAGATGGAAGTATCACTCCACTCATAGTGGAGATGATGATCACATAGGATACGGAACTGGTGCTCTTTTATGGTTCAGCTATCGGGATATTATGACTAGGTCATGTTTATCCGATTATAGAGACTAGTTACCAGAGATCTGATATGTGCTTCGTACGGGGCAGACACAATTCCAGCCCTAGGCCTTGCACGTGACATCCGATACTGGATCGTAATACGCAATACTACGTATACTACGCTTGATAAAGATTACATATTCCTTTAAGAATATTTCTGGAGAATTGGGTAGGCACAGTGCTTTGCTATAAGCCAACCATGTCTTGTGAATCGGTAAAAATGTAGTACTAGGTACGTACGTTTTCGGATAGTCCGACGATTGGATTTACTGCCAACATATCCGGGGATCTCATGGGTCGCTTCCCGAATATTCACCGATGACGTATGACTTGCACTTTATTAATCTGGGATTAATTATAAGAGAGAGAAAATTAATCTAGGATTAATTACGGAGATATTTTATCTGTGATAAAATATTATTTAAAGAGAGAGAACGATTAATTTGGAATTAATCGATAAAATAATATATTCGATATATTATACGAAATTGGATTTCGACGCGGAATTAAAATTGGATTTTAATTGGGGCGAACGAGTTAATTTAGAATTAATTCGTTAGCGACGTGAATAGTAATTTTGCTAGGCATAATTATTTAATTAAATTTGATTTAATTACGTCGCAACGGAAAATTTGTTAATTCGAAATTAGCGAACCCGAGCCCCGGAGTGTTTGTGGGCCCACTCGCAATTCAAATTCAAGTGCGGCCCACAAGTCATATCAAACGTCAAATCACTAGTCAATCAAGTGATGGAAGTCACATCACTTTGAGTGAAGTGATGCTTGTCATCATTGATTGATGTGAATAGTTGATGGTGGTTGTTGAATGCATTTATTGCTATTTTGCCTCCAAAATTGTCTAAGCTTTTTGGAAAAGTTTTTACTAATTTTTGGTAGAGATTTTTTGGTATATGTTTTTATTAGGTTTTTGAAACCAAAAACAACACATCACTCTCCCTCTCTCTTCTCCCTCTACATTCGGCCAAGGGCCATTCTTTCTCCCTTTTGTTTTCTCTCAAAATCGAGAGTTAGCAAGAAGCAAAGAGGATTTGTTGCAAATCTTCTAGAGTGCTAGCACACATGAAGAGTCATCCAAGGTGATAGGGAAACAAACCCTTGAGCAAGGAATCACCATTTGCAAAGCTTGGAGCTTGGAGCATCAATGGAGGGCATGACCGAAAACTTGGAGCAAAAGTTTTGGGGTTGGCCGAGAGCTTCCATGGAGGAGCAAAAGATTTTGTGTTCATCGCATCAAAATCCGATCAATGTAAGTATGATTCCGCCATACTTCTTTGTTGTATTCACACATGATTTTATTGCTTAATGATCTTGGGACTAACCTAGAAACCCAACAATGGTAAAAATGATTTGAGCATGTTTTGATGAAATTGATTGTTGATATATGCTTGAATGATGATAACATGGTGTTATGCATGATCAATTTGATGAAAATTGGATTGGATCAATTTTTCCCCAAATTTGAGGCTTGGCCGAAAGTTTAGAGTTTCCCTAAGTCATGGTGATTTTTGATTTTGATCATTGGATGAGTTGAAATCATTTGGGAAATATTGATTTAGGATTTAATTGGATTGAATTCAGAATCGGACAAAAATCCCCCTAAATGCCGTGACTTGTAGCATGTAAAATGATATGAATTTTTGATTCAATTATGTTGGACATAAGATGATGATGATAAGCATAATTAATTGTGTAAATTGGTGTTTTGGAAATATTAATTTGGTTAATTAATTATGGCTATACACTTAGATTAATTTAATTGTGAAATTTGGAATTTTGTAATTTAATTAATTGGGCTTATTTTGGAATTGGGCTGTAAAAGTTGTATTTGGGCTTAATGGGCTTGGTTGGGCCAAGTTTGGTTTAGGCTAATTGGTTGGATCCAATTGGGCCCAAAACCATATCCATAAAGTCCAAATATAATAAAATGGACCTTTAATATTAATTGGGCCTAATGGGCCTAAATTGGTTTCTTGGCAAATAAGGGTGATTCCTTAAATGGGCTTTGGTATTTGGGTTTGACCGACATTGACCAAAGTCCATGCCTTATGAAATTAATTAAAAGCCCATTGGACTTTAATTAAATTGATATTGGATGTTAATTGGGCTTTGAGACCCGTGACGATTAGATTTGGAATCTAAGTCATAAAGGCACATTAAAAGTGTAATTATTTAATTTAGAATTA
Source organism: Zanthoxylum bungeanum (assembly GCA_019454045.1). Classification (NCBI taxonomy): domain Eukaryota; kingdom Viridiplantae; phylum Streptophyta; class Magnoliopsida; order Sapindales; family Rutaceae; genus Zanthoxylum; species Zanthoxylum bungeanum. The sequence continues at coordinate 24,604 of SKCR01033757.1, forward strand.
AATATAGAATTAGTATTAAATACAAATTAAATTGGATTTAATGTTGTAGTTTAATATAATTCAAGAAATCGTACTTTGAGTACTTATTCGCAAAACGAGTTTGACTCGCGCAAAATCAAATCGTTGTTTGAACATTGGATGGTCATTAATTTCAGATTAATTAATTGGATTAGATTGATTGATAACATGCTTTGTGTGAATACATGGATGCGATGTATGAACAATGTATATCAGATGGATATTAGATGGGTGAGGGCAATTTTGGAAATTGTTGTAATAAATTTAGAATTTATTAAATTGGACCTGCGTGTCCAGCCTATTACCTCTTGACTCTTTGTATTTCTCTTCTCACCTATTCCCCTCAATCTAAATTAGGTTTCTTTAGAAGTGTTATGTAATCGGGTAGAAGTAAATATTGTGCTAGCGGGAGAGAGGAAATGGAGAGATTTGTTCTAGGAACAATGTGTTTAAGTATCTATCCGCATATCATTATTATTTTATTTATGCGCGCCTTATTATGTTTTTAGAATGCATGTTTAAGGGTGTATGATGATGAGGCCTTAACAAAGATAATTAATTGGTTGCCAATTACGCGAAAAAACCCTCAAAATATATTAAGCGTTTTTCCTTCCATTGAGTGATTCTTACTCAAGATCCAAGATTGGCACTGGTTTGTTGGCCAAAGTCAAGACCTTTGTCCGTCGCGGATGTGTTTGAATCATGAAGGCTTTGTTCCATATCGGTGTCTTGTCCAAGTTGTGATTTGTTGGCCAAAGTCAAGATCACTACTTGTCCATCGACATCGATTACAAAGCTTTCCATGGTTAATGGGTTCCGCTTAACTGGGATCATTAAGTTTGTTGTGCCAAAGCCAAGGCTTAGTTGATTCAGAGGAAAAAGGTTAGGGAATATATTGGATATATTGACATATATAAGATATATGTTTCGGACTTGGATGTCCACCTACTGGATCTAGGAATTGGATAGGATCCAATTGATCTTAGAGATCTACCTAGTTAATTATCATACAATTTGTTGGCCAAAGTCAAGATTGTGTGTTATTTAACGGGATCCTAGCCCACTAGGAAACAAGGTTTCCCGAGTACTCCACAGAGGGTTAGAGGCTCGCCGAAAAATAGTGGGAGGCAAGTATTAAATTTGCAATATTCGTTTAGATACTTGCCAATACGCGCTCATTTCAAATTTTTCATCAAATATTTAATATATTAGTTGGACTAATATTTAATCGTTGTTTTAATTAAACAGTTGGACTGTATTCAAACAACTTCAAATTATAGTTGATTATATAATTGGATTATAGTAATCAATATATTTGAATTAACCTATTAAATTATAGTTGATTATATAGTTGGACTATAGTAATCATTATATTAAATAGTACTTAAAATCGTTGATTTGATAGTTAGACTATTGGAATCAAGATAATTGAAAGATTAGCGTTTAGAACATAATCCTGGGAGAAAATGTCTTTAAACGACTTTAATTTTCAAATTGGGAATAAAATCTCAGGATAGTCATGGGTACCGAGAAGTTACTTTATTTGATAGAGTGACGTCTCGAGCCTAAGCCCGGAGTTGAGCAAATAGTAGAACATGATATTTGGAATATTCATGTGATGATAACTTTAGTGCTTAATCCGTTATGCTTGCCGCAAAGACTCCTTAATTTCTTAATCAGAACTAAGGATTAGATCCTTATAGTATGATAATGAAATTGAAGGATCTTCATAGATCTATCCTTAGATCTTAGAAGAACAAATTGCAATATAAAACTATTGGAGAGTTAATGGCTATACTCAAGGAGACAAAGCCAGAGTTTGCAATAGGGCAAGAAGCGCAAGACGCATCTTACTTCGACATCACAGAAGGCCAAGGCTTGGCCAAAGGCTTTTGGGGTGTGGAAAACGGGGCAAAGGCAAAATCATTATAATCTTCTGGGAAGTCATAGGACATATCCCAAAATATCTGCCTGAACTGTGGCAAACGGGGTCACTGGAAGCGTGACTGCCGTATGGACAAGGCAGACATGAAGGAAGAGAAGACGGGCAAGGCTCCGACTTCAAATATATTTGTCATAAACATGTTTGATACTAGTATTAAAATTGGATTTTAGATACTGAGTGTGGTACATAAATATGTACTGATGTGCAGAATCTGCTGACAAGCAGGATACTGACTTCAGATGAGATTGATCTGCGAATCGGAAACGGGATGAGAGTCGCTGTTTTGACCGTAGAGACCTAAGTTTAGGAACTACCCTTTGGGTATGTACTTAAATTAGAAAACTGTTACAATGTAACTAGTTTGACTAGAAACATTATCTCTATATCAGGGTTTAACCCGTTGCAGGAATACCTTTATATTCTAGAACACTAAAGTGTTTTATTTTATAAAGATGATATTGAGATAAACACATTATATGTGAATAATAGTATTTATATTTTGAATATAAATGAATCTCAAACATATAACATGACAAACAAATAGCTCAAACTGAATTAATCAATTGAGACTTATTTGTGGCATTGTTGTTTGGGACACATTAAACAAAACTCGTATATCCACACTTTCGAAGAGCGGATACTAGGACAGATTTGATTCTATTCAAATAATGTCTACGAATCTAGTTTATTAGGCAAAGTGCCTAAAACACCTTTTACTTTGTAAAAGTGCAAGTGCCACCGATCTGTTAGCCCTCGTTCATAGTGACGTAAGTGGGCCCATATCTAGCTAGGCTAGAGGTGGATATGAATACTTCGAAACCTTTACGGACGTGGCATCACGTTATGGTTATGTGTTTCTTGTGAAACACGAATCAGAAACTTTTGATAATTCAAAGAGTTTCGACACGAAGTTGACAGACAGATCGACTAAAGTATTAAAACCGTCACGGTTAGACCATGATGAAAATATTTAAGCAATAAGTTTCTCAATTACTTGAAAGAGTATAGTATTCTTTCAATGAGGACTCCTCCCGGAACACGTCAATTTTGACGGTATGTCCGAACAGAGAAACTGAACCTTGTTGGACATAGTAAGGTTAATCATGAGTCGCTCTGAGCTACCATAACCTTAGTAGGATACGCATTAATCAGTGCAAAACTTATTTTGAATAAGGTTCCATAAAAATCTATTTGACAGACTTCATATTAGATATGAACATGAAAGAAACCGGGTTTTCTCTTTCCTGGTGATTTGGGAATGCTGGGCATATGTTTGGATGATACCAAACTAGAACCCAAATCAGATAAGTGCCTAAGTTGTGGGTTATCCTAGGGTAACCAAAGTATAGTACTTATATAACTCACAAGAGAACAATGTAATTGTTGCTCACCATGTGGTTTTCCTAAGAGGAATACCTATATGCAGTGGTAAGTGGGGGAGGAAAGTAAAACTCGATGAAAATCAGAGTAATACTATTCCAGGCACCGATTCCTTAATGGAACACAAATAGTTCATCAAGGATGAAACTATACCAATAATCTTCGAATACACAAGAACCGCGCAAGTCGGAGAGAGTCAGAAAACAACCTGGGAGGTATGGGTTTCTGATCTCACCTCATAAAGATGTCAATCTTATTGAGGAATACGAACTGACTACGTATGAGGAAGTGATACAAGGTATCGACTCCCTATCATGGTAAAGTACGATGATGTCCGAAATGGATTCCATGTATACCAAACAAGTTTAGACACTGGTTGTTGTACCGGAAGGCATTGTGCCTATTGGTACTACATAAGTCTTCAAGGAAGACATACATGGAAGGCAACATACCAACGCACTAAGCTGGGCTTGTAGCGAAAAGCTATCGTTATCAACATTATGTCGATTAGGACGAAACCTTTTACTCGTTGCCATGGTTAAATCCATTTGGATAATGCTTGCTAATGCTGCATGTTTCATTTATGAAATATGGCAGCTGAATGCCAAAATCGTTTTCCTTAAACGGAAACCTTTTGGAGGATGTTTACAACATCCTGACGATTTTTTCGTACTAAAACAAGCAAACAAGGTTTACAGGTTAATTCGATCCATTTATGGATTGAAGCAAGCATTGGGTTCTTGGAACTATCGTTTTGATGTAATCATAATGGTATATGATTTAATTCAAAACGGAAATGATTCTTGTGTATATAAGGAGGTTAGTGGGAGCACACTGAAAGTGAATGTCCTAAATAATGATGATATATCATTTCTTGGAAATGATATTCCCATAATACAATCGGTGAAAGCTTGGCTTTCATGAAAATTCTCCGAAGAATTCTTAGGAGAAACAACCTTTATTCTAGGAATAAAGATCTGATGGGATAGATCTAAAGGTTGTTGACACTCTCTGAAAACTCGTACATTGAAATATATGTACGCGACATGGTGTCTCATATGCTTTGAGCATATGGAGTCACAATCAGGCCAATCCAAGTGATAGTCACTGGATTGATGTTAAGAACATCCTTTAGTATCTTAGATGAACTAAGGATGCTTTCTAATACTATGGAGAAGGAGAACTTGAAGTGACTGGGTTCACTGCTGCAAGTTTCCTAACCGATAAAAACGACTATAAGTCGTAACAAAGGTACTATAAAGTTTGAATAACGGAACAGTGAGCTTGAAATCTTCCAAGCAAGATATTGTTGTCGAATAAACAACAAAAGCGGAATATTGCTGCAGCTGAGGCAGCAATAGAAGCCTTTTGGATCGATAATAATCCTAATTATATTAGGAGTAGTTCTGTTAGGAGCTGAGCTAGGCTACAACACAGGCTAAAGAATTAATGGTCTCATCAACGATCCAAATATATACTTCAAATATTTATTTGATTCGTTCGGATCATACATCGTGGCGATGTGATGATCGAATAAATCGCATCAGATGATAACCATGCAAATCTGCTGACGAAAGCATTTATCTCAGCAGAAGTTTGAGCGAACCGTACATAGTTCGGGTGTAGGACACTTGAGTGATTGGCTATAGGCTAAGTGGGAGATTGTTGGACAATTATGACCAATAACATCACTATTTGTACAGATCATGGTGTTGTTGTATAAATTAACTATGTGACAAAGGAAATTGCCCTTTTATCATTTGTAATTAGATTACCAAGATGTATAAATGATAAAAGGTCCATATGATTAGTTTCAGATTGAGATCATATGAGACAGTATCAATCCACGAAGGTTTAATCATTAAATATCCCTAGTCGTAGTATTATCGAGATTGGACATTGATAATACGGAATAAACTAGTATTACACTTGTGCACGTTGTGGGAGCATAACGACATAGTTCTCATATATTTGGGTATAGGATACTCATGCAAGTGTAATAGGAGGTTGTGTTTACCGATGGTACGGAAATAGCTTCTCTCTAGATAGACCCATCGGAATTCCATTGGTAGTATGACTATGTGTCTATGGAAGTCCGAATCAGGGTAGGTGTATTTGGTCTTAACCTGAGACTTGCACCGCTAATGCTTGTGACAATCAATATACTTTGGTTTTGGTCGTCCAGGGCTTTAACAGGTTCTGTGTACGCCTCTTCTGGGTATATTGAGAATCGTAGTGTATTGGGTGTGATGTCAAGATGGAAGTATCACTCCAGTCATAGTGGAGATGATGATCACGTAGGATACAGAACTGGTGCTCTTTTATACTGCAGCTATCGGGATATTATGACTGGGTCATGTTTATCCGATTATAGAGACTAGTTACCAGAGATCCGATATGTGCTTCGTACGGGGCAGACACAATTCCAGCCCTAGGCCTTGCATGTGACATCCTATACTGGATCGTAATATACAATACTACATATACTACACTTGATAAAGATTACATATTCCTTTAAGAATATTTCTGGAAAATTGGGTAGACACAGTGCCTTGCTAGAAGCCAATCATGTCTTGTAAATCGGTAAAAATATAGTACTAGGTACGAACGTGTTCGGATAGTCCGACGACCGGATTTACTACCAATATATCCAAGGATCTCATGGGTCACTTCCCAAAGATTTACCGATGACGTATGACTCGCACTTTATTAATCTGGGATTAATTATAAATAGTGACGCTATGGGTCATAATTCTCCAACAATCTCCCATTTGGCCTATAGCCAGTCACTCAAGCATCTAACACCTGAACTATGTACATGTCGCTCAAACTTTTGCTGAGGAATAACTTTCGTCAGCGGATCTGCAATGTTGTCCTCTGATGCGACCTTCTCGATCTTCACATCGCCACGATGTATAATCTCACGAATCATATGGAAACGTCGAAGAACATGCTTGGATCGTTGAAGAGACCGCGGTTCCTTAACCTGCGCTATAGCCCCGTTATTGTCACAATATAATGGAACGGGCTCAGCTGCTAACGAAATTACTCCTAATTCAATTATTAATTTACGGATCCAAACTTTTCTCTTTTGCTGCTTCAGCTGCAGCAATATACTCTGCTTTTGTTGTTGAATCGGCAACAGTCTATTGCTTGGAAGATTTCCAGCTTACTGCTTTGTTGTTCAAACAAAATATGTACCCGGATTGCGACTTGCAGTCGTATTTATCGGTTTGGAAACTTGCATCGGTATACCCAGTTACCTCAAGTTCTCCATCTCCATAGATTAAGAAAGCATCCTTAGTTCGTCTAAGATACTTAAGGATATTCTTAACAGCCATCCAATGACCATCACCTGGATTGGCCTGATAGCGACTACACATGTTCAAAGCATACGAGACATCAGGTCGTGTACATATCATGGCATACATTATCTATCCGACTGCCGAGGCGAATGGTATCTGACTCATGTTGTCTCTCTCATCTTGAGTTTTATGACACATGTCCTTAGATAGAGTGAAGCCATGTGACACTGGCAACAGTCCCATCTTGGACTGATCCATGTTGAATCTCTTCAACACTTTGTCAATGTACCAGCTCTGGGAGAGTCCAAACAGCTTTCTAGATTTATCCCGGTAGATCTTTATTCCCAGAATAAAGGCTGCTTCTTCCAGATCCTTCATAGAGAATTTTAATGAAAGCCAAGCTTTCACCGATGTTAACATGGGAATGTCATTGCCAATAAGCAATACATCATCAACGTAAAGGACAATGAATGTTAGTGCGCTCCCACTAACCCTCTTATATACACAAGGATCATCCTCGTTTTGAACAAAACCATATTCTTTTATGATCTCATCAAAACGTTGGTTCCAAGAACGCGATGCTTGCTTCAATCCATAAATGGATCGATTTAACTTACAAACCTTGTTTGCAAGTCTTGGTTCGATAAAACCGTCAGGCTGTTGCATATAAACATCCTCCAAAAGGTTTCCGTTAAGGAAAATGGTTTTGACGTCCATCTGCCATATCTCGTCATCGAAATATGTAGCAATAGCAAGCATTATCCTAATGGATTTAATCATGGCAACGGGTGAAAAAGTTTCGTCGTGATCGACACCATGTCGTTGACGATACCCTTTCGCTATAAGCCTAGCTTTTTACTTTTGTACGTTGCCATCCATGTCAGTCTTCTTCTTGAAGACCCATTTGCAACCAATAGGCTTTACGCCTTCTGGTTCATCAACCAGTGTTCAAACTTGGTTGGTGTACATGGAATCCATTTCGAAATTCATGGCATCTTGCCATAAACCAGAGTCGATACCTTGTATCGCTTCCTCATACGTAGCCAGCTCGTCTTCCTCAATAAGATTAATATCCACATGAGGTGAGATCAGAAACCTATACCTCTCAGGTTATTTTCGAACTCTCTTCGACCTACGCGGTTCTTGTGTATTCGAAGATTGTGGTATAGTCTCATCCCTGATGGACTGTTCATGTTCCATTAAGGATTTTGTGCCAGAAACAGTATCACTCTGATTTTCATCGAGTTCTACTTTCCTCTCACTTATCACTGCATTTAGGAATTCCTTCTCAAGGAAAACCGCATGTAGAGCAATAAATACTTTGTTCTCTTGTGGGTGATAGAAGTAATATCCTTTGGTTTCCCTAGGATATCCTACAAATAGGCATTTATCCGATTTGGGTTCTAGTTTGGTACCTTCCAAACGTTTGACGTATGCCCAGCAACCCCAAATCTTCAGTAATGAGAAACCCGATTTCTTTTCTGTCCATATCTCATACGGAGTCTGTTGAACAGACTTTGATGGAACCTTATTCAAAATAAGTATTGCACTGTTCAATGCATATCCCCAGAAGGAAATAGGTAGCTCTGTGCGACTCATTATAGACCTTACCATGTCTAACAAAGTTTGGTTTCTCCATTCGGACACACCGTTTAATTGCGGTGTTCCGAGAGGAGTCCACTGTGAAAGAATACCATATTCTTTCAAGTAATCAAGAAACTCATTGCTTAAGTATTCGCCACCACGGTCCGACCGTAATGTTTTAATAATTTTTCCGGTCTGTTTTTCTACTTCGTGTCGAAACTCTTTGAATTTCTCAAAGGTTTTCGACTTGTGTCTCATAAGATACACATAACCATAACGCGATGCATTATCCATTAAGGTTACGAAGTATTCATATCCACCTCTAGCCTGGCTAGACATGGGCTCACATACGTCACTATGAACGAGGGCTAACAGTTCAGTGGCACGTGCATCCTTTCCGCTAAAAGGTGTTTTAGGCATTTTGCCTAATAAATAAGATTCGCAGACGTCATATGAATTTGGATCAAATCCGTCCAATTAAATAATTAATATTCAATACTAATTCTATATTTAATTCCAAATTATATCGAACTACAATTTAAATCTAATTTAATTCATATTCAATACTAATTCAATATTTAATTCCAAATTAAATAATTACACTTTTAAATGCGCCTTTACTACTTAGATTCCAAATCTAATCTAAATGGGTCTCAAAGCCCAATTAACATCCAATGTCATTTAATTAAAGTCCAATGGGCTTTCAATTAATTTCTTAAGGCATGGACTTTGGTCAATATGAGTCAAACCCAAATACCAAAGCCCAATTAAGGAATCACCCTATTTGCCAAGAAACCAATTTCGGCCCATTAGGCCCAATTAAACATAAAAGGCCCATTTGTTATATTTGGAATTAATGGAATAGTTTAGGCCCAATTTGGATCCAATTCAATTGTCATAAACTAACTTGGCCCAACCAAGCCCATTAGGCCCAAATACAACATTATAAGCCCAATTCTAAATTAGCCTAATTAATTAAATTCTAATTTTCCAAATTTCAAAATTTAATTAATTAAAGTGTATTGCATTAATTAATTATTTAAATTAACATTTACAAAACATCAATTTAATTAATTAATCATGCATATTCATCATCAATACATGTCCAACATTATAGTTACAAAATTATCTCATTTCAGTGCTTACATGGTCACGACATTTGTAGGGATTTTATATCCGATTCCGATTTCAATCCGATTGAATCTCAAATCAATATATCCATGTCTTTAAACTCATCCAATGATCAAAAAACAAAAAAAATACCATGACTTTAAGGCATATATTGTATTTGGCCAAGTCAATAATATTTGGGAAAATTAATCCAATTAATTTTTCTTCAAATTGATCATGCATAACTCTAAGTTATCAACATTCAAGCATACTCAAACAAACAATTTGATTAAAACATGCTCAAATCAAAAATACCCAAATTTTAGTATATAAACCCTAATCAAATTTCATGCTCAAATAGGCTCCATGATACCATTGTTGGGTTTCTAAGGTGTCCCAAGATGAATTTAAGCAAGAAATCATGTGAATACTCAAAGGAGAAAAGCGGAAATAATACTCACTTTGAACGAATTTTGGAGATGTTAAACACAAAACTTTTGGCCTTTTGAAAGTCTTCAAGAACTCCTCTTTGAATTTGAAATCCAAGCTCCAAGCTTTGATGTTGATTCCAAGCTCTTGGGAATGGTTTCCCTATCACCTTAGATGATTCTTTGATGTGCTAGCAATGGAGATTTTGCAACAAAATCACCATGTTTCTTCCTTGTTATTTTCGGCCAAAGAAGAAAAATAGGAGAGGAAAAAACTTGCTCAAAGCCGTGAGTTAGAGAGAGTGAGTGATGAAGATTTTTGTTGACTTGTGTAAATGATTTCAAAAATCAAATTCAAGATATACCAAACATTTGGTATATGTCTTTCAACTTATCACTTTGTGTGAATTACAAGCAATCTTCAACAACCCACCAAAACCCATCACCTTAAAGTTAACTAAAGTGACAAGTGATGTGACATGTGGGCCCTACTTGATTCAAAATCCGAGTGGGCCCGCAAACACTCCCGGACTCGGGTTCGCTAATTCCGAATTAACGAATTTTCTGTTGCGACGTAATTAAATCAAATTTAATTAAATAATTAAGCCTAGCAAAATTACTATTCACGTCGCTCGCGAATTAATTTTAAATTCATTCGTTCGCCCGAATTAAAATCTAATTTTAATTCCGTTATGAAATCTAATTTCATTTAATATATCAAATATATTATTTTATCGATTAATTCTAAATTAATTGTTCTCTCTCTTCAAATAGTATTTTATCCTAGATAAAATCTCTCTGTAATTAATCCTAGATTAATTATGTTCGAATCATACGTCATCGGTGAATCTTCGAGAAGCGACCCATGAGATCCCTGGATATGTCGGCAGTAAATTCGGTCGTCGGGCTATCCGAACATGTACGTACCTCGTACTACATTTTTACCGATTTACGAGACATGGTTGGCTTCTAGCAAAGCATCGTGCCTACCTAATTCTCCAGAAATATTCTTAAAGGAATATTTAATCTATATCAGACGTAGTATACGTAGTATTACGTATTTCTATCTAGTATCGGATGTCACATGCAAGGCCTGAGGCTGGAAGAGTGTCTGCCCCGTACGAAGCATATATCGGATCACAAGCAACTAGTCTCTTTAATCGGATAATCATGACCTTGTCATATTATCCCAATGGTTGTAACCAATTAGAGTACCAGTTCTGTATCTCTGCGTGATCATCATCTCCATATGACTGAAGTGATACTTTCGTCTTGACATCACACCCAATACCCTACGATTCTCAATAAACCCAGAAGAGGCGTACACAGAACCTGTTAAAGTCCTGGACGACCAAAACCAAAGTGTATTGACTGTCGTAAGTACTAGCGATGCAAGTCTCAGGTTAAGACCAAATACACCTACCCTGATGCGGATTCCCATAGACACATAGTCATACTACCAATGGGATTCCGCGGGGTCTATCCAGAGCGAAGCTATTTCCGTACAATCGGTAAACACAACCTCCTATCACACTTGCATAAGTATCCAATACTTAAATATATGAGAACTATGTCGTTACGCTTCTATAACACGCACAAGTGCAATACTAGTCTATTCCGCATTATCGATGTCCAGTCTCGATTATACTACGACTAGGGATATTTAATGATTAAACCTTTATGTATTGATATTGTCTCATATCTAATAATCCGGAACTAATCATAATGACTTTTATCATTTATATATTTAAGTAATCAAATTACAAAATGATAAAATGCAATTTCATTGTCACATAGTTAATTTGTACAAAAAACCACAATGTCTTTTACAAATAGTGACGCTATGGGTCATAATTGTCCAACACGCTGTGATTGGCTGATGATGACGTGGCGATGACGTAGCCCGTTGACTCAGTCAACTGGTGATGTAGATGATGACGTGGCAGACACGTGGCAGACACGTGGCGATGGCGATTGTCAGCACCATATGATGATGACACGTGGCACGACATACTTTAGCAGATCGGCTGTGATGGTGACACGTGGCAAAGCGCACGTTAGCAAAGTCAAACTTCTTAGATTCTGACATGTGGACCTGACACACGTTAGCAAACTTACGGCGTACATTAGGCGTCGCGACGCAGCCTGCACGTCGCGACGCGCCTAATGACCAAAATGCCATTTTGTGTTCTTTTTTACTGTTTTGGCCCCAAATCACCTCCAGAATGTCCTGAAACTTTATTTATCTACAAAATAATACAAAACACATCAAAATATTCACAAAACTCAAGAAACTATACAAAATATTAGGTCAAATGAGTGGGAAATAGTAATACATTTACCACTCATCACGACTTCAGAAAAACAAACTGGACAAGCAGTTTGCTCAATTCCTGGAGGTGTTTAAAAAGCTGCACATCAACATTCCATTTGCAAAAACTTTGGAAGAAATGCCTAGCTATGTAAAATTCATGAAAGACATTCTTTCACGAAAACGGAGATTGAGAGATTACGAGACAGTAGCATTGACGGAAGAATGTAGTGCCATCATTCAAAGGAAACTTCCCCCAAAGTTGAAAGATCCTGGCAGTTTCACTGTCCCATGCACCATTGGAGAACACTACATCGGTAAGGCTTTATGTGACTTAGGTGCTAGTGGTAACTTGATGTCTTTTTCTATTTACAAGAAACTGCAGATTGGAGAAGCAATGCCTACCTCAGTCTCGTTGCAACTTGCTGATCGAACACTCGCATTTCCAAGAGAAGTTGTTGAAGATGTGCTGGTCAAAGTCGACAAACTCATTCTCCAAGAAGATTTTATTATCCTTGACATGGAAGAAGACAAAGATGTACCTATCATCATTGGAAGACCATTCTTGGCGACAGGACGAACTGTGATTGATGTACAAAAAGGAGAACTGACCATGAAAGTTCAGGACCAAGAAGTTACCTTCAATGTTTTCAAAGCCATGAAATTCCTGAGTGATGAAAAGGAAGAATAATGTTTCAGAATTGATGTTGTTGATAGTATCATTTAGGATACTGATACAAATCCCACGGACAAACTTGAAGCTTGCATCACCAACATGACTGACAACGAGCTAGATGCTGAAATCCTGGAATGTATCAACTACCTTGACAAACCATTCCGATTCAAATCAACACCACAAGTGGAAAGCCTGGAACTGCCAAAGAAAGATCGAATCAAGCCTTTGATTGAAGAACCATCACAGTTGGAGCTGAAGTTACTACCGAGCCATCTCAGGTATGCATTTCTTGGAAACTCTTCTGAATTACCTGTTATTATTTCTTCTTCACTAACATTGGAGCAGGAAGAAAAGTTACTGAGAGTATTACGAGAGCACAAAAGAGCCATTGGCTGGACTATAGCAGACATTCGAGCCATTATTAGATCATTTTACATGCACAAGATCCTGATGAACGATGAGTACAAACCCACAGTGGAGCATCAACGGAGACTCAATCCAATCATGAAGGAAGTCATGAAGAAAGAAATCATCAAATGGTTGGATGCTGGCATCATTTACCCCATCTCAGAAAGTATTTGGGTGAGTCCTATGCAGTGTGTGCCAAAGAAAAGAGGAATCACTGTAGTCACAAATGAAAAAAACGAGCTGATTCCAACAAGAACAATGACTGGATGGAGAGTATGCATGGACTACCGAAAGCTAAACAAAGCCACGAGAAATGACCATTTTCCGCTGCCATTCATTGATCAAATGTTGGACAGGCTGGCAGGACATGAGTTCTATTGCTTTCTGGACGGATATTCAGGGTACAATCAGATTGCCATTGCACCAGAAGATCAGGAGAAAACTACTTTTACATGTCCCTATGGTACTTCTGCTTTCCGTAGGATGCCATTTGGATTTAGTAATGCCCCTGCCATTTTTCAGCGTTGCATGATGGCCATCTTCTCAGACATGCTGGAGCAGAGTATGGAGGTATTTATTGATGATTTTTCTATGTTTGGAGACTCTTTTGACCACTGCTTGCAAAATGTGGAACATGTGTTACAAAGATGCGAAGATACCAACCTGGTACTCAACTGGGAGAAATGCCACTTCATGGTGCATGATGGTATTGTTCTTGGACACCGGATATCACAAAAGGGAATCGAGGTAGACAAATCAAAGATTGAAACAATTGAAAAACTACCTCCGCCGACATCAGTAAAAGGGATTCGAAGCTTTCTCGGACATGCAGGTTTTTACAGGAGATTTATCAAAGACTTTTCCAAGATTGATAAACCTCTGTGCAATCTTCTGGAGAAGGATGTGCCTTTCAACTTCACCAAAGAATGCCAGGAAGCTTTTGAGATCTTAAAAGAGAAACTGATTTCTGCCCCCATCATTGTAGCACCAGACTGGACCCTTCCATTTGAGGTGATGTGCGATGCTAGTGATTTTTTTGTAGGTGCAGTTTTGGGACAACGCAAAGCAAATATTTTTCACACCATTTACTACTCCAGCAGAAATTTGAATGAAGCTCAAATCAACTACACAACCACCGAAAAGGAGTTGCTCGTAGTTGTGTACGCTTTTGACAAATTCCGCTTCTATCTGCTAGGTCCTAAAGTGGTGGTCTACACAGATCATTCAGCAATCAAATACTTGATCACGAAGAAAGATGTAAAACCCAGATTGATCCGTTGGATACTTCTTCTGCAAGAATTTTGGAAGGGATAGAGAATCAGGTGGCAGGTCATCTATCGAGGCTTGAGAATGGAGAAACAGTTGGCAAAGAACTGACAATCAAAGAAACTTTTCCAGATGAACAGTTGTTTTCCATGAAACAGTAAGATGTCCCTTGGTATGATGACTATGTTAACTTCATTGTATCAGGAAAATGGCCGTTGGAATGGACAACTCAGCAACGAAAGAAGTTCTTCAAGGAAGTCAAGCATTATGTCTGGGATGAGCCGTACCTATTTAAATGTTGTGCTGATCAATTACTGAGACGGTGTGTCCCACAAGATGAAGTCAACAGTGTTTTGCAGTATTGTTATTCATCACCATATGGCAGACACTTTAGCGGAAACAAAACTGCAGCCTAAGTCCTACAATCAGGTTTATTCTGGCCCACTCTTTTTAAAGATGCTTATCTTTTTTCTCTTCAATGTGACAGGTGCCAGAGAACGGGGAATATTTCGAGGAGAAATGAAAGACCATTGCAAAACATTCTGGAAGAGAAGATATTCGATGTGTGGGGTATAGATTTCATGGGACCCTTTGTTCCATCATTTGGAAACTTGTACATCCTGGTTGCTGTAGACTACGTCTCTAAATGGGTTGAAGCAATTGCACTACCATCCAATGATTCAAAAGTGGTGATCAAGTTCCTTAAAAAGAATATTTTCACTCGCTTCGGAACACCTCGGGCAATTATCAGCGATGGTGGCTCACATTTCTGTAACAGATACTTTGATGCACTCCTATCCAAATATAGAGTTACTCACAAGGTTGCCACTGCTTATCATCCATAGTGAAATGGACAGGTTGAAGTTTCAAACAGAGAAATCAAAAGAATCTTAGAAAGAACCGTCGGATCAACAAGAAGGGACTGGTCTATAAAATTGGATGACGCATTATAGGCCTATCGGACAGCTTACAAGACACCCATTGGTATGTCCCCATATCAATTGGTGTTTGGGAAAACATGTCATCTGCCAGTTCAGCTTGAACATAATGCGTACTGGGCACTGAAGAAGTTGAATCTTGATTCACAAGCTGCAGGAGAGAAACAACTTCACCAACTCAAAGAAATTGGAAGAGTTTCGTCTACAAGCTTATGAGAATGCCAGATTGTACAAAGAAAAGACCAAGAAATGGCATGATCGAAAAATAGTACACAAAAAGTTGGAACCAAGGCAGCAGGTGTTGTTGTACAACTCAAGGTTAAAACTTTTCCCTGGAAAGTTGAAATCAAGATGGTCAGGTCCTTTTGTGATCACTCAGGTTTTTCCATATGGAGCTGTTGAGTTACTGGATCCCAACACCAACGAAACATTCAAGGTTAACAGTCAATGTGTCAAGCACTACTGGGGAGAATCATTTGAGCGACAAAAAGAAAGTGTCACACTTTCAAATCCAGCCTAACGTTCGAGAAGTCACGTCTAGCTGACGACGTTAAACTTAGTGCTCGCAGGGAGGCAACCCATGCAATTTGTGTATATATTGTGATTTGGTGTGATTTCATTTTGTGTGTTTAGTTTTCGCAGGTTAATTCATTTCAGGATGAAATAAGTTCTCGCAAATCTTCACAAGCAATTTCCTTCTCTCCCTCAAAAATCTCTGATGAAAGTTTACAAAGCTCGCATGGAACGAATGAGACTACTAACGAACCATGGTGTTCCCAATGACATTCGTTTGGTAATCGAAGCACGGGTCCGATTAGCAGGTGAGTATTCTGATTCCTGTAATTCTTATTTACCCGGTTTTGGAAAACGCACCTATGTAAAGAAACGTAGAGCTAAGCAAATGGGTGTTTGTTACAAATGTGCACGCTGGAATTGCAATACTCGTTGTCATTCTTTAGGAATGGTGTCTGATAATCGCGAAGATAAAATTAAATTCATTAGGGATGACTTGAGTAAGGGGTCTGTAGATGATATATCTTCAACTCTTGAGACGCATCCCAGTGGATATGTTCATATAGCCATCCGTAAATTACATACACAATTCCAAAGAGAAAGACAACAGTTAAGTCTCGGAATCTCACTCAAAAAGACCTTGTTTGCCAATTTATAAGAAAGTTGGATGGGAAGCTTGTCCCTAACGCATAGACGTCAATCAAGCCGCTACGTTTCTTGTACATATTATATCTCTTTGTCTTTTCCTAATAATTGTAAGTTGTTTTGTTGTTTTCTTTTATTTTCTCCGACAGGATCCAGTCCTTTTTTACTATCACGATTTATTTTACTGTTAACTAATAATTGTCATTTACTAGTGCTATTATTTTACTCACCATTTTCAGGTGTTATAAATTCAACTCATCATTGCACTTTTGAAGACATCCAAAGTAAAACATGGAAGCCACTTCAAGAAGACGAGTTGAAAACATCTGTGTGTTTTGCGGTACTAGTGTTGGTGTTAAGCCATAATACGTAAAAGCAGCACAAGAATTGGGTCGAGTCTTAGCTGTAACGAATATGCACTTAGTATATGGCGGAGGCAGTCTTGGACTAATGTGGATCGTTTCAAAGGCCATACAGGAAGAAGACAGTCACGTTTTGGGAATCATCCCAAAATCCTTGGCAGAGACAAATCTTATTGAACCATCAAACGGAGAAGAGTTAATCGTGTCAGGTATGTCTGAACGACTGGTAGAAATGATTAACTGTGTTGATGCTTTTATTGCTTTGCCAGGTGGCTTGGGTACATTGGAGGAAATTTTTACAGTGTTATCTTGGGCGAACCTGAACATAAACCAGATACCGCTTGGATTGCACAACATTGAAGGATTTTATGATTTTCTTGATGTGTTTCTTGATGATGCTTGGAGAAATGGGTTCGTGTCAAAACCTTTAAAAGAACTCCTCTTCACTGCCAGAACTGCTCCGGATCTAATTGACCAAATCTTAGCCTATGAACCACAAATTGACCCTATCATTTCAAAGATAAAATGGTACGAGGACGATCGTGGTAAGAGGCGTCGGATTAATCTGGATCTTAACCCTTAACTTTTCGTGTAGAATTTCAGTTAACCAGGTACTATCTTCTAAACTCTTCTTCTACTGTTTAAGACATTGGGGACAATGTCTCATTTAGGTTTGGGGGAGGGAATTAGTTGATCAGTATCTTGTTTTTAGTTGTGTGTTGTTTTTATTTTTAGTCCAAAATTTTTTGAATAATACAAAAAAATTGAAAATTTTTCAAAAATTACAAAAATATTTTGCGTTTTTTTTTTGTTTTTATTTTGACTAAAAAGGTGAAATTGGTGAGAGATAGTTGTGTAAGGAGTTCCCATTCCTGAGACGTATCTCAAACTTATTTCGGAACAAGTTAATTTTTGTTTATTTCCTTTTGAATTATTTAATTTGTAAATTCTCCATAAAACTGACTAAAATGGATCTTCATATGCTCAGTTGGCAGGTATTATCAACATGCATGGTAACAGACCGACATTAGCTAAAATTGAAAAGTTTGTAATATTCAGTGCTCTAGTTTAATTGGAGAAAGCATCTCAAAAAGCAATGGGGTAAAAAAAAAACGTCTGAGATCCGAGTTATTAAGTCCGTAGGGGTGTTTTAACACTTAGTGCCCTAAAACCAACTGGTTTGGGATTCACTGGCTCAAAGCTCGCTACATGGATCAATGATGTTGCAAAAATATATATATCTGAAGTCTGAGTAATTAAGTCTGTAGGGGTGTCTTAACACCTAGTGCCCTAAAGCCAACTGGTTTGGGAGCCACCAACCCAGCACTCGCTACATAGATGGAAGATATTGTATATAAATAAATAAAAAATCAAAAAATTAAAGAAAAAAATCAAAAAAATGAGAAAAAATTTTCCATTGCTACGAAAAGGTGTGAATTCTGATAAAACTTTAGAACAAAAATATTACTCTCTTATCAACTGCACTTGTGACTGTTGTGGGCAAAAATGAGTTGTTTAATATTTTGTTGGCTGTGTATATGGAGAATGGTAAATATAACCGGAGAATTTACTTATTCAGTAATTTAAAAAGAAAGAGAACAACTAGTAACTTGGAGTAGAAGTTTCACCTGATTAGTCACTAACTTCTTTATTCTCTTTTCTCTTGTCTTTTTGCTTTTGTGTGCATTACTTTCACTACCTTTTTACTTTTGTAAAATGTTTGTGGGTATCATTGTTGTAAACCCTCACGAGACTAAAACTCGTCCACTAGGGACACCTAGGGGTTTAAAGGTTTTTTGCATACGCTAAATGCAACCGTGATCCCTACGAATGTGGCTTAGTTAAATTTTATTTTAAAGATGTTTATGTTATTTTATTTTGTGTTTTGCTCGAGGACTAGCAAAATATTAGGTTTGGGAGTGTGATGAGTGGTAAATGTATCACTATTTCGCACTCATTTGACCTAATATTTTGTATGGTTTCTTGAGTTTTGTGAATATTTTGATGTGTTTTATGTTATTTTGTAGATAAATAAAGTTTCAGGACTCTCTGGAGGTGATTTGGGGCCAAAATGGTGAAAAACGGATAAAAGGGCATTTTCGTAATTTTATGCGTCGCGACGCCTAACGTGCGCCTCAAGTTTGCTAACGTACGCCGGGTCCACATGTTAGAATCTGAGAAGTTTGACTTTGCTAACGTGCGTCGTGCCACGTGTCACCATCACATCCAATCTGTTAACGTGCGTCGTGCCACATGTCATCATCCTACAGTGTCGACAATCACCATCGCCATGTGTCAGCCACGTCATCGTCCACATCAGCAGTAGACCAAGTCAACTCGCCATGTCAGCGCCACATCATCATCAGCCAATCACAACGCGCCATGTGTCGCAATCCTACGGTGCCGACAATCACTATCGCCACGTCACCACCACATCACTGCCACGTCAACTCAATTATTGAGTTAATCATCCACATCGCCACATCATTGGATAAGAATCTCGGCGGACCAACCAAAGCTGACACGCGCGTGTCGTGAAGCAAAAGGCTTTGCACGTCGCGACGCGCATGTTGGGTTTTCTAGGTCAAACCAAGATCAAATTAAGCAAATGAAATGTGCAAATACAACAAAGTAAAGTAGCAGAAATACTCACTTTGATCGACTTTGCGATGCGTTGAACACAAAAAATTCTGCTCCAAGCTTTTCCTCCTTGTGTGTTTCGGCCATGCCTTTTGAGTTTGATCTTCAAGCTCCAAGCTTTGTGAATGATTCCATGCTCAAGGGTTGGTTTCCCTATCATCTTTGTAAGACTCCTTGATGTGCTAGCATCTTAGAAAATTGCCACAATTTTCTTCTTTGTTCCTTTCTAGTTTCGGCCAAGCCAAAAACTAAGAGAGGGAGAGAGTGTTTCACGTGAAATGGAAGAGAGGAAGATGAAAGAATAACTTGTGTTTTTTATTTTTAAAATCAAAATGATGATATACCAAAACCAAGTTTAGGTAATGGTCATTCCTTCCATCAATATTTCAACTTGTGTGTAGAACAAGTTAACTAAAATCCCACCAACTTCTATCAACCAAAAGTTGATAAAGTTGACTAGGTGATGTGACAATTTCTGGGCCCCACTTGATTCAAAATCCGAGTGGGCCCGCAAACACATCCCGGGCTCGGGTTCGCTAATTCCAAATTAACGAATTTTCCGTTGCGACGTAATTAAATCAAATTTAATTAAATAATTATGTCTAGCAAAATTACTATTCACATCGCTCGCGAATTAATTTTAAATCAATTCGTTAGCCCGAATTAAAATCCAATTTTAATTCCGCGTCGAAATCTAATTTCATTTAATATATCAAATATATTATTTAATCGATTAATTCCAAATTAATCGTTCTCTCTCTTCAAATAGTATTTTATCCCAGATAAAATATCTCTGCAATTAATCCTAGATTAATTTTCTCTCTCTTCCAATTAATCCCGGATTAATTATGTGCGAGTCATACATCATCGGTGAATCTTCGGGAAGCGACCCATGAGATCCCTGGATATGTTGGCAGTAAATTCGGTCGTCGGACTATCCGAACACGTACGTACATAGTACTACGTTTTTACAGATTTACAAGACATGGTTGGCTTCTAGCAAAACACCGGGCCTACCTAATTCTCCAGAAATATTCTTAAAAGAATATGTAATCTGTATCAGGCGTAGTATACGTAGTATTGCGTATTGCGATCTAGTATCGGATGTCACATGCAAGGCCTGGGGCTGGAATTGTGTCTGCCCCGTACGAAGCATATATCGGATCTCTGGTAACTAGTCTCTATAATCGGATAAACATGACCTAGTCATATTATCCCGATAGCTGCAGCATAAAAGAATACTAGTTTCATATCTTGCGTGACCATCATCTCCATATGACTGAAGTGATACTTCCATCTTGACATCACACCCAATACACTACGATTCTCAATATACACAGAAAAGGCGTACACAGAACCTGTTAAAGCCCTGGACGACCAAAACCAAAGTATATTGATTGTCGCAAGTATTAGCGATGCAAGTCTCAGGTTAAGACCAAATACACTTACCCTGATTCGGACTTCCTAGACACATAGCCATACTACCGATGGAATTCCGAGGGGTCTAGCCAGAGCGAAGCTGTTTCCGTACCATCGGTAAACACAACCTCCTATTACACTTGCATGAGTATCCAATACCCAAATATATGAGAACTATGCCGTTATGCTCCCATAACACGCACAAGTGCAACACTAGTCTATTCCGCATTATTGATGCCCAATCTCGATAATACTATGACTAGGGATGTTTTAATGATTAAAACTTAGTGGATTAATACTGTCTCGTATCTTATTAATCTGGAACTAATCATATGGACTTTTATCATTTATGTATCCCGGTAATCCAATTACAAATGATAAAAGAGCAATTTCCTTTGTCACATAGTTAATTTGTACAACAACACCATGTTCTGTACAAATAGTGATGTTATAGGTCATAATTGTCCAATAATCTCCCACATGGCCTATAGCCAATCACTCAAGTGTCCTACACTTGAACTATGTACGGTTCGCTCAAACTTCTGCTGAGAAACTGCTTTCGTCAGTGAATTTGCAAGGTTATATTCTGTTGCGATTTATTCGATTATCACATCTCCACGATGTATGATTCGAACGAATCAGATGAGTAGTTGAAGTATATACTTGGATCGTTGATGAGACCATTAATTCTTTAGCCCGTGCTGTAGCCTAGCTCAGCTGCTAACAGAACTACACCTAATCTAATTAGGATTATTAATGATCCAAATCGCTTCTATTGCTGCCTCAGCAGCAGCAATATTCCGCTTTTGATGTTTATTCGGAAACAGTATCTTGCTAGGAAGATTTCCAGCTCATTATTCCGTTATTCAAACTATATAGTACCCCTTATTACGACTTATAGTCGTTTTTATATGTTTGGAAACTTACAACGGTGAACCCAGTCACTTCAAGTTCTCATTCTCCATAGCTTAAGAAAGCATCCTTAGTTCATCTTAGATACTTAAGGATGTTCTTAACATCAATCCATTGACTATCACTTGGATTGGCCTGATTGTGACTCCATGTGCTCAAAGCATATGAGACACCAGGTCGCGTACATATCTTTCAATGTACGAGTTCTCGGAGAGTGCCAACAACTTTTAGATCTATCCCAGTAGATCCTTATTCCTAGAATAAAAGTTGTTTCTCCCAAGTATTCTACGAAAAATTTTCATGAAAGCCAAGCTTTCACCGATTATTTTATGGGAATATCATTTCCAAGAAATGATATATCATCATTATTTAGGACAATCACTGTCAGTGCGCTCCCACTAACCTCATATTATATATACAAGAATTATTTCCGTTTTGAATTAAATCATATACCATTATGATTACATCAAAATGATAGTTCCAAGAACGCAATGCTTGCTTCAATCCATAAATGGATCGATTTAACTTGCAAACCTTGTTTGCTTGTTTAGGTACGATAAAACCGTCAGGATGTTGTAAACATCCTTCAAAAGGTTTCCGTTTAAGGAAAGCGATTTTGACGTTCAGCTGCCATATTTCATAAATGAAACATGCAGCATCAGCAAGCATTATCCAAATGGTTTTAATCATGGCAACAGATAAAAGGTTTCGTCGTAATCGACACAATGTTGATAACGATACCTTTTTCTCTACAAGCCTAGCTTTGTACGTTGGTTTGTTGCCATCCATGTATGTCTTCCTTGAAGACTTATACAGTATCAATAGGCACAATGCCTTCCGGTACATCAACTAGTGTCCAAACATGGTTGGTATACATGGAATCCATTTCGGACTTCATGGTACTTTCCCATAATAGGGAGTCGATACCTTGTATCACTTCCTCATACGTAGTCAGTTCGTATTCCTCAATAAGATTGACATCTTTACGAGGTGAGATCAGAAACCCATACCTCCTAGGTTATTTTCTGACTCTCTCCGACTTAGGCGGTTCTTGTGTATTCGAAGATTATTGGTATAGTTTCATCCCTGATGAACTGTTTGTGTTCCATTAAGGAATCGGTGCCTGGAATAGTATTACTCCGATTTTGATCGAGTTTTACTTTCCTCCCACTTACCACTGCATATTGGTATTCCTCTTAGGAAAACCGCATGGCGAGCAACAATTACATTGTTCTCTTGTGAGTTGTATAAGTACTATACTTTGGTTACCCTAGGATAACCTACAAATTTAGGCACTTATCCTATTTGGGTTTTAGTTTGATATCATCCAAACATATGCCTAGCATACCCAAATCTTCAGGAATGAGAAAACCCGGTTTCTTTCCTGTTCATATCTAATATGAAATCTGTCCAATAGATTTTTATGGAACCTTATTCAAAATAAGTGTTGCACTGTTTAATGCGTATCCTTAGAAGGAAAATGGTAGCTCAGAGCGACTCATAATTAACCTTACTATGTCCAACAAGGTTCGGTTTCTCAGTTCGGACACACCGTCTAATTGAGGTGTTCCGTGAAGAGTCCACATTGAAAGAATACTATACTCTTTCAAGTAATTGAGAAACTTATTGGTTAAGTATTTTCCACCACGGTCTAACCGTGACGGTTTTATACTTTAGCCGATCTGTCTGTCTACTTCGTGTCGAAACTCTTTGAATTTATCAAAAGTTTCCGATTCATGTTTCAAAAGAAACACATAACCATAACGCGATGCCACATCCATAAAGGTTACGAAGTGTTCATATCCACCTCTAGCCTAGCTAGATATGGGCCCACTTACGTCACTATGAACGAGGGCTAACAGATCGGTGGCACTTACACTTTTACCAAGTAAAAGGAGTTTTAGGCACTTTGCCTAATGAACCAGATTCGTAGACATTATTTGAATTAGAATCAAATCCGTCATAGTATCCACTCTTCAAAAGTGTGGATATACGAGTCTTGTTAATGTGTCCCAGACAAAAATGCCACAAATAAGTCTCATCTGATTTATTCAGTTTGAGCTATTTGTTTGTCATGTTATATGTTTGAGATTCATTTATATTCAAAATATAAATACAGTTATTCACATCTAATATTCTTATCTCAATATCATCTTTATAAAATAAAACACTTTAGTGTTCTAGAATATAAAAGTATACCCGTAACGGGTTAAACTCTGATATAGAGATAATGTTTCTAGTCAAACCAGGTACATTATAACAGTTTCCTAATTTAAGTACATACCCGAAAGGTAGTTCCTAAACTTAGGATTCTACGGTTAAAACAGCGACTCTCGTCCCATTTTCGACTCGTAGATAAATCTCAACTGAAGTCAGTATCATGCTAATCAGCAGATTCCGCACATCAGTATATATCTTATGTACCACATCTAGTATCAAAAATCCATTTTTGAAACTAATAACGAACATGTTTATGACAAACATACTTGAAGCCGGAGCCTTGCCCCGCCTTCACTTCCTTCATGCCTGCCTTGTCCATACGGCAGTCACGCATCCAGTGACCCCGTTTGCCACAGTTTAGGCAGACATCTTGGGATATGTCATTTGTCTTTCTAGAAGACTTTGATGATTTTCCTTTGCCCTTTTCCACATCCCAAAAGCCTTCGGCCAAGCCTTGGCCATCTGGGATGTCGAAGTAAGATGCGCTTTGCGCTTCTTGCCTTTTTGAAAACTCTAGCTTTGTCTCGTTGAGCATAGCCATTAACTCTCCAAGAGTTTTCTATTGCAATTAGTACTTCTAAGATCTAAGAATAAATCTATGAAGATCTTTAATTTCATCATCATAGTACAAGGATCTAATCCTTAATTCTGACGACGGAATTAAAGAGTCATTGCGGTATGCATAAAGGATTGAGCACTAAAGTTATCATCACCATGAGTCATCCAAAACTCATGCTCCACTATTTGCTCAACTCCGGGCTCAGGCCCAAGATGTTTCTCTATCAAATAGAGTAACTTATTAGTTCCCAGGACTATCCTGAGGTTCTATTCCCAATCTGAAAATTAAAGCCGTTTAAAGACATTTTCACCCAGGATTATGTTCTAAACGCTAATCTTTCAGTTATCTTGATTGCTATAGTCCAACTATCCAATCAACAATTTTGGGTATTATTGAATATAATGATTACTATAGTCTAACTATATAATCAACTATAATTTGATTGGTTAAATTCAAATATATTGATTACTATAATCCAATTATATAATCAACTATAAATTGAAGTAGTTTGAATACAGTCCAACTGTTTAATTTAAAACAACAATTAAATATTAGTCCAACTAATATATATATTTAAATAATGACGAAAAATTGAAATGAGCGCGTATTGGCAAGTATCTAAACGAAATTGCAAATTTAATACTTGCCTCCCACTATTTTTCGGCGAGCCTCTAACCTTCTATTGAGTACTCGGGAAACCTAATTTCCTAGTGGGCTAGGATCCCGTTAAATAACACAACCTTGACTTTGGCCAACAAGCTGTATGATATTTAACTAGGTAGATCTCTAAGATCAATTAGATCTCATCTAATTCCTAGATCCAGTAGGTGGACATCCAAATCCGAAACATATATCTAATATATGCCAATATATCCAATATATTCCCTAACCTTTTTTCCTTTGAATCAACTAAGCATTGGCTTTGGCACAACAAATTTAATGATTCCAGTTAAGCGGGACTCATTGACCTTGGAAAGCTTCGTAATCGATGTCGATGGACAAGAAATGATCTTGACTTTGACCAACAAATCATAACTTGGACAAGACATGCGATATGGAACAAAGCCTTCATGATTCAAACACATCCGCGATGGACAAAGGTCTTGACTTTGGCCAACAAACCAATGCCAATCTTGGATCTTGAGAATGAATCATTCAATGGAAGGAAAAACGCTTAATATTTGTTGAGGGTTTTTCGCGTAATTAGCAACCAATTAATTATCTTTGATTAGGTCTCATCATACACCCTTAAGCATGCATTCTAAAAGCATAATAAGGCGCGGTAAATAAATTAATAATGATATACAGATGGATATTTAAAACATTTTATTCCTAGAACAAATCTCTCCATTTCCTCTCTCCCGCTAGCACAAATCTTACTTCTACCCAATTAAATAACACTTCTAAAGAAACCTCATTTACATTGAGGGGAATAGGTGAGAAGAGAAATACAAAGAGTCAAGAGGTAATAGGCTGGACACGCAGGTCCAATTTAATAAATTCTAAATTTATTACAACAATTTCCAAAATTGCCCTCACCCATCTAATATCCATCTGATATACATTATTCATACATCACATCCATGTATTCGCAAAAAGCAAGTTATCAATCAATCTAATCCAATTAATTAATATGAAAGTAATGACCATCCAATGTTCAAACAACGATTTGATTTGCGCGAGTCCAACTCGTTTAAGAATAAGTACTCAAAGTACGAATTCTTGAATTATATCAAACTACAATATTAAATCCAATTTAATTTGTATTCAATACTAATTCTTTATTTAATTCCAAATTAAATAATTACACTTTATTAATGAGCCTTTGCGACTTAGATTCTAAATCTAATCTTAACGGGTCTCAAAGCCCAATTTAACATCCAATGTCAATTTAATTAAAGTACAATGGGCTTTCAATTAATTTATAAGGCATGGACTTTGGCAACCAAAGCCCAATAAGGAATCACCCTTTGCCAAAAATCAATTTAGGCCCATTAGGCCCAATTAAAATTTTTTAAAGGCCCATTGACCATATTTGGACTTTATGGAAATGGTTTGTATTTGGGCTTAATGGGCTTGGTTGGGCCAAGTTTGGTTTAGGTTAATTGGTTGGATCCAATTGGGCCTAAAACCATTTCCATAAAGTCCAAATATGGTTAATGGGCCTTTAAAAAATTTCAATTTAGGCCCATTAGGCCCAATTAAAATTTTTTAAAGGCCCATTGACCATATTTGGACTTTATGGAAATGGTTTTAGGCCCAATTGGATCCAACCAATTAACCTAAACTAAACTTGGCCCAACAAAGCCCATTAAGCCCAAATACAACTTTATTAGCCCAATTCCAAATTTAGCCCAACTAATTAAATTCTAAAATTCCAAATTTCACAATTTAATTAATTAAAGTGTATTAGCCATAATTAAATAGTCAAATTAACATTTCCAAAATATCAATTTACATAATTAATCATGCTAATCATCATCAACACATGTCCAACATTATTGAATCAAAAAATCATCTCATTTCATGCTATATTGCTCACGGCATTTTAGGGTTTTATAAATCCGATTTCGATTTTAATCCAATTAAATCCTAAATCAATTTATTCCATGTCTTTCAACTCATCCAATGATCAAAAGAACAAAATACCATGACATTAGGGCATCTTATCAATTCGGCCAAGCCAAATTTTGGGGAAAAAATAATCCAATTCAATTTTCATCAAATTGATCATGCATAACTCTAAGTTATCATCATTCAAGCATACTCAAACAATCAATTTTATCAAATCATGCTCAAATCAATTTTACCCAAAATTTACCCTAAATTTGATTTCATGCTTAATAACCACTCTGATACCATTGTTGGGTTTTCTAGGTCAAACCAAGATCAAATTAAGAAAATGAAATGTGCGAATACAACAAAGTAAAGTAGCAGAAATACTCACTTTGATCGGCTTTGCGATGCGTTGAACACAAAAAATTCTGCTCCAAGCTTTTCCTCATTGTGTGTTTCGGCCATGCCCTTTGAGTTTGATCTTCAAGCTCCAAGCTTTGTGAATGATTCCATGCTCAAGGGTTGGTTTCCCTATCACCTTTGTAAGACTCCTTGATGTGCTAGCATCTTAGAAAATTGCCACAATTTTCTTCTTTGTTCCTTTCTAGTTTCGGCCAAGCCAAAAACTAAGAGATGGAGAGAGTGTTTCACGTGAAATGGGAGAGAGGAAGATGAAAGAATGACTTGTGTTTTTGATTTTTAAAATCAAAATGATGATATACCAAAACCAAGTTTAGGTAATTGTCATTCCTTCCATCAATATTTCAACTTGTGTGTAGAACAAGTTAACTAAAATCCCACCAACTTTTATCAACCAAAAGTTGATAAAGTTGACTAGGTGATGTGACAATTTATGGACCCCACTTGATTCAAAATCCGAGTGGGCCCGCAAACACATCCCGGGCTCGGGTTCGCTAATTCCAAATTAACAAATTTTCCGTTACGACATAATTAAATCAAATTTAATTAAATAATTATGCCTAGAAAAATTACTATTCACGTCGCTCGCGAATTAATTCTAAATCAATTCGTTAGCCCGAATTAAAATCCAATTTTAATTCCGCGTCGAAATCTAATTTCATTTAATATATCAAATATATTATTTAATCGATTAATTCCAAATTAATCGTTCTCTCTCTTCAAATAGTATTTTATCCCAGATAAAATATCTCCGTAATTAATCCTAGATTAATTTTCTCAATCTTCCAATTAATCCCAGATTAATTATGTGCGAGTCATACATCATCGGTGAATCTTCGGGAAGCGACCCATGAGATCCCTGGATATGTTGGCAGTAAATCTGATCATCGGACTATCCGAACACGTACGTACCTAGTACTACGTTTTTACCGATTTACAAGACATGGTTGGCTTCTAGCAAAGCACCGTGCCTGCCCAATTCTCCAGAAATATTCTTAAAGGAATATGTAATCTGTATCAGGCGTAGTATAAGTAGTATTGCGTATTGCGATCCAGTATCGGATGTCACATGCAAGGCCTGGGGCTGGAATTGTGTCTGCCCCGTATGAAGCATCTATCGGATGTCTGGTAACTAGTCTTTATAATCGGATAAACATGACCTAGTCATATTATCCCGATAGCTGCAGCATAAAATAGTACTAGTTCTGTATCCTGCGTGACCATCATCTCCATATGACTGAAGTGATACTTACATCTTGACATCACACCCAATACACTACGATTCTCAACATACCCAGAAAAGGCGTACACAGAACCTGTTAAAGCCCTGGACGACCAAAACCAAAGTATATTGATTATCACAATTATTAGCGATGCAAGTCTCAGGTTAAGACCAAATACACCTACCCTAATTCGGACTTCCATAGACACATAGCCATACTACCAATGGAATTCTGAGGGGTCTATCCAGAGCGAAGCTGTTTCCGTACCATCGGTAAACACAACCTCCTATTACACTTGCATAAGTATCCAATACCCAAATATATGAGAACTATGTCGTTATGCTCCCATAACACGCACAAGTGAAACACTAGTCTATTCCGCATTATCGATGTCCAATCTCGATAATACAACGACTAGGGATGTTTTAATGATTAAACCTTAGTGGATTAATACTGTCTCATATCTTATTAATCTGGAACTAATCATATGGACTTTTATCATTTATGTATCCCAGTAATCCAATTACAAATGATAAAAGAGCAATTTCCTTTGTCACATAGTTAATTTGTACAACAACACCATATTCTGTACAAATAGTGATGATGTGGGTCATAATTGTCCAACAGCGCGAAGCTTACCCATGCCTATAAATTCAGCTCGAGGTTTCAGTTTTAGACGTACCTTCCTCTCTGAATTCTCTTATGTAAATATGGAGTTTTCTATGTAGTTTATTTTAATTTCAGTTTTGTATTTAATTTTAATTACGTTATGTAATAATAATAATTTACTTTCTTTACTTTTTAAGTTTTTACTATTCAACATGAGAAGGTAACTTCCCCCTGTTATGGTGAAAGGTAAAACTTTTATTACTGCTATTTAGATTAATCTCCCTTAAATATAATATATTCACTATTTAAAACTTGACTTAATAAGGATATCACCATATTGGTCGGTTGGTAATTCATTTTAAATTGGTTTAAACCCGACTAAGCAAGGATACCGCCAGATTGTTCGGTTTGTAAATAAACTTTCTTACCGCCTATATGGCAGGTTTATGGACAAATTTTGATACCGCCTATATGGCTAGTCGGACTTAATTTGACTTAATCAGGTTACCGCCTATATGGCTGGTTGGTAAAATCATCATAAATTAATATATTATATTAAGAGAAATATCTAAATTAGTAGTGATAAAAGTGGATCCTTT
Organism: Zanthoxylum bungeanum; assembly: GCA_019454045.1. Taxonomy (NCBI): domain Eukaryota; kingdom Viridiplantae; phylum Streptophyta; class Magnoliopsida; order Sapindales; family Rutaceae; genus Zanthoxylum; species Zanthoxylum bungeanum. The sequence goes on from SKCR01033757.1 coordinate 54,650, forward strand.
TACTGTAGCATTTTCTTTTATTGTAATTTTCTTTATTTACTTTTCAGCATTTTACTCTTCAGTATTTTACTTTATGTCTTTAACTTTTAAGTTTTTACTAGCCCTAGTTATGTGTCGTAACTAAGTTAGTTATCTGAGGTTGTGATGAATTCTAATATCACCGGTTTATAAGAGGTTATTTTATAGTTCGGGTAATTTAAAGGTTTACTTATTAAGTCTTAAGCTTAATGCGTCTTGTTAATTGGCCACTAATAAGATTGATCTGGTAAATCTAAAATAAACTTGACAAAGGAATTTTAGGTTTCAGCCTTAGACTTAATAGCTCACGATCTTCCTTGAGGATAGATAACCCTTTAATAGATTTCCTTACAGGATAGACATATACATGTCGGGCGGGGGTAGCCATAATTGGAACTTAATCTTAATGAATCCAGGTAATTTGGTTGATATAGACATATGGTTCAATTGGGTTATACTGGGTATTTGCGTCTGACCATCGACAGAGGCTTTCACATAATTTAGTGTTCCAGGTTAGTAAACCGATTTATTACACAAACATGAAATAACCACTTCATCTTTTAAAAGATATTAGAAAGATTCACAACCCTAGATAGTTTCCTAATATTGAATTTTCTTAAACCTACTTTCGTGCAATTTTATTTACTTGTTTTTAAATTCAAAATCATAACCATTTCAAATCAATCAATCAACCTGTTAGATACTAGTAATCATTTGACCTCATAAAATAATAGATTAGGTATTAAGTCCTCGTGGGATCGATACTTTTTATACTACTTGAACGATACATACGCTTACGTTATACGCGTGTGATTATGCACCGGTCACACGTCATCGACATGCCAGCAGAAGACCAGTCAACTTTGCCACGTCACCGCCACGTCATCATCAACCAATCAAAGCGCGCCACGTGTCACAATCCTACGGTGCCGACAATCGATGTCACCACGTCATTGCCACGTCATCGCAATTATTTAATTAATCATCCAAAATGCCACGTCATCGGATAAGAATCTCGGCGGACCAATCAGAGCGTGACACTTGTCCGCGTCGTGATGTAAGAACAACTTGCGCGTCGCGATGCGTAAACCTTATTGACGCCTATAAATTCAGCTCGAAATTTCAGTTTCAGATGTACCTTCCTCTCTGTAATTCTCTGAATAAATAAGGAGTTTGTATCTAGTTTTCTTTAAATTTCAGTTTTGTAATTAATTTTATTTACTTTCTGTAATAGTAATTTACTTTCTTTACTTTTTCAGTTTTTACTATTCAGCTATGAGGAGGTAACTTCCCCATGCTAGGGTGAAAGGTAAAACTTTTATTACTTCTATTTAGATTAATCTCCCTTAATTATAATATATTCACTACTTAAAATTTGACTTAACAAGGATACCGCTATATTGGTCGGTTGGTAATCAATTATAAACTAATTTTAATTTGACTAAGCAAGGATACCGCATGGTTGATCGGTTGGTAATTTATCGCCTATATGGCTGGTTTATGGACAAATATTGATACCGCCTTTATGGCAGGTCAGACTTAATTTGACTTAATCAGTTACCGTCTATATGGCTGGTTGGTAATGTTATCACAAGTTAATATATTATATTAAGGGAGATATCTAAAATAGTAGTGGTAAAAGTAGATCCTTTAACCCTAGTATTTTATTTTATTGTAATTTTACTTTTCAGTATTTACTTTACCGCATTTACTTTTCAATATTTTACTTTATGTCTTTTATTTTTAAGTTTTTACTAGCCCTAGTTATGTGTCGTAACTAAGTTAGTTATCTGGGGTTGTGATGAATTCCAATATCACCGGTTTATAAGGGGTTATTTTATAGTTTGGGTAATTTAAAGGTTTACTTATTAAGTCTTAAGCTTAATGCATCTTGTTAACTGGCCACTAATAAGAGTGATCTGGTAAATCTAAAATAAACTTGACAAAGGAATTTTAGGTTTCAGCCTTAGAATTAATAGCCTACGATCTTCCTTGAGGATAGATAACCCTTTAATATATTTCCTTACAGGATAGACATATACCTGTCAGGTGGGGGTAACCACAATTGAAACTTAATCTTAATAAATCCAGGTAATTTGGTTGACATAGACATATGGTTCAATTGGGTTATAATGGGTATTTGCATCTGACCATCGACAGAGGCTTTTACATAATTTCGTGTTCCAGGTTAGTAAGCCGATATATTACACAAACATGTAGTAACCACTTCATCTTTTAAAAGATATTGGAAAGATTCACAACCCTGGATAGTTTCTTAATATTGAATTTTATTTAATTTAATTTTGAGCAATTTTATTTACTTGTTCTTAAGTTTAAAATCATCACCGTTTCAAATCAATCAATCAAACTTGTAGATACTAGTAATCATTTGACCTCATAAAATTAATAGATTAGGTATTAAGTCCTCGTGAGATTGATACTTTTTATACTACTTGAACGATACGTGCGCTTGCGTTATACGCGTGTGAAAGCATCGATTAAGTTTTTGGCGCCGTTACCGGAGACTTATTTATCTTTCACTATTAGTTTTGAGGTTAGATATTTTTACTTGTATCTAATTTCTTTTTACTTATTATTTTTGTTTTCACTTGTTTCAGGTTCTCAGACACTACATGAGACGAACCAGAAGCTTTGAAATCTGACCGCTTGGCCCAGAGATTGAAAGAACCATCAGACAGTTAAGAAGGGAAAGGCGAGAAGGCCAAGAAGCGATCATTAACATGGAACCTGAACCTTTGGAGGTTGCACCACCAATTCCTATTCGAGACAGAACCATTCCGGTGGTAGATGGCCTCATTTCCTGTATTTTACTTCCTCTCGTACCAGCAAATGCGTGTGACATCAAAACATGCATTCAGACGATTCAGCAGTCAGTACAGTTTGGGGGGAATGCAACTTAAGATCCTAATGCCCATATTAGCAAATTCCTGGAAGTTTGTGACACTTTCAATTACAACAGAGCATCAGAAGAAGCAATGAGACTGTGAGTTTTTCCATATTCCTTGAAAGACAGAGCAAAAGCTTGGCTACATTCACTACCAGCAGGTTCCATCATAACTTGGAACACTCTAGCCACCAAATTCCTTGCAAAATACTTTCCACCAGCCAGAACTGCAAAGTTGAGGAATGACATTACATCCTTCGTGCAACAAGATTCAGAATCCCTTTGCGAAGCTTGGGAAAGATTCAAAGATTTGCTCCGGAAATGTCATCACCATGATATTCCAAAATGGCTTCAAGTCCAAACTTTCTATAATGGACTTTCTGGACTGATGAGAACCACAATTGATGCTGTTGCTGGAGGAGCTTTGATGGCAAAAGGAGAAGATCAAGCCTGGGACTTAATCGAAGAAATGACTAACAACAATTCATTGTGGCCAACAGAAAGGAGCATGATTCAACAAATTGTAGGAATTTATGAAGTTGGAGCTAACACAGCAGTGAATACTAAGTTGGAAAAAATGTGCAAAAGCCTGGAAACACTTAGCACGCAAGTTGTAAACATCGCTAGAGCCACACGTTCACCATATGAAGGAGCACCGGAGCCAAACCAACATAAAGAAATGGTTAACTATGTCAACAATTTCAACAGGCAGCGGAACAACCCATATTCCAACACCTACAACCCATGGTGGAGGAATCTTCCCAATTTTTCATGGAGTAACAATTCAGGGTCAAGAAACTATCCACCACCCGGATTCCAACAACAACAGAACAAAGGCCAGGAGCATGAAAAAGAACCAGGAATTGCAGAAGTGCTGGCTCAGTTAAAAAAATACGATGCTATGATTCAGAGCCAATATGCTTCTATCAAAGCATTGGAGAATCAAATTGGACAACTGGCCAATGCTCAGAGTTACAGACCGTTAGGTAACCTTTCTAGGAACACTGAACCAAATCCAAGAAACATAGGGAATGAGCAATGTCATGCCATTATTTTAAAAAGCGGTACTGAAATCAACAAAGATATTGGAATCAAGGCACCCATTGAAGAAGTTCCAAAAGTAAGCAGTGAAGCAGTTCCATAGATGGAGGAAAAAGAAGCAAAGGAAAAAGAGCAAGAAAGAATCACTCTACCTCTACTTTTTCCACAGCGTCTCCAGAAAAAAAAATTGGACAATCAGTTTGCTCGATTCCTGGAGATCTTTAAAAAGCTGCATATCAATATTCCTTTTGCAGAAGCGTTGGAACAAATGCCTAGCTATGTCAAATTCATGAAAGACATTCTTTCACGAAAGTGAAGTTTGGGAGATTACGAGACAGTAGCATTGACAGAAGAGTGCATCGCCATCATTCAAAGGAAACTTCCCCCAAAGTTGAAATATCCTGAAAGTTTCACCATTCTTTGCGTCATATGAGAGCATAACTTCGATAGGGCTTTGTGTGATCTAGGTGCAAGTCTTACCTTGATGCCTTTTTCTATTTTCAGGAAATTACAAATTGGAGAAACAATGCCCACATCAGTCTCTCTGTAACTTGCTGATTGAACACTCGTATTTCCGAGAGGTGTAGTTGAGGATGTGCTGGTCAAGGTTGACAAATTTATTTTCCTAGTAGATTTTATTGTCCTTGATATGGAGGAAGATGAAGACGTGCCCATCATCCTCGGGAGACCATTCTTGGCTACCGGGCGAACCATTATTGAAGTACAAAAATGAGAACTAACCATGAGGGTGCAAGACCAAGAAGTAACATTCAATGTTTTCAAGGCCATGAATTTCCCAGATGATGAAAAGATTGAGGAATGTTTCAGACTTGATGTGATAAATAGTACCATCCAGAACTCCAATGCAATGCAAAGTTCTACTGAAAACTTAAAGCATGTCAATTGCCTATGGAGCCGGAAGATAAAGCATATTGCATACTGAAGAAGCCTATTCTTGCACTATAAGCAACAGAAGAGGAACAGTTCCACCAACTTAGCGAATTGGAGGAATTTCACATACAGCCTTTTGAGAATGCTAAACTGTACAAAGAAAAGGCCAAGAAGAGACATGATGAGAAGTTAGTGCGCATACAACTGGAACCAGGGCAGCGGGTCTTGTTAAACAAATCAAGCTTGAAACTCTTCCCATGGAAGCAAAAATCACGGTGGTCAGGTCAATTCTTAATCACCAAAGTTTTACCAGATAAAGCCGTTTAGTTACATGATCGCGACTCCAACAAAACATTCAAGGTTAAAAACAAGAGTGTCAAGCACTACTGGAGAGAATCATTTGAGCGACAAAAAGAAAGTGTCACACTTTCAGATCCAGCCTAACGTTCGGGAAATCATGTCTAGCTGATGACGTTAAACTTAGCGCTAGCTGGGAGGCAACCTATGTAATTTTTCTATATATTGTGATTTGGTGTGATTTCATTTTGTGTTTTTAGTTTTTGCAGGTTAAGTCATTTCACGATGGAATAAGCTCTCGCAAATCTTCACAAGCAATTTCTTTCTCTCCCTCAAAAATCTATGACGAAAGTTTACAAAGCTCGCTTGGAACGGATGAGACTACTGATGATCAAAGATATTCCGACTGACATTCGTTGGATTATTGAAGCACGGGTCTGATTGGCAGGTGAGTCTTATGACTCTTTTATTTCACATCTGCCTGGTTTAGGAAGAATCACATATGCTAAAAAGAGAAGAGCTAAAAGAATGGGTGTATACTATAAATGTGCTCGTATATTTTATGATACTCGTTTTCGTTCTTTGGGAATGGTGTCTGATAACCGCGAAGATAAGATTAATTTCATTAGGGATGGCTTGAGTAAGGAGTTTTTGGATGACATATCTAAAACTCTTGAGACGCATCCCAGTGGATATGTGCATCACGAAATTCGTGTGTTATATGCAAAATTCCAAAAGGAAAGACAACAGTTAAGTCTCGGGAATCTGACTCAAAAAGACCATGTTTGCCAATTTATAAGAAAATTGGATGGGAAGTTTGTCCCTGACGCATAGACGTCAATCAAGCCGCTACGTTTCTTGTAAATATTATATCTCTTTGTCTTTTCCTAATAATTGTGATTTGTTTTGTTGTTTTCTTTTATTTTCTCCGACAAGATCCAGACCTTTTTTACCTTTCCCGATTTATATACTGTTAACTAATAATTGTCATTTGGCAAGTACTAGTGTTATTATTTTACTCACCATTTTCAGGTGTTATAAATTCAACTCATCATTGCACTTTTGAAGACATCCAGAGTAAAACATGGAAGCCACTTCAAGAAGACGAGTTGAAAACATCTGTGTGTTTTACGGTACTAGTGTTGGTGTTAAACCAGAATACGTAGCGGCAGCACAAGAATTGGGTCGAGTCTTAGGTGCAAGGAATATGCACTTAGTATATGGCGGTGGCAATCTTGGACTAATGGGGATCGTTTCAAAATCTATAAAGGAAGGAGGCAGTCAAGTCTTGGGAATCATCCCAAAACCCTTGGCGGAGGCGAATCTGATTGGACCATCAAACAGAGAAGAACTAATCATTCCAGGTATGTCTGAACGACTGATAGAAATGGTTAACCGTGCTGATGCTTTTATTGCTTTGCCAGGTGGCTTGGGCACAATGGAGGAAATTTTTACAGTGTTATCCTGGGCGAACCTGAACATACACCAGAAACCTCTTGGACTGTACAACATTGATGGATTTTATGATTTTCTTTGTGTGTTTCTTGAGGATGCCCGAAGAAATGGGTTCGTGACAAAACCTCTGAAGGAGCTCCTCTTTACTGCCAGAACCGCCCCAGATTTAATTGACCAAATCTTAGCTTTTGAACCACAAATTGATCCTATCATTTCTAAGATAAAATGGTCTGAGGATGATCGTGGTAAGAGGCGTCGGATTAATCTGGATCTTAACCTTTAATTTTCCTATAGAATTTCAGCTAACTAGGTACTATCTTCTAAACTATTCTTCTACTATTTAAGACATTGAGGACAATGTCTCATTTAGGTTTGGGGGAAGGGATTAGTTGACTAGTATTTTGCTTTGTTATTTTGTTTTGTTTGATGTTTTTATTTTTAGTCCAAAATTTTTCGAAAAAATACAAAAAAAATTTGAAAATTTTTACAAAAATAAAAAAAAAACTTATGTTTTTGTGTTTTTAATTTGATTAATCGGGTGAAATTGGTGAGAAATAGCAGTGTAAGGAGTTCCCACTCCTGATACGTATTTCAACCCATTTTCGAAACAAGTTAATTTTTGTTTATTTCCTTTTGAATTATTTAATTTGTAAATTCTCCAGAAAATTGACTAAAATGGATCTTCATATGCTCAGTTGGCAGGTATTATCAACATGCATGGTAACATACGGACATGAGCTATAATTGAAAAGTTTGTAATATTCAGTGCTCTAGTTTAATTGGAAGAAGCATCTCAAAAAGCGATGGGATAAAAAAAAACATCTGAGATCTAAGTTATTAAGTCTGTAAGGGTGTTTTAACACCTAGTGCCCTAAAGCCAACTGGTTTGGGAGTCACTGGCTCAAAGCTCGCTACATGGATCAAGGATGTTGCAAAAATATATATATCTGAAGTCTGAGTAATTAAGTCCGTAGGGGTGTCTTAACACCTAGTGTCCTAAAACCAATTGGTTTGGGAGCCACCGACCCAACACTCACTACATAGATGGAAGATATTGTATATAAATAAATAAATAATCAAAAATCAAAGAAAAAAAATCAGAAAAAATCAGAAAAAATATTCCATTGCTGCAAAAAGGTGTGAATTCTGATAAAACTTTAGAACAAAAATATTACACTCTTATCAATTGCACTTGTAACTGTTGTGGGAAAAAATGATTTGATTAATATTTTGTTGGTTGTGTATATGGAGAATGGTAAATATAATCGGAGAATTTACTTATTCGGTAATTTAGAAAGAAAGAAAACAACTAGTGACTTGGAGTAGAAGTTTCACCTGATTAGTCACTAACTTCTTTATTCTATTTTCTCTTGTCTTTTTGCTTTTGTGTTCATTAGTTTTACTATCTTTTTACTTTTTTAAAATGTTTGTGGGTATCATTGCTGTAAACCCTCACGAGACTACAACTCGTCCACTAGGGACACCTAGGGGTTTAAAGGCTTGTTGCATATGCTAAATGCAACTGTGATCCCTACGAAAATGGCTTAGCTGAATTTTATTTTTATGATTTTATGTTTTGCTCGAGGACTAGCAAAATGTTAGGTTTGGGGGTGTGATGAGTGGTAAATGTATCATTATTTCTCACTCATTTGACCTAATATTTTGTATAGTTTCTTGAGTTTTGTGAATATTTTAATGTGTTTTTTGTTATTTTGTAGATAAATAAAGTTTCAGGACATTCTGGAGGTGATTTGGAGCCAAAATAGTGAAAAACGGACAAAATGGCAAAATCATCATTTGACGCGTCGCGACGCCTAATGTGCGCCGCTCCATGCTAACGTGCGTCGAGGACACGTGTCAGAATCTGAGAAGTTTGACTTTGCTAACGTGCACCGGGACAAATATCAACATCACAGCCGATCTGCTAACGTACGTCGTGCCACGTGTCATCATCCTATGGTGCTGACAATCGCCATCGCCACGTGTCGCAACGTGTCACCCCACGTGTCAGCCATGTCATTGCCACATCACCGCCACGTCATCATCAACCAATGAAAGCGCGCCACGTGTCACAATCCTACGGTGCCGACAATCGCTATCGCCACGTCACTGCCACGTCAGTTCAATTATTGAATTAATCATCCAAAATGCCACGTCATCGGATAAGAATCTAAGCGGGCCAATCAGAATACGAAATACTACGTATACTACGCCTGACATAGATTACATATTCCTTAAAAGAATATTTCTGGAGAATTGGGTAGGCACGGCGCTTTGCTAGAAGCCAACCATGTCTTGTAAATCGGTAAGAATGTGGTACCGGGTACGCACGTGTTCAGATGGTCCGACGACCGGATTTACTGCCAACTGTTGGACAGTTATGACCCATAGCGTCACTGTTTGTAAAAGACATTGTGTTTTTGTACAAAATTAACTATGTTGTAATGAAATTGCCTTTTACCGTTTTGTAATTTATTTACTTTGAGATATAAATGGTAAAAGTCCTTATGATTAATTCCGGATTGAGATGATATGAGACAGTATCAATCCATAAAGGTTTAATCATTAAATATCCCTAGTCGTAGTATTATCGAGATTGGACATCGATAATGCGGAATAGACTAATATTGCACTTGTGCGTGTTATGGGAGCATAACGGTATAGTTCTCATATATTTGGGTATTGGATACTCATGCAAGTGTAATAGGAGGTTGTGTTTACCGATGGTAGGGAAACAGCTTCGCTCTAGATAGACCCATCAGAATTCCATTGGTAGTATGACTATGTGTCTATGGAAGTCCGAATCAGAGTAGGTGTATTTGGTCTTAACCTAGGACTTGCATCGCTAATACTTGCGACATTCAATATACTTTGGTTTTGGTCGTCCGGGACTTTAACAGGTTCTGAGTACGCCTCTTCTGGGTATATTGAGAATCGTAGTGTATTGGGTGTGATGTCAAGATGGAAGTATCACTTCAGTCATATGAATATGATGATCACGTAGGATACGGAACTAGTACTCATATGTACTGCAGTCATCGGGATAATATGACTAGGTCATGTTTATCCGATTATAGAGACTAATTACCAGAGATCTGATATATGCTTCGTACGGGCCAGACACAATTCCAGCCCCAGGCCTAGCATGTGATATCTGATACTGGATCGGAATACCAAATATTATGTATACTATGCCTGACATAGATTACATATTCCTTAAAAGAATATTTCTGGAGAATTGGGTAGGCACGGCGCTTTGCTAGAAGCCAACCATGTCTTGTAAATCGGTAAGAATGTGGTACCGGGTACGCACGTGTTCAGATGGTCCGACGACCGGATTTACTGCCAACTATTGGACAGTTATGACCCATAGCGTCACTGTTTGTAAAAGACATTGTGTTTTTTTACAAAATTAACTATGTTGTAATGAAATTGCCTTTTACCGTTTTGTAATTTATTTACTTTGATATATAAATGGTAAAAGTCCTTATGATTAATTCCGGATTGAGATGATATGAGACAGTATCAATCCATAAAGGTTTAATCATTAAATATCCTTAGTCGTAGTATTATCGAGATTGGACATCGATAATGCAGAATAGACTAGTATTGCACTTGTGCGCGTTGTGAGGGCATAACGGCGTAGTTCTCATATATTTAAGTATAGGATACTTATGCAAGTGCGATAGGAGGTTGTGTTTTACCGATGGTACGGAAAACAGCTTCACTCTGGATAGACCCCACAGAATCCCATTGGTAGTATGTATATGTGTCTGTGGGAGTCCGCTTCAGGGTAGGTGTATTTGGTCTTAACCTGAGACTTGCATCGCTAGTACTTGCGACAATCGGTAAACTTTGGTTTTGGTCGTCCAGGGCTTTAACAGGTTCTGTGTACGCCTCTTCTAGGTTTATTGAGAATCGTAGTGTATTGGATGTGATGTCAAGACGGAAGTATCACTTCAGACATATGGAGATGATGATCACGCAGGGATTCAGAACTGGTTCTCTATTGTGTTGCAACCATCGGGATAATATGACAATGTCATGATTATCCGATTCAAATAGACTAGTTGCTTGATATCCGATATGTGTTTCGTACGGGGCATACATTATTCCAACCCCAGGCCTTGCACGTGACATCCGATACTGGATCACAATACATAATACTACGGTATACTACGCCTGATAAAGATCGTATATTCCAGTAAGAATATTTCTGGAGAATTGGGTAGGCATGGCGCTTTGCTAGAAGCCAACATTGTCTCGTAAATCGGTAAAAACGTAGTACGAGGTACGCACGTGTTCGGATAGTCCGCCGACCGTACTTACTACCAACATATCCAGGGATCTCTTGGGTCGCTTCCCGAAGATTCACCGATGACGTATGATTCGAACTTAATTAATCTGGGATTAATTGCAGAGACACCTTATCTTGGATAAAGTACTATTTGAAGAGAGAGAAAGATTAATTTGGAATTAATCGACATAATAATATATTCGATATATTAAACGAAATTGGATTTCGACGCGGAATTAAAATTAGATTTTAATTCGGGCAAACGAGTTAATTTAGAATTAATTCGTTAGCGACGTGAATAGTAATTTCGCTAGGCATAATTATTTAATTACATCACGACGGAAGTTTGTTAATTCAGAATTAGCGAAATCGAGCCCGGAAGTGTTTGCGGGCCCACTCGCATTTCGAATTCGAGTGGGGCCCACAAGTCACATCGCAAGTCACATCACTTGTCATTTATTTGTGATAGATGTCAAAGTCTTTTTTGAGAGTGACATGTTGTCACTATTCATGATGGAGTTTGGTGTGGCCATTTATTACAATTTTGGAGCCAAAATGCTTGTTGACTTTTTGAAAGTTAATACCAAATATTTGGTAATTGTTTTTCAATTCCTTCATACGGTTTTAGAAGCCAAAAAGAGAAGAAAAATATCTTCTCCTCTCTCTCCCAAAGCCGAAATTGTGAACCAGTTTTTGCTCTCCATTTTCTTCATTTTCTTAGCCAAAAGTGTGAAGGAAAGGTGTGAATCTTTGTTGCAAAAATTCACTAAGGGCTAGCACTCTTCAATGGATCATACAAGGTGATTAGGGAAACCTATTCAAGAGCTTGGAAAGACAAAACAAAGCTTGGAGCATTGTGGACTGCCTTGGCCGAATCTTGGACTGCTTGGAGGGAAAAAATTTTGTTGTTTGACGCATCCAAAACCGATCAATGTAAGTGTGTTTCCGCCACTCTTCTTCGTTATTCATTCGCATTTCTTTGTTCATTATGATCTTGGGACTAATCATAGAAACCAACACCAACATATCCAGGGATCTCAGGGGTCGTTTCCCGAAGATTCACCGATGACGTATGGCTCGAAGATAATTAATCTGTGATTAATTAGAAGAGAGAGAAAATTAATCTAGGATTAATTACGGAATATTTTATCTGGGATAAAATACTATTTGAAGAGAGAGAACGATTAATTTGGAATTAATCGATAAAATAATATATCCGATATATTAAATGAAATTAGATTTCATAACGGAATTAAAATTGGATTTTAATTCGAGCGAACGAATTAATTTAGAATTAATTCGCAAGCAACATGAATAGTAATTTTGCCAGGCATTATTATTTAATTAAATTTGATTTATTTACGTCGCAACGGAAAATTCGTTAATTCGGAATTAACAAACCCGAGCCCGGAATGTGTTTACGGGCGCACTCGGATTTTAAATCAAAGTGGGGCCCACACAAGTCACATCACCTAGTCAACTTTATTAGCTTTTTAGTTGATAGAAGTTGGTGGATTTTGGTGGCTTGTAACTTACACAAGCTTGATGTATGAAAGACATATACCAACTTTTGGTATTTGGCAATTTAATTTTTGAAATAAAATACAATTTCATTCATCATTTTTTCTCTCTCATTCACGCCATTTCTCATTTTTTTCTCTAACTCTCTTATTTTTGTTCACTTTGCCGTGAACTTCAAAGACTCCAAGGAAGAAATTTGTTGCAAATTCTTCCTAGTGCTAGCACACAAAGATCATACAAATGTGATATGGAAACTTTTCCCATGAGTTTGGAATCTCATTCACAAAGCTTGGAAGCTCAACATACATCAAAGGAGAGCTTGCAGCACAACACAAAGGCTTGGAATTTTGTTATCTCCTACATCCACTTATCCGATCAAAGTGAGTATTTTCCGCTACTTTACTTTGCGTATTCACATGATTTCTTGCTTAATTTGATCTTGGTTTGACCTAGAAAAGCAAACAGTACGTGTAATGCACCTAAATTTTATTATTATTATTATTTATTGTTATTGTTGTTGTTGTGTTGTTGTTGTTGTTGTTGTTGTTGTTACTATTATTATTGTTGTTGTTATTATTGTTGTTGTTATTGTTATACATACAAACTATCATAAAAATGGACATTTAAGTGTTCACATTTTGATTTGTGATTTCACTACGCTGCTAGCTATTTAGTATTTTATTATATAAAAATTGGTTTGATGTAAAAGGTCTAATGTACATATCTTCAAAATTTATTTATTTTTATCAAAATAATAAATTAATATAAAAATATAGCAGCCCCCAGTGTGCTATTCATATTATAGTTTAAAGTTAAAAAAATCTCAAAAATTAAGATATACTTTTTTTGATAATGTAAAAAATATTGTCAGAGAACATAATCAAAATAAGAATAAAAGATGATGGTTTTAATACAAATCGTCACCTTTTTTGTTATATCTAAAAATCATGATGGTTTTATGGAAAATTGTAATGAAAAATCACAGTAGAAAGATGATGATTATTATAAAAATCGTCATATTTTTACTAATAAAAAATGATGGTTTTTATAAAAACTATCATCTTTTGTCATATAACAAATATGACGATTTTATGAAAAACCGTCATAAAAAATCACAGTAGAAAGATTACGATTATTACAAAAATCGTCATCTTTTTACTAACAAAACATGATGATTGTTATAAAAACCGTCATCTTTTATCATATATAAAAAATTATGAAGGTTTTATGGAAAAATCGTCATAAATTTATAAACAAAAGATGATAGTTATTATAAAAAACTGTCATATTTTGTTTTTAATGACGATTTTCTATTAAAACCGTCATAAATTCCGCGTCATTAAAAATAAGTTTTGTAGTAGTGAATGATATCAATATTAATACCATATTTTTAATCAATATCATAGAATAATTTTTAATAATAATTAAGCAATAATTCAACAAGATCAATTTATTTACAAAGATATTAATCTATTAAACCCTAACCATCAATTCCTAATTAAAATAATAAACACAACTGTTTTGTTTCCTTGTTGATAATCAGTGGCGGTGCCACTTGGGGCCCAGGAGGGGCTTCAGCCCCTGCTGGCCCAAGAAAAAAATATATTTATTTTTTTTATAAATAAATTATTATTATTTGATTTAACATAAAATACCCTTCTAAAATTTCAAAATTTTAAAATATCAAATCTTAAAGTAAAATATTTTTATTTTCTACTTTTTATTTTCGTTAATTTTCTTGGTAACCACTTTAAATCAATCAACCAACTATTCAGTCAGAGAGGACCCAAATTTTATCCAAAATCTAAACAAAATGTTAAATTTTATGTGTAATGATTTTTTATACTTTTTATTGTTTATGAATAGGAGTCTCGTTTTAGGAACTCCTCTATGTCATCTCAAAATTTAGGACAACTCGTGAAGCACTTGAATTTAGCCCTGTTGAAATTTTTTTTCTAAATATGGTGTATAAATATATATATATATATATATATATATATAGAGAGAGAGAGAGAGAGAATGAAATGATAAAATCCTCAAGTGAAAAAGACTAAACCTTTGGGTTTAAATGAAATAATATGTTTTTTAATGGGAAAGAATATAACCCTTAGGTTGAAAGGACCCCATGGAGGATTTTAACCCTTCAAGAATTGCCTCCAATGATGAAATGATGCGTTTTCAAAGGAAACTCTCCATGTCTATAAAAATGAGTGCTTAAATTCATTTTTTGATCATCCAAAAGAATCCAAAAACATTCATTCTAAAAAATCTGAAGTATAGAAAGAGTTTTTCTCATTTTCAAGTTCAAGTTCTTGGAGAAATGAGTGACCCTTCAACATGAAGCAACCAAGTTATCATGAGAGAATGTTATCCACAAGCCCACAAGTAATCCATTGAGCACCGACGCGGGGGAAATAAGTTATAAGGACAGAGACAACTCAACTTGATTCTCATTTATCATCTTCTAAATAAATTTTCAGGTTTTTCTAAGTTTCAATGTTTATGTTTTATTGAATGTATCACAATAAAAATTTGATTGAAATTTGCATGTTAAAATTGATTAATAACACATTATAGATAACAAGCCCCTCTTGAATCAAATTTCTGGCTCCGCCACTGTTGATAATACAAAACAACAGTAGTGTGAGGAGAGAGAGAGCAAAAAGGTTCATGCAAATTATCCCACATACAAATTCTAGCCTAGATGCTTGAATGATCGATTTTGTGTGTTGTTTGTGATCGTGTTACTTCAATTTTTATTTTTAGTCAATTGTTTTTTATTTCATTCATGCCGTGGATGTTGAACCACGTATTCACTTCGGCCATTCTTGGTCAAATATACAATAGAATATTTATTCAATCAAGTCCATTCTAATTTATTAATTTAAATATAAATTCCTTAAATTATATTTAGAAACAAATAGAATAATTTATTCTGCTAGTTAATTTATATTTCACTATACTAGACCAAATACGTTGAAAAGACAGTCATGCATGCGCATGACATAGAATAATAAAGGCCAAAGCAAACGATGAAGCCATAAAAGATGCCAACAACAATATATCATCAATAAATTATGTGATATTGGAGGGATATTGATCATAGTGTTTTTAATTCTTTAATTCGTTGGACTTTTTTTAATGGGGTTGTAATTCACGTCAAGAATAAAAATACGGGATAAATGTATTGTAAAAGAGACAATTTTTAGTTAGTGGAGTTGTTCATTATAATGGTATGAGAGTTGTTCCTAATCGGAAATGGGTGGATGTAACATCCAACGAGAATGTTAGGTCATAAGGAGGTAGATTATGATATTCTACGTTACTTTAGAAAATGTTGATGATGTACTTATAATGATATCATAGCTGCTCCTAACTAAAGTGTGCGGATGTCACATATTGGGGTGTTGACTGGTGCGTAATCACACGCGTATAACGCAAGCGCACGTATCGTTCAAGTAGTATAAAAAGTATCGATCTCACGAAGACTTAATACCTAAACTATTAATTTATGAAGCCAAATATTTACGAGTACCTAACAGATTGATTGTTTTAATTGGATTGTGACTTTAAAATTAAAACAAGTAAATGAAAATAGCGCGAAAGTAGATTAAGGAAAATTCAATATTATTAAACTATCAAGTGTTGTGAATTCTTCCAATACATTTTTAAAGATGAAGTGGTTATTTCATGTTTGTGTAATATACTGGTTTACTAACCTGGAACACGAAATTCTGCAAAAGCCTCCGTCGATGGTCAGATGCAAATACCCAGTGTAACCCAATTAAACCATATGTCTATGTCAACCAAGTTACCTGAATTCATTAAGATTAAGTTCCAATTGTGGCTACCCCCTGTTGAGTTTCAATCAAGTCCCAAGGATCATTTATAAAGCATAAAAACGAGTTGAATACAACCAAATGAGGTGCGGAAAAACTCACATGGATCGGTAGAGATGCAACGAAGATGAACCAAAAATGCACTTCAAGTTTCTGCCTCCCTCCAAGCTCGGTAATGGCAGTGAAGTGCAGCTTCATTTTCGGCATTGGGTGGTCCTCCATTGATGCTCCAAGCTCCAAGCTTATCAAGGTGATTCCAAGCTCATGAAGACACTTCCCTATCACCTTTGTATTCCTCCATGAGTGTGCTAGCACATAGATCTTGCAACAAGATCATTTGCTTCTCCTTCTAATTCGGTCAAACCAGAAAACCCAGAAGCAGAAATCGGTCCAAGACCGAGAGAGAAGAAGAAATCGTTTTTGGCTCCAAAGGGTTGAGAAAAACGTGAACCAGGAGAGAGAAGAGGGAAAAAGAAATGTAATAGGTTTTATTAATTTATTTTCCAAAAATAAATAAAACATATATACCAAAAACTTTTTCCAAAAAGCAAAGCATTAAATGCTTTCAATCAACACAAATCAACTCACATCAATCACTCAAATGTCACATCACTCAAAGTGACATGTGATTTGACGCTTGATGTGACTTGCGATTTGACGCTTGATTTGACTTGCGTGCCACACTCGAATTCGAAATGTGAATGCGCTTGCAAACAATCCCGGGCTCGGGTTCGCTAATTCCAAATTAACGAATTTTCCGTTGCGTCGTAATTAAATGATTACGCCTAGCGAAATCACTATTCACGTCGCTAACCAATTAATTCTAAATTAATTCGCTCGCCCGAATTAAAATCTAATTTTAATTCCGCGTCGAAATCCAATTTCGTATAATATATCAAATATATTATTTTATCGATTAATTCCAAATTAATCGTTCTCTCTCTAAATTGATATTTTATCCCAGATAAAATATCTCTGTAATTAATCCCAGATTAATTTTCTCTCATTAAATTAATCCCAGATTAATTAAAGTGCGAGTCATACGTCATCAGTGAATCTTCGGGGAGCGACCCATGAGATCTCCGGATATGTTGGCAGTAAATCGGGTCGTCGGACTATCCGAACACGTAAGTACCTCGTACTACGTTTACACCGATTCACAAGACAAGGTTGGCTTCTAGCAAAGTACCATGCCTACCCAATTCTCCAGAAACATGCTTACAAGAATAAGCGATCTATATCAAGCGTAGTATACGTGGTATTGCGTATTTCAATCCAGTATCGGATGATCACGTGCTAGGCCTGAGGCTGGAATTATGTCTGCCCCGTACGAAGCACATGTCGGATATCTGGTAACTAGTCTCTATATCGGATAACTATGACCTAGTCATATTATCCCGATGACTGCAGTACTTAAGAGAACCAGTACCGTATCCTACGTGACCATGATCTCCATATGACTGGAGTGATACTTCCGTCTTAACATCACACCCAACACACTACGATTCTCAATATACCCAGTATTGGCGTACACAGAACCGGTTAAAGCCCTGGACGACCTCAACCAAAGTATATTGATTGTCGTATGTATTAGCGGTGCAAGTCTCAGGTTAAGACCAAATACACCTACCCTGATTGCAGACACCCATAGACACATAGTCATACTACCAATGGGATTCCGCGGGGGGTCTATCCAGAGCGAAGCTGTTTCCCGTACCATCGGTAAAACACAACCTCCTATTACATTTGCATGAGTATCCTATACCCAAATATATGAGAACTATGTCGTTGTGCCCTCACAAACCCGCACAAGTGCAATACTAGTCTTTTACGTATTACCGATGTCCAATCTCGATAATACTCTGACTAGGGATATTTAATGATTAATCCTTCGTGGACTGATACTATCTCATATCATTCTCTGTCCAGGAACAAATCATAGGGACCTCTTATCATTTATATATCTAGGTGATCTAATCACAAATGATAAGAGTGCAATCTCCTTTGTCACATAGTTAATTTGTACAACAACACCGTGATCTGTACAAATATTGACGCTATGGGTCATAATTGTCCAACAATCTCCCACTTGGCCTATAGCCAGTCACTCGAGTCTCTTACACCCGAACTATGTACGGTTGGCTCAAATTGCTGAGAAATGCTTTCATCAGCGGATTTGTATGATTATCATCTTGATGCGATTTATTCGATCATCACATCGCCACGATGTATGATCCGAACGAATCACGATCAGATGATATCGAAGTATCTGGATCGTTGATGAGACCACTAATTCTTTAGTCTGCGCTGACGCCTAGCTCAGCTGTTAACAGAACTATATCTAATCTAATTAGATTTGCTTATTGACCCAAAAGGCTTC
This sequence comes from Zanthoxylum bungeanum, assembly GCA_019454045.1. Classification (NCBI taxonomy): domain Eukaryota; kingdom Viridiplantae; phylum Streptophyta; class Magnoliopsida; order Sapindales; family Rutaceae; genus Zanthoxylum; species Zanthoxylum bungeanum. The sequence goes on from SKCR01033757.1 coordinate 73,294, forward strand.
TATTGTTGACTCAGCTGCTGCAATTAACCCGCATTTGTTGTTTATTCGGTAACAGTATCTTACTTGGAAGATTTCCAGCTTATTGTACCGTTATTCAAACTGTATAGTACCGTTTGCGACTTTTAGTCGTCTTTATCGGTTATAGGAAACTTGCTGCAGTGATCCCAGTCACTTTAAGTTCTCCTTCTCCATAGACTAAGACAACATCCTTAGATCTCTCAGATACTAACAGATGTTCTTAATATCAATCCAGTGGCTATCACACGGATTGACCTATTTGTGACTTCATATACTCAAAGCGTATGAGACACCAGGTCACGTACATTTTTCAATGTACGATTTCTCGAGAGTTTCAACAACTTTAAATCTTTCCTATAAGATCTTTATTCCTTGAATAAAGGTTGTTTTCTCCCAAGAATTCTACGGAGAATTTTCTCGAAAGCCAAGCTTTCTCCGATTGTTATTTTGGGAATTTCATTTCCAAGAAATGACGTATTATCATTATCTATATGACAGCCACTGTCAGTGCTCTCCCACTAACCTCCTTATATACACAAGAATCCTTTTCGTTTTGAATTAAATCATAAACCATTATGATTACATCAAAACGATAATTCCAAGAACCTATGCATGCCTCAATCCAAACATGGATCGAATAACCCGCAAACCTTGTTTGCTAGTTATGGTACGACAAAACCGACAGGATGTTGTAAACATCCTCCAACTGGTTTGCTTTTCAGGAAAGCGATTTCCCCGTCCAGCTGTCATATTTCATAAATGAAACATGCAGCTTTAGCAAGCATTATTAAAATGGATTCATCATGGCAACAGTTAAAAGGTTGAACTGAAATCAACATAATGTTGATAACGATACCTTTCCGTTAAAAGCCTAGCTTTACACGTTGGTTTATTGCCATCCATGTACGTCTTCCTTGAAGACTTATAAAGTACCAGTAGGCACAATGCTTTGCGGTACATCAACTAGTATCTAAACTTATTGATATACATGGAGTCCATTTCGGATACATGGCACTTTGCCATAATAGGCAGTCGATACCTTGTATCACTTCCTCATACGTAGTCAGTTGGTATACCTCAAAAGATTGACATCTTTTCGAGGTGAGATCAGAAACCCATACCCCAGGTTGTTTTCTGAATCTCTTCGACTCACGTGGTTCTTGTGTATTCGAAGATTAATGGTAATAGTTTCATCCTTGATGAACTATTTGTGTTCCATTAAGGATTCGGTGCCTTGAACAGTATTACTCCGATTTTCATCGAGTTATACTATCCTCCCACTTACCACTGCATATCGGTATTCCTTCTCAGGAAAACCGCATGGTGAGCAACAATCTAATTGTTCTCTGGTGAGATGTATAAGTACAATACTTATGGTATCCCTAGGATAACCTACAATTGGAACTTATCCAATTTGGGTTTTAGTTTGGTATCATCCAAACATATGCCCAGCATACCCAAATTTTCAGGAATGTGAAACCCGGTTTCTTTCATGTTTATATCTAATATGTTATCTGTCAAACAGATATTATGGAACCTTATTCTAAATAAGTTCTTGCACTGTTTAAAGCTTATCCGTTGAAGGAAATGGTAGCTCAGAACGACTCGTGATTAACCTTATTATGTCTAACAAAATTCGGTTGATCCTATTCGGACACACTGTCAAACTGATGTGTTCCGGGAGGAGTCCTCATTTGAAAGAATACTATACTCTTTCAAGTATACTAGAAACTTATTGCTTAAGTATTTTCCATTACGGTCTTACCGTGACGGTTTCATACTTTAGCCGATCTGTTTGTCTATTTCGTGTCGAAACTTGAAAGTTTCTGATTTGTGTTTCAAAAGAAACACATAACCATACGCGATGCCACATCCGTTAAGGTCACGAAATATTCATATCCACATCTAGCCCAGCTAGACATGGGCCCACATGCTTCAATATGAACTAGGGCTAACAGATCGGTGGCACTGACACTTTTATCAAGTAAATAGTGTTTCAGGCACTTTGCCCAATAAACTAGATTTGTAGACTTTATTTGATTGAAATCAAATTGGTCCTATTACCCACTCTTCGAAAGTGTGGATATACGATTCTTGTTTAGTAGTGTCCCTGACAACTATGCCACATTTAGTTTCTTAATTGATCAAATCAGTTTGAGCTATTTATATGTCATTATATATATATATTTGAGATATTATTTATATTCAAAATATAAATTATGTTATTCACATCAAATGTGTTTATCTCAATATCATCTATATATAATAAAACACTTTAGTGTTCTAGAATATAAAGGTACACCTGCAGCGGGTTATACGCGATATAGAGATAATGTTTCTAGTCAAACTAGTTACATTATAACAGTTTCCAAATTTAGGTACATACCCAAAGGGTAGTTCCTAAACTTAGGTATCTACGGTTAAAACAGCGACAATCGTCCCATTTCCAATTCGCAGATAAATCTCTAAGATGTCAGTATCCTATTCAAAACAGATTTTGAACATTAATACATATATTTTATGTACCACACTAAGTATCTAAAATCTAATTTTAATACTAGCTATGAACATAATTATGACAATTATTTTTGAAGTCAGAGCCTTGCTCGTCTTCAATTCCTTCTTGGGATATTTCCTTTTATCTTCCTAGAAGACTATAATGATTTTGCCTTTGCCATTTTTCCATACTCCAGAAGCCTTTGGCCAAGCCTTGGCATTCTGGAATATCGAAGTAAGGTGCGCCTTGCGCTACTTGCCGCCTTCTTGCAAACTTTGACTTTTCTCCTTGAGAATAGTCATTAACCCTCCAAGAGTTAATTATTGTAATTTATTTACTTCTAAAATCTAAGTATAGATTGAAGATCCTTCAATTTCAATATAATACTTTAAGAATCTAATCTTTAGTTCTGATAAAGAAATCAAGGAGTCTTTATGACAAGTATAGTGGATTAAGCACTAAAGTTATCATTACATGAATATTCCAAATATCATGTTCCACTTATTTGCTTAACTCCAGGCTTAAGCTTAATATATTATTTTATCAAATAAAATAACTTATTATTTTTCCAGGACCATCCTGAAATTTATTCCCAATTTGAAAATTAAAGTCGTTTAAATATATTTTCACCCATGATTATGTTTTAAACACTAATCTTTCATTTATATCTTGATTCTAATAGTCCAACTATTTAATCAACGAATTGTGGTACTATTTATTATAATGATTATAATAGTCCAACTATATAATCAAATATAATTTAAATTAATTAACCTCAATTACATTGATTACTATAATCCAATTATAAAATCAACTGTAAACTGAAATTAATTAATTCAAATATATTGATTAATATAATCCAATTATATATAATCAACTATAATACAGTCCAACTGTTAATTAAAACAACAATTTAAATATTAGTCCAACTAACATTTAATTTAACGACGAAATAATTTGAATGAGCGAGTGTGGCGAGTAATTGAACGAGTATTGCAAATTCAATTCTTGCATCCCACTATTTTTTCGGCGAGCCTCTAAACCTCTGTCGAGTACTCGGGAAACCGTGTTTCCTAGTGGGCTAGGATCCCGTTAAATATCACACAATCTTGACTTTGGCCAACAAATTGTATGATAATTAACTAGGTAGATCTCTAAGATCGATTGGATCCAATCCAATTCCTAGATCCGGTAGGGGGACATCCAAGTCCGAAACATATATCTTATATATGCCAATACATCCAATGTATTACCTAACCTTTTTCCTCTGAATCAACTAAGCCTTGGCTTTGGCACAACAAACTTAGTGATCCCAGTCAAGCGCGACCCATTGACTATGGAAAGCTTCGTAATCAATATCGATGGACAAGAAGTGGTCTTGACTTTGGCCAACAAACCACTACTTGGACAAGACACCAATATGGAACAAAGCCTTCGTGATTCAAACACATCTTTGACAGACAAAGGCCTTGACTTTGGCCAACAAACCAATGCCGTCTCGGATCTTGAGTGAGAATCACTCAATGGAAGGAAAGACGCTTAATATTTAGCGAGGGTTTTTCGCGTGCAAATTGGCAACCAATTTATTATCTTTGTTAAGGTCTCATCATCATACACCCTTAAGCATGCATTCTAAATACATAATAAAGCGCATATGAAAAATAATAATAATGATATGCGGATGGATACTTTACATTGATCCTAGATCAAATCTCGCTCTTTCTCTCTCAAGCTAGCACTTGTATTTACTTCTACCCGTTACACTACACTTCTAAAGAAACCTCATTTACATTTAGGGGAATAGGTGAGAAGAGAATACAAAGAAATAGGAGATAAGGCTGGACTCGCAGGTCCAATTAATAAATCAAATTTATTACAATTTCCAAAATTGCCCCACCCGACTAATATCCATCTGATATATATTATTCATGCATCGCAACCATGTATTCATACAAGCATGTTATCAATCAATCTAATCCAATTAATTAATCTGATAATTAGTGATCATCCAATGTTCAAACAACGATTTGATTTTGTTCGAGTCAAACTCGTATTGCGAATAAGTACTCAAAGTACGAATTCTTGAATTAAATTAAACTACAAATTAAATCCAATTCAATTTGTATTTAATACTAATTCATTATTTAATTCCAAATTAAATATTACACTTTATTAAATAAACATTTACGACTTAAATTCCGAATTTAATCGTTACGGGTCTCAAAGCCCGATTAATATCCAATATTAATTTAATTCAAGTCCAATGGGCTTTTAATTAATTTCTTCAAGGCGTGGACTTTTGGTCAACTCGGGTCAAACTGAATAACCAAAATCCAATCCGGGAGTTACCCCATAAGCCCAGAAATTAATTTAGGCCCAATTAAACGTTAAAGGTTCGTTAATCACATTTGGGCCTTTTGGATGCGGTATTGGGCCTAATTGGATCCAACCAATTTTGCGTAAACCCAACTTTGTACAATAAAGCCCAATAAGCCCATAACAACTTTAAAAGCCCAAATTCAATTTAAGGCCCAATTTAATTAAATTACAAAATCCAATTTTACAATTCAATTAAACAAAGTGCATAGCATTATTAATTACCCAAATCAAAGTTTCCAAAACACCAAATTTGTCCAATTAATCATGCTTAACATCATGGAATCATGTCCAACATAATTTGATCAAAATCAAACCCAAATATACATGCTAAAGTCTCGGCCAAATGGGGATTTTGTGTCCAAATTCAAATCCAATCCAATTGAATCCAATCAAACATAAAATCAACATCCCCTAATGATTTCCAAGTCATCCAATGAACAAAAAATCAAAAATCCAAGACATTAGGGAGCTAACCAAATTCGACCATCCAAAGCAAATTGGGGAAAATCAATCCAATTGATTTTTCATCAAATTGATTACATATAACTCTAAGTTATCCATATACAAGCATACTTAAACAAATAATTTTTCAAAAACATGCTTAAATCAAAAAGCCCCAAATTTTGGCTAAGAACCCTAATTTCGTTTTATGCCCAATTGGCTCTGATACCATTGTTGAGTTTCAATCAAGTCCCAAGGATCATTTATAAAGCATAAAAACAAGTTTAATACAACCAAATGAGGTGCGGAAAAACTCACATGGATCGGTAGAGATGCAACGAAGATGAACCAAAAATGCACTTCAAGTTTCTGCCTCCCTCCAAGCTCAGTAATGGCAGTGAACTGCAGCTTCATTTTCGGCTTTGGGTGGTCCTTCATTGATGCTCCAAGCTCCAAGCTTATCAAGGTGATTCCAAGCTCATGAAGACACTTCCCTATCACCTTTGTATTCCTCCATGAGTGTGCTAGCACATAGATCTTGCAACAAGATCATTTGCTTCTCCTTCTAATTCGGTCAAACCAGAAAACCCAGAAGCAGAAATCGTTCCAAGACCGAGAGAGAAGAAGAAATCGTTTTTGGCTCCAAAGGGTTGAGAAAAACGTGAACCAGGAGAGAGAAGAGGGAAAAAGAAATGTAATAGGTTTATTAATTTATTTTCCAAAAATAAATAAAACATATATACCAAAAACTTTTTCCAAAAAGCAAAGCATTAAATGCTCTCAATCAACACAAATCAACTCACATCAATCACTCAAATGTCACATCACTCAAAGTGACATGTGATTTGACGCTTGATGTGACTTGCGATTTGACGCTTGATTTGACTTTCGTGCCGCACTCGAATTCGAAATGCGAATGCGCTTGCAAACAATCCCGGGCTCGGGTTCGCTAATTCCAAATTAACAAATTTTCCGTTGCGTCGTAATTAAATGATTACGCCTAGCGAAATCACTATTCACGTCGCTAACGAATTAATTCTAAATTAATTCGCTCGCCCAAATTAAAATCTAATTTTAATTTCGCGTCGAAATCCAATTTCGTATAATATATCAAATATATTATTTTATCGATTAATTCCAAATTAATCGTTCTCTCTCTAAATTGATATTTTATCCCAGATAAAATATCTCTGTAATTAATCCCAAATTAATTTTCTCTCATTAAATTAATCCCAGATTAATTAAAGTGCGAGTCATACGTCATCGGTGAATCTTCGGGGAGCGACCCATGAGATCTCCGGATATGTTGGCAGTAAATCAGGTCGTCGGACTATCCGAACACATAAGTACCTCGTACTACGTTTACACCGATTCACAAGACAAGGTTGGCTTCTAGCAAAGCACCATGCCTACCCAATTCTCCAGAAACATGCTTACAGGAATAAGCGATCTATATCAGGCGTAGTATACGTGGTATTGCGTATTTCGATCCAGTATCGGATGATCACGTGCTAGGCCTGGGGCTGGAATTGTGTCTGCCCCGTATGAAGCACATGTCGAATGTCTGGTAACTAGTCTCTATATCGGATAACTATGACCTAGTCATATTATCCCGATGAGTACTTAAGAGAACCAGTACCCTATCCTACGTGACCATGATCTCCATATGACTGGAGTGATACTTCCATCTTAACATCACACCCAACACACTACGATTCTCAATATACCCAGTATTGGCGTACACAGAACCGGTTAAAGCCCTGGACGACCTCAACCAAAGTATATTGATTGTCGTATGTATTAGCGGTGCAAGTCTCAGGTTAAGACCAAATACACCTACCCTGATTGCAGACTCCCATAGACACATAGTCATACTACCAATGGGATTCCGCGGGGGGTCTATCCAGAGCGAAGCTGTTTCTCGTACCATCGGTAAAACACAACCTCCTATTACACTTGCATGAGTATCCTATACCCAAATATATGAGAACTATGTCGTTGTGCACTCACAAACGCGCACAAGTGCAATACTAGTCTTTTACGTATTACCGATGTCCAATCTCGATAATACTCTGACTAGGGATATTTAATGATTAATCCTTCATATCATTCTCTGTCCAGGAATAAATCATAGGGACCTCTCATCATTTATATATCTAGGTGATCTAATCACAAATGATAAGAGTGCAATCTCCTTTGTCATATAGTTAATTTGTACAACAACACCGTGATCTGTACAAATAGTGACGCTATGGGTCATAATTGTCCAACACCCCCGCCCAGCAGGTATATGTCTATCATTTAAGGAAATCTATTAAATGGTTATCTATCCTCAAGGAAGATCGTGGGCTATTAAGACTAAGGCTGAAACCTAAAATTCCTTCGTCAAGTTTATTTTAAGTTTACCCGATCAATCTTATTAGTGGCCAGTTAACAAAAAGCATTAAGCTTAAGACTTAATAAGTAAACCTTTATATTACCCAAACTATAAAATAACCCCTTATAAACCGGTGATATTGGATTTCATCACAACCCCATATAACGGGCTTAGCTACAAAACATATTTACAACTACTAAAAGCTTAGAAATAAAAGACATAAAGTAAAGTACTGAAAAGTAAATGCTGGAAATTAAAAAGGTAAAAGTACAATGAAAGAAAATGTTGGGGGTTAAAGGATCCACTTCTATTACTACTATTTTAGATATCTCCCTTAATATAATATATTAACTTGTGTGATATTACCAACCAGTCATATAGGCGGTAACCTGATTAAGTCAAATTAATAATTAATTACCAACCGGCCAACTAGGCGGTATCCATGCTTAGTCAGGTTAAAACCAATTTATAAATAATTACCAACTGTCCAATATAGCGGTATCCTCATTAAGTCGGGTTTTAAATAGTTATTATATTATAATTAAGGGAGATTAATCTAAATAGCAATAATAAAAGTTTTACATTTTACCCCAGCATGGGGGAGTTACCTCCTCATTACTGAAAGTAAAAACTGAAAAAGTAAAGAAATGTAAGTACTATGCGTAAAAGTAAATAAAATTAATTACATAACTGAAATTAAACAAAAATGATACAATCTTCTTAGTATTCTTAAGGAATTACAGAGAAGAAGGTATGAATCTGAAATGGAAAATTCGGCCTGAATTTATAGGCGTCAGTAGGCCTCGCGCGTCGCGACGCGAAACCCTTGGCGCGTCGCGACGCGCCGTGGATTACGACGTGGAATGCAGATCTTGCGACACGTGGCAGGCGGCACCGGTAGCTGAATGATTACTCAATAATAATGCTGACATGGCGATGTGGATTATCGGCAGCATGTGATGGTGACACGTGGCATAAGATGATTGGTTGATGATGATGTGGCTGACACGTGGCAAGCTGACTCGACATGTGACTGATGTGGACGCCACATGGACGACACGTAGATGACACATGGCGATGGAAATTATCGGTAGCATGTGATGATGACACATTGCACGATGCACGTTAGCGGATCTGCTCTGATGTTGACACGTGGCAGGCGCACGTTAGCAAGTGTGCATGTTAGCAGACTTCTTAGATTTTGACATGTGTCCCAATGCATTTTAGCATAATTCGGAACACGTTAGCAAGGTCCGGTGCACATTAGCGGTCGCGACGTGGAAGGCTTGCTTGTCGCGACCCCTAAACATTTTACAAAAGTAGAAAGATAGTAAAACTAATGCACACAAAAACAAAAAGACAAGAGAAAAGATAATAAGGAAGTTAGTGACTAACCAAGTGAAACTTCTTATCCAAGTTTAGAGTTGTTTTCTTTCTTTCTAAATTACTGAATAAGTAAATTCTCCGATTATTTTTACCATTCTCCATACACATAGCCAACAAAATATTAATCAACTCATTTTTGCCCACAATAGTCACAAGTGTAGTTGAAAAGAAAGTAATATTTTTATCCTAAAGTTATATCAGAATTCACACCTTTTTTAAACAATGGAATATTTTTCTGATTTATCTATTTTGTTTTTAATTTATATACAATATCTTCCATCCATGTAGCGAGCTTTAGGCCAGTGACTCCCAAACTAGTTAGCTTTAGGGCATTAGGTGTTAAGACACCCTTACGGACTTAATAACTCGGACTTCAAATATATATATATTTTTCTAACATCTTCGATCCATGTAGAAAGCTTTCGGTCAGTGACTCCCAAACCAGTTGGTTTTAGGGCACTATGTGTTAAAACACCCATACGGACTTAATAACTCGGATCTCAGACGGTTTTTTTATTTCCCATCACTTTTTTTAAGATGCTTCCTCCAATTAAACCAGAGCACTGAATATTACAAACTTGTCAATTACAACTCATGTCTGTATGTTACCATGTATGTTGATAATACCTGTCAACTGAGCATATGAAGATTCATTTTAGTCAGTATTATGGAGAATTCACAAAATAAATAATTCAAAAGGAAATAAACAAAATTAACTTATTCCGAAATAGGTTGAGATACGTCTCAGGAGTGGAAACTCCTTACACAGTTATCTCACACCAATTTCACCTGATTAATCAAATTAAAAACACAAAAACACAAAATATTTTTTTAATTTTTGTAAATTTTTGGAATTTGTTTGAATTTTTTTTTCGAAAATTTTGGACTAAAAATAAAAAAACCAAAATACTACAACTATTCCCCACCCCCGAACCTAAATGAGACATTGTCCCCAATGTCTTAAAAAGTAGAAGATGAGTTTAGAAGATAGTACCTGGTTAGCTGAAATTCTACATTAAAATGAAAATTAAAGGTTAAGATCCAGATTTATCCGACGCTTCTTACGATCATTATCGGACCAGTTTATCTTGGAAAGCATAGAGTCAATTTGTTGTTTAAAGGCTAAGATTTGGTCAATTAAATCTGGGGTAGTTCTGGCAGTGAAAAAGAGTTCTTTTAAAGGTTTTTACACAAACCCGTTTCTCCGGGCATCATCAAGAAATACATAAAGAAAATCATAGAATCCATCAGCGTTAAACAGTCCAATCGGTTTCTGGTGTATGTTCAAGTTCGCCCAAGATAATACTGTAAAGATTTCCTCCATTGTACCCAAGTCACCTGGCAAAGCAATAAAAGCATCAGAACGGTTAATCATTTCTACCAGTCGTTCAGACATACATGTCACAATTAGTTCCTCTCCGTTTGATGGTCCTATCAGATTCGCCTCCGCCAAAGGTTTAAGGATGATTCCCAAGACTTGACTGCCTTCATCCTGTACGGCCTTTGAAATGATCCCCACTAGTCCAAGATTGCCACCGCCATATACTAGGTGCATATTCCTTTCAGCTAAGACTCGACCTAATTCATGTGCTGCCGCTACGTATTGTGGCTTAGTACCAACACTAGTACCACAAAAGACACAGATATTTCAACTCATCTTCTTGAAGTTGCTTCCATTTTTATCTGGATGCCTTAAAAAGTGCAATGATGAGTTGAATCTATAACCCCTGAAAAGGGTTAGTAATAATAGCACTAGTATCTTCCAAAAGACGATTATTAGCAAAACTATAAAAGAAATCGTGAAAGGTCAAAAAGTCTGGATCATGTCGGAGAAAATAAAAGAAAATAACAAAACAAATCACTATTATTAGGAAAAGATAAATAGATATAATATTTACAGGAAGTAACGGCTTTGAATGATGTCTATGCGTCAGGGACAAGCCTTCCATCCAATTTTCTTATAAATTGGCAAACAGGGTCTTTTACAGTCACATTCCCGAGACTTAACTGTTGTCTTTCTTTTCGAAATTGTGTATATAACAAGCGAATTTCGTGATACACATTTCCACTGGGATGCATCTCAAGAGTCTTAGATATGTCATCCAAAGACTCCTTACTCAAGCCATCCCTAATGAAATTAATCTTATCTTCACGGTTATCAGACACCATTCCTAAAGAACGACAACGAGTATTACAAAACATACGAGCACATTTATAGCATACACCCATTCTTTTAGCTCTTCATTTTTTAGCATAGATGCTTCTTCCTAAACCAGGCAGATGTGAAATAAAAGAGTCAGAAGACTCACCTGCCAATCGGACCCGTGCTTCAATAATCCAACGAATGTCAGTAGGAATACCTTTGATCATCAGTAGTCTCATCGTTCCAAGCGAGCTTTGTAGACTTTCATCAAAGAGTTTTTAGGGAGAGAAGGAAATTGCTTGTGAAGATTTGTGAGAGCTTTTTCCATCCCGAAATCCGACTTTACCTATACAAATTAAACACACAAAAATAAAACAGTCCAAATCAAAATATATACACAGATTGCATGGGTTGCCTCCCAGCGAGTGCTAAGTTTAACATCGTCAGCTAGACATGACTGCCCGAACGTTAGGCTGGATCTAAAAGTGTGACACTTTCTTTTTGTCGCTCAAATGATTCTCCCCATTAGTATTTGACACGCTTGTTTTTAACCTTGAATTTTTTTATTGGAGTCGGGATCATGTATCTCAACGGCTTTATTTGGTAAAACTTTGGTGATTAAGAATGGACCTGACCACTATGATTTTGGCTTCCATGGGAAGCGTTTCAACCTTGATTTGTTTAACAATACCCTCTGCCTTGGTTCTAGTTGTATGCGCACTAACTTATCATCATGTCTCTTTTTGGCCTTTTCTTTGTACAGTTTGGCATTCTCAAAAGGCTGTATGTGAAATTCCTCCAACTCTTTGAGCTGGTGGAACTGTTTCTCTTCTGTTGCTTGTAATGTAAGAATAGGCTTCTTCAGTATGCAGAACGCTTTATCTTCAGGCTCCACAGACAGTTTGTCAGTAGAACTTTGCATTGCATTGGAGTTCTGGATGGTACTATGTATCACATCAAGTCTGAAATATTCCTCCTTCTTTTCGTCATCCGGGAATTCCATGGCTTTGAAAACATTGAATTTTACTTCTTGGTCATGTACCCTCATGGTTAGTTCTCCTTTTTGTACATCAATAATGGTTCGACCAGTAGCCAAGAATGGTCTCCCGAGTATGATCGGCACGTCTTCGTCTTCCTCCATATCAAGGACAATAAAATTTGCTGGGAAAATAAATTTGTCAACCTTGACCAGCACATCTCCAACTACACCTCTTGGAAATATGAGCGTTCTATCATAAAGTTGTAGAGAGACTGAGGTGGGCATTGTTTCTCCAATCTGTAATTTCCTGAAAATAGAAAAAATTATCAAGTTAACACTCGCACCTAGATCACACAAAGCCTTACCAAAGTCATGTTCTCCAATGGTGCATGGGACAGTGAAACTGCCAGGATCTTTCAACTTTGGGGGAAGCTTCTTCTGAATGATGGTGCTGCATTCTTCTGATAATGCTACTGTCTCATAATCTCCCAATCTTCGCTTTTGTGAAAGAATGTCTTTCATGAATTTGACATAGCTGGGCATTTGTTTCAACGCTTCTGCAAATGGAATATTGACATGCAGCTTTTTGAAGATCTCCAGGAATCGAGAAAACTGTTTGTCTAGTTTGTTTTTCTGGAGACGTTGTGGAAAAGGTGGAGGTGGAGTGAATTTTTCTTGATCTTTTTCCTTTGCTTCTTTTTCCTCCATTTGTGGGACTGCTTCGCTACTTTCTTTTGGAACTTCTTCAATGGATGCTTTGATTCCAACATATTTGTTGATTTCTGTATCGCTTTTTAAAATGATGGCATGACATTGCTCATTCCCCAAGTTCATTGGATTTGGTTCTGTGTTGCTAGGAATGGTACCTGGTGGTCTGTAACTGTGAGCATTGGCCAGTTGTCCAATTTGATTCTTCAGTGCTTTGATAGAGGCAGATTGACTTTGAAACATAGCATCATATGTTGATTGCTGCTTTTTGAACATCTCTGCATATCATTCTTTTAATTATGGTTCTTTTTCAAACTCATGGCCTTTGTTTTGTTGTTGGAATCCAGGTGGTAGATAGTTCTTTTGCCATGAATTGTTGCTCCATGAAAAATTGGGATGATTCCTCCACCCTGGGTTGTAGGTGTTAGAATATGGATTGTTCCACTGTCTGTTAAAATTGTTGGCATAGTTCACCGTCTCTTCTTGTTGGTTTGGTTCTAGTACTCCTCCATACGGTGAACTTGTGGCTCCGGAAATGTTTACAACTTGCGCGCTGAGTGTTTCCAGGCATTTGTACATCTGATCCAACTTAGTATTCACTGCTGAGTTCGCTCAAACTTCATAAATTCCTATAATTTTCTGGATCATGCTCCTTTTTGTTGACTACAAGGAATTATTGTTAGCCATTTCTTCAATTAGGTCCCAGGCTTGATCTTCTCCTTTTGCCATTAGCGCTCCTCCATCAGCAGCATCAATTGTGGTTCTCATCAGTCCAAAAAGTCCATTATAGAAAGTTTGGACTTGAAGCCATTTTGGAATCTCATGGTGGGGACATTTCCGGAGCAAATACTTGTATCTTTCCCAAGCTTCGTAGAGAGTTTCCGAGTCATATTGTACAAAGAATGTGATGTCATTCCTCAGTTTTGATGTTCTGGCTGGTGGAAAATACTTTGCAAGGAATTTGGTGGCTAGAGTGTTCCAAGTTGTGATGGAACCTGCTGGTCGTGAATGTAGCCAAGCCTTAGCTCTTTCTTTCAAGGAATATGGAAAAACCCGCAGCCTCATTGCTTCTTCAACTGCTCGGTTGTAATTGAAAGTACCACAAACTTCTAGGAAGTTGCTGATGTGGACATTAGGATCTTGAGTTGCCTTCCCTCCAAACTGCACTGACTGCTGGATCATCTGAATGCATGTTTTGATGTCACACGCATTTGCTGGTAAGTGAGGAAGTACAATACAGGAAATGAAGCTGTCAACCACCAGAATGGTTCTGTCTCGAATGGGAATTGGTGGTGCAACTTCCAAAGGTTCAGGTTCCATGTTAACGTTTTCTTCTTGGCCTTCTCGCCTTTCCCTTCTCAACTGTCTGATGGTTCTTTCAATTTTTGGGTCAAGCGGTCAGATTTCAAAGCTTCTGGTTCGTCTCATGTAGTGTTTGAGAACCTGAAACACAAGAAAATAAAAACAATAAGCAAAAAGAAATTAGACACAAGTAACGTATCTAACCTCAAAACTAATAGTGAAAGATAACTAAGTCCCCGTCAACGGCGCCAAAAACTTGACCGGTGTGTAATATAACGCAAGTGCACGTACCGTTCAAGTAGTATAAAAAATATCGATCCCACGAGGACTTAATACCTAAACTATTAATTTATGAAGCCAAATATTTACGAGTACCTACTAGATTGATTGTTTTGAATGGATGGTGACTTTAAAATTAAAACAAGTAAATGAAAATAGCGCGAAAGTAGATTAAGGAAAATTCAATATTATTAAACTATCCAGGGTTGTGAATTCTTCCAATACCTTTTTAAGGATGAAGTGGTTATTTCATGTTTGTGTAATATACTGGTTTACTAACATGGAACACGAAATTCTGTAAAAGCCTATGTTGATAGTCAGGTGAAAATACCCAGTGTAACCCAATTAAATCATATGTCTATGTCAACCAAGTTACCTGAATTCATTAAGATTAAGTTCCAATTGTGGCTACCCCCGCCCAACAGGTATATGTCTATCATGTAAAGAAATCTATTAAAGGGTTATCTATCCTCAAGGAAGATCGTGGGCTATTAAGTCTAAGGCTGAAACCTAAAATTCTTTCGTCAAGTTTATTTTAAGTTCACCTGATCAATCTTATTAGTGGCCAATTAATAAGAAGCATTAAACTTAAGACTAAATAAGTAAACCCTTATATTACCCAAACTATAAAATAACCACTTATAAACCGGTGATATTGGATTTCATCACAACCCCAGATAACGGGCTTAGCTACGACACATATTTACAACTACTAAAAGCTTAAAAATAAAAGACATAAAGTAAAGTGATGAAAAGTAAATGCTGGAAATTAAAAAGGTAAAAGTACAATGAAAGAAAATGCTGGGGGTTAAAGAATCCACTTCTATTACTACTATTTTAGATATCTCTCTTAATATAATATATTAACTTGTGGGATATTACCAACCAGCCATATAGGCGGTAACCTGATTAAGTCAAATTAATAATTAATTTACGAACCGACCAACCAGACGGTATCCATGCTTAGTCAGGTTAAAACCAATTTATAAATAATTACCAACCGGCCAATATAGCGGTATCCTCATTAAGTCGGGTTTTAAATAGTTATTATATTATAATTAAGGGAAATTAATCTAAATAGAAATAATAAAAGTTTTACCTTTTACCCCAGCATGGGGAGTTACCTTCTCATTACTGAATAGTAAAAACTGAAAAAGTAAAGAAAGGTAAGTACTGTGCGTAAAAGTAAATAAAATTAATTACAAAACTGAAATTAAACAAACAAGATACAATCTTCTTAGTATTCTTAAGGAATTACAGAGAAGGTATGAATCTGAAATGGAAAATTCGGCATGAATTTATAGGCGTCAGTAGGCCTCACGCGTCGCAACGCGAAACCCTTGGCGCGTCGCAACGCACCATGAATTGCGGATTGATTACTCAATAATTATACTGACGTGGCAATGACATGGCAATGACGTGGCGATATGGATTTTCGGCAGCATGTGATGGTGACACGTGGCATAAGATGATTGGCTGATGATGACGTGGCTGACACGTGGCAAGCTGACTCAGTATGTGACTGATGTGGACGACATGTGGCTGACACGACATGTAGATGACCCGTGGTGATGGCGATTGTCGGCAGCATGTGATGATGACACGTGGCACGGTGCATGTTAGCAGATCTGTTCTGATGTTGACATGTGGCAGGCACACGTTAGCAAGTGCGCATGTTAACAGACTTCTCAGATTTTGACATGTGTCCCGGTTCATTTTAGCATGATTTGGTGCACGTTAGCAAATTCCAATGCACGTTAGCGGTCGCGACCGAGAAGGCTTGCGCGTCGCGATGCCCAAATTACAATTTTGCCCTTTTTGTCCGATTTTCACTGTTTTGGCCCTGAATTGCTTCCAGAGAGTCCTGAAACTTTATTTATCTACAAAATAACACAAAACACATCAAAATATTCACAAAAATCAAGAAAATATACAAAATATTAGGTCAAATGAGTGGAAAATAGTGATACATTTACCACTCATCAGGTGTGCCAACCCAATCCAATCCACTGGTCAACCCACACGGGGGTTGGGAATTCTTTCCTAACCAGTTGGGTTGGATTTGGCCAACCTTCGCGTTGACGTTGATTAGAGATTTTTCAACCTACAACCTACGATCCCATATATTTAATATTATTTAATTTTTTAGTATAGGCCATTCATTAAAAAAATTATTTTGATTTATATGGTATTTATAATGTTTTTCATTCAGTTTTATATTTTAATATTTTTTTCCCTTGTTTATTATTTTAAATGTATATTATTGAATTTTTAATTAATTTTAAAAAAATAATAATATATTCAATCCACATAACCCATGTCGCGGGTCAACCCGCAACCCATGCAGGTTGGGTTGGAAAAATCCCAATCCATACTATTTGCGGGTTGGGTAAGTTGAGTCTGAACCAGATCAGTGCACACCCCCAGTCACATCTAACGGGAATTTTTGGCCCTAAGGGATGGATTATGACATCTTACATCCAATGAGAACGTTGATGGTGTACTTATAAGCAAAAGACTTCCATAATTAGTTGGACTTTGCTGGGTGTGTAAGCGACATAGTACTTGATGAAGGATTTTGATGATGCAACACTTGTGACTTCGATGCACTCGCAAAGCTATAAAAAAAGATGTCGAAGAAAAATAGATGTGAAGACTGAAGCTCAAATGAAGAAGTGGTGATGCAAGATCTTATAGCTTAGAACTCTCAATGTAAGTGAGTTGATATTGAAGTATTTCTAAGCCATATGAATCATGCATGCTCATATAAGTCTTAGGGTTAAGTACATAAATGTTTTGAATTGCATATTATGAGTTTTATGTACTGAGACCAGCATATCGACATCTTAGACGCGTTTTTCATGCTCTCTAGAACCAGATAATTTATATTGGCCTCCATACCGGTCTTTATGACCTGATTGCATAGCTTTTGGAACCAGGAAACTTTATACTGGTCTCCATATCGGTCTTCATGACCTGATTGCATAGCTTCTAGAACTAGACTATTTCATAATAGTAAGTCTGGGAATTTGATAACTCTATGAAACCGACATGAATCAAATCGGTATTTATACCGATTACTAATTTGATGGTTAGGACGCATTTATTGCTCAATGGTAACTATTTAGTAGCAATTTGAATCTCAGATCAACATAGTGACCCTTAAACACTGACATACCAGTCCCTGAACAGAGAGTTGGATCTGCTCAAATTTTTCACTATATATTAAGACCCTATTTTATTTTTGCTAAGCTCTTACACTTTTTAACATCTATTTGAAAGAAAAAACAAAAGAGAATACAAAACCTTCTTGATCAAACATTCTCTTTATAATCAAATCTCATTATGATGAGTAAAAAATATATCAATATTTACCGCCCCTTTTACTTAATATTTTGTATAGTTTCTCGAGCTTTATGAACGTTTTGATGTGTTTTAGTTTATTTTGCAGATAAAATAAAATTGGGACTTAATGGAATCAATCAGGACGAAATGTGAAACAAATAAGGGAAAAAATGGACTTGACATTTTGATTTTGGAGATTGGAAACTTGAAATGGCATTCTAACGAAGTATAATTTCGGAAATTCCAACTTTGCGTAATTGTCGTATTTTGGCCATAACTTTTTACTCAGATATCGGATTGAGGTGATTCAAGTCCAAATTAAAGAAGACTCAAAGGTCTACAACTTTGAAGTTCATAATAATTTCGAATTCTGAAGTTTCCATGACCGAAATTGATCAAACATCCGGAAGTGTGTTATGTGTAATTATTAAAGTCATTTTCAAAACAAAAAAATAATAATAAAATAAAAATATAAAAATTGTCAAAGTTCCACCAAACATGCTTGCATGTTTGGTGGAGGATTTGGTGCCATGTTTGGTGACATATTTTTGGTGCCATGTTTGGTGGAGCAATGGATGGAAGCCTTTAGATTTGCCTATAAATACCAAGCTAAACTTTGTAAAATTTTCATGATTTCTTTGGGGGATTTCTCTATGAAAACCTAAAAGAAAATGTCTTGCATGTTTATTTAATTTTTCTAATATTTTCTCTTTATTTATTTAATAAATTTTTGTGTGTTTGTAATTACATCATTAGTAGGTAATCTCTTTTTGCTTGTGTCTGGGGGGAAACTTTTAATATAATTATTTAGATTTACTCCCTTAATTTAAATAAATAAATTGAATTAATTATTTACCACCTATATGGCCGGTTTTACATTATTGGACTTAGTTTCCGCCTATAGGATCGGTTTAGGTGCTAACCTTGTTACCGCCTACATGGTTGGTTTATATGATTTTGTTATCGCCTATATGGTCGGTTGGACTTTGGATAAATGATATTCACCATTGTAGGACACATAAATCAACGACGCAGTTCCAAGCTCGCGGCTCGGTCGGGAGTACGGAGTAGCCCGCGGGGGACTAAACCGGAGAAATAAAATGGAGTCGCCACCCAGTGTGAACTGGGAAATGATTTAAGGCCGCACTCACCCCTCGCAAGGGAAGACCTCAAACCGTTGGGTTCGGAATGGTCCCTTACTTATGCCACTTGTAATGAATGGATTTGTGCAATAATCTAACTAAGTCTACGCAACATACATACGCAAGATGACCTACATCTAAGTTCGCATACAACTATATCTAAGTTTGCATATAACCTATATCTAAGTTTGCATGCATAAAAGTAAATCAACATAACGGCAAGCACACAATCTCATTAACATATTAAATAAATAAACATGGCGATATAAATAAATAATAATCTAAACATAAACATAGAAGAGATATAATTAAGTTCCTAATGCGAAAGAAATAACTAAATCATGCATGGAAACAACGTGTTATTTCTAATGAATCATGGATAAACACAAGATTAGATAAAATGAAATAGATGCGTTTCTCAAGTAGTACGTGGAGTTATATCCCAAGTACAGACCGCACTACCATCCATTCGGATTCGGCTACAGAATTTACGTCTGGGTTTCCATCCGATATACCACGAGAGATAGCATAAAATCATCCATCCAACAACAATAATATACATAAACCAACAATACGCATGCGGAGAAATACTAATAAATAATTAAAAAGATGAACGAGAATAAATAAAAGGGTGCCCTCAGGTCTTACCTTTTAAGTCGCCTCTTGGAAGTGCATTACGCGGTTGTCAGAAGGGTTGATGCTCCGCAACTTTTCCGATTTTCTGGTTCGCTGTTTTCCTTCGTTGCCTCGCTGTTTTGGGCTGCTGTTTACTTTTTTTGATGCGGTTTTCTGGTCGTTGTTTTTGGTTGTTGCTTGCGGTATTTGAGCAGTTTGTGGGGGGATTTGGTAGACTATTTTTTGCGGGTTTTAGGTGTAGTTTTTACGGTGAAACTTGACTATTTTCTGGGCAGATTTTTCGGTAATTGCAGGGGCAGTTTCAGGCTGTTTTTTAGTGATATAAGGTGCAGTTTGGGGTGCAATTTTGGTGGTAATACAGTGCAGTTTGGGGTGCAATTTTGGTGGTAATACAGTGCAGTTTGGGGTGCAGTTTCAGTGGTTTTGAGGGGTATTTTCTGGGCAATTTTCGAGTGAAGTTTGGGGCTGTTTGGGCATGAATGTGAGGGTTGTTTCTGGTTGTGTTTATGCGTGAAGGAGGGAGTTTCTGGTTGTGTTTGTGCGGCAATGTAAGGCTGGTTTCGGGTTGTGTTTATGTGTGAATGAGGGCTAATGGAGGCTTTAGTTCTCGGCAATGTGGAGGGATGTATTAGGGAAGTGTTTTTGGCAATGAAATGAGTTCTCCTTGCGCGTGAATGCTATGGGAATGAATGGTTGGTTTATGGTTCTTTTTATAAGAAACGTTTAGGGCTTTCCTTGTACGGGAAGGGAATGAATCATGCAATTTATGGAGAATATCTTCTAATTAGTGTGCTACAAGGAAATGATCTCTCTAATTTAGGGAGGGGATTGTTTTAGTTTAGGAATGGGATTTAATTTAATTAGGAATGTGATTTATGAGATTTGATTTGATTCTTTTAATTCGGGAAGGTGATTTGATTTGATTTCAACATATGTTTAATGTGTTAATTGTTATTTTGGATGGGATGGGCGTGTTGCATGGAAGGCTTGGGCATGTGTTTGGGTTCTTTTTGGTGGGCTTAGGCGTGTGGTTGGTGGTGTGTGGCTTTGGGTGTGTGGCTTGCGGGGGTTTTGGGCCAGGTATAGTTTTAAAATAGAGGTCCAACGAGCAAACCCGAAGCTAAGCAAACGAATTAAATCCAACAAGGTATCAATTTCTGAATTTTCCCTTCCGAGATCTGTTTCCCGCGACTTCCGCAACTTAAAAGGTAGTGCCTCCGTACAAGGCTCATCATCGGGACTTATATGTAAAAATACAGTGCCTACAACCGCCTATATGGTTGGTTTTAATATAATTAATTCAAGAAATGATTAATTGATAAGGGAGTAATCTATATTTGAAGTATTAAAAGTAAAACCCCTAGCTCCAATATTTTCTTTTATTGTTATAATTTTCTTTACTTTTTAATTTTCCATTATGTTATCATGTTTAACTATGCATTTTGTAATTTTAGGTATTTTTGTAACTAAACATATTATCTATGGGTGTGATGAATTCCAATATCACCGGTTTATAAAGTTGGTTATTTTATATCTTGGGTAATATAAAGGTTTATTTATTGAGTCTTAAGCTTAATGTTTATTGTTAACTGGTCATTAATAAGATTGATCTGGTAAACTTAAAATAAACTTGACGGAGGAATTTTAGGTTTCAGCCTTAGACTCAATAGCTCACGATCTCACCTCAGGGTATGG
Organism: Zanthoxylum bungeanum; assembly: GCA_019454045.1. NCBI lineage: Eukaryota > Viridiplantae > Streptophyta > Magnoliopsida > Sapindales > Rutaceae > Zanthoxylum > Zanthoxylum bungeanum. Next base: position 94,621 of record SKCR01033757.1, read on the forward strand.
TGACCCTTAGATAGATTTCCTTACAGGATAGACATATACCTGTCGGGCGGGGGTAGCCACAATTGGAACTTATTCTTGATGAATTCAGGTAACATAGTTAACATAGACATATGATTAATTGGGTTATTTGGGTGTTTGCATCTAACCATCGACAGAGGCTTTTGCATATTTTCGTGTTCCAAGTTAATAAACTGATATATTGCACAAACATGAGATAACCACTTCATCTTTAAAAGATGTTGGAAGGATTCAAAACCCTAGATAGTTTTATAATATTGAATTTTCCTTTAATTTACTTTCGCACTGTTTTATTTACTTGTTTTAGTAAAAATAATCATCCAATCAACAAACAAATCTATTAAGTACTTGTAAACATTTAACTTCATAAATTGATAGCTAAGGTATTAAGTCCTCGTGGGATTGATACATTTTATACTACTTGAACGATACGTGCGCTTGTGTTACGTGAGTGATTTCACCGATCAAGTTTTTGGCGTCGTTGCCGGGGACTTATTTATTTTTCACTATTATTTTTGGGGTTAGATATATTTACTTGTGTCTAATTTTTTTTTTTACTTATTTTTTTTGTTTTCTTGTGTTTCAGGTTCTCAGTCACTACATAAGAAGAACCAGAAGCTTTGAAATTCGTCCGCTTGACCCAGAAGTTGAAAGATTCATCATACAGTTAAGAAGGGAAATGCGAGAAGGCCAAAGCACTGATCAATATAAAACCTGAACCTTTGGAGGTTGTACCATAAATTCCCATTCGAGACATAACTATTCCGGTGGTTGACGGCTTCATTTCATGTATTGTACTTCCTCTCTTACCAGCAAATGTGTGTGACATCAAAACATGCATCCAGATGATACAATAGTCAGTTCAGTTTGGGGGGAATGCAACTGAAGATCCTAATGCCCACAACAGTAACTTCCTGGAAGTTTGTGGCACATTCAATTACAACTGAACGGCAGAAGAAGCAATGAGACTGCATGTTTTTCCATATTTCTTGAAAGACAGAGTTAAGGCTTGGCTACATTCACTACCAGCAGGTTCCATCACAACTTGGAACACTCTAGCCACCAAATTCCTTGCAAAGTACTTTCCACCAGCCAGAACTGCAAAGCTGAGGAATGACATCACATCCTTTGTGCAACATGACTCAGAATCCCTCTGTGAAGCTTGGGAAAGATACAAGGAATTGCTCAGAAAATGCCCTCATCATGAGATTACAAAGTGGCTACAAGTCCAAACCTTCTATAATGGACTTTCTGGACTGATGAGAACTACAATTGATGCTGCTGCTAGAGGAGCTTTAATGGCAAAAGGAGAAGATCAGGCCTGGGACCTAATTGAAGAAATGGCCAATAACAATTCTGTGTGGCCAACAAAAAGGAGCATGATTCAAAGAATATTAGGAATCCACGAAGTTGGAGCCAACACAACAATGAATGCCAAGCTGGAACAGATGTGAAATTTCATGGAAACATTTAGCACGTAAGTTGTAAACATCGTCGGTGCCATAAGTTCACCATATGGAGGAGCACCAGAGACAAACCAACATGATGAGATGGTGAATTATGTCAACAATTTCAACAGACAGGGGAACAATCCATATTCCAACACCTACAATCAAGGGTGGAGGAATCATCCCAATTTCACATGGAGCAACAATTCAGGGGAAAAGAACAATCCACCACCCGGATTCCAACAACAGAACAAAAGCCATGAGTATGAAAAAGAACCAGAAATAAAAGAAATGCTTGCATAGATGTTCAAAAAGAAAGAAGACAAATACGATGCTATATTTCAAGCCCAAACAGCATTCAATCAAAGCCAATCAGCATCTATAAAGACACTGGAAAATCAAATAGGACAATTGGCCAATGCTCAGAGTTACCTACCTAGCAACACAGAACCAAATCCAATGAACCGAGGGAATGAGCAATATCAAGCCATTACTTTAAAAATATGTACTGAGATCAACAAAAATATTGGAGTCAAGGCATCCACTGAGGAAGTTCAAAAAGAAAGCAGCGAAATAGAACCACATATAGAGGAAAAATAGACAAAAAAAATGATCGAAAAAATTCACTCCACCTCCACCTTTTCCACAGCGTCTCCAAAAAAGTAAACTAGACAAGCAGTTTGCTCGATTCCTGGAGATCTTCAAAAAGTTGCATATCAACATTCTATTTGCAGAAGCGTTGGAACAAATGCTAGTTATGTCAAATTCATGAAAGACATTCTTTCAAGAAAGCGGATATTGGGAGATTACGAGACAATATCATTGACAGAAGAATGCAGTGCCATCATTCAGAGGAAGCTTCCCCCAAAGTTGAAAGATCCTGGCAGTTTCACCATTCCTTGCACCATAGAAGAACATAACTTTGGTAAGGCTTTATGTGATTTAGGTGCCAGTATTAACTTGATGCCTTTGTCTATTTACAGGAAACTGTAAATTGGAGAAGCAATGCCCACTTTAGTCTCTCTGCAACTTGCTGATAGATCGCTCACATTTTCGAGAGGTGTAGTTGAAGATGTGCTGGTCAAAGTCGACAAACTCATTCTCCTAGCAGACTTTATTATCCTTGCATGGAGGAAGACGAAGACGTGCCCATCATCCTCGGGAGACCATTCTTGGCTACAGGTCGAACCATTATTGATGTACAAAAATGTGAACTAACCATGAGGGTACATGACCAAGAAGTAAAATTCAATGTTTTCAAAGCCATGGAATTCCCAAATGATGAAAATAAGGAGGAATGTTTCAGACTTGATGTGATAAATAGTACCGTCCAGAACTCCGATGCAATGCAAAGTTCCACTGAAAAACTTAAAGCATGTCATCTACCGGTGGAGCTTGAAGATAAAATGTAATGTACACTGAACAAGTTAAATCATGAACTGCAAGCAACTGAAGAGAAAAGGCTCAACCAACTCAACAAATTGGAAGAATTTCACATACAGCCTTTCGAGAATGCCAAATTATACAAAGAAAAGGCCAAGAAGAGACATGATGAGAATTTATTACGCATATAACTGGAACCGGGGCAGCGGGTATTGTTCAGTAAATCAAGGTTGAAATTTTTCCCTATGAGGTTAAAATCACGGTGGTCAGGTCCATTCTTAATCACTCAAGTTTTACCAGATAGAACCGTTGAGTTACATGATCCCAATTCTAATGAAACATTCAAGGTTAAAAGTAAGCGTGTCAAGCACTACTGGGGAGAATCATTGGAGTGACAAAAAGAAAGTGTCACACTTTCAGATCCAGCCTAACTTTCAAGCAGTCATGTCTAGTTGACGACGTTAAACTTAGCACTAGTAGGGAGGTAACCCATGCAATTTATGTATATATTAAGATTTGGTGTGTTTTATTTTTGTGTGTTTTATTTTTGTAGGTAAAGTCACATTTCAGGTGGAAGACGTTCTTGCAAATCTTCACAAGAAATTTCTTTCTCTCACTCAAAACTCTCTGATGAAAGTCTACAAAGCTCACTTAGAATGAATGAGACTACAGATGATCAAAGGTATTCCTAATTAAATTCATTGGATTTTTGAAATACGGGTCCAATTGGCATATGAGTGTTGGACAATTATGACCCATAGCATCACTATTTGTACAGAACATGGTGTTGTTGTATAAATTAACTATGTGACAAAGGAAATTGCTCTTTTATCATTTGTAATTAGATTACCGGGATATATAAATGATAAAAGTACATATGATTAGTTCCGGATTGATAGGATATGAGACAGTATCAATCCATGAAGTTTTAATCATTAAAACATCCTTAGTCGGAGTATTATCGAGATTAGACATCGATAATGCAGAATAGACTAGTATTGCACTTGTGCGCGTTGTGGGAGCATAACGGCATAGTTCTCATATATTTGGGTATTGGATACTCATGCAAGTGTAATAGGAGGTTGTGTTTACCGATGGTACGGAAACAGCTTCGCTCTGGATAGACCCCTCGGAATTCCATTGGTAGTATGACTGTGTGTCTATGGAAGTCCGAATCAGGGTAGGTGTATTTGGTCTTAACCTGATACTTGCACCGCTAATACTTGCAATAATCAATATACTTTGGTTTTGGTCGTCCAGGGCTTTAACCGGTTCTGTGTACGCCTCTTCTGGGTATATTGAGAATTGTAGTGTATTGGGTGCGATGTCTAGACGGAAGTATCACTCCAATCATAGTGGAGATGATGATCACGTAGGATACAGAACTGGTGCTCTTATATGCTGCAGCTATCGGGATATTATGACTAGGTCATGTTTATCCGATTATAAAGACTAGTTACCAGAGATCCGATATGTGCTTCGTACGGGGCAGACACAATTCCAGCCACAGGCCTAGCACGTGACATCTGGTACTGGATCGCAATACGCAATACTACGTATACTACGCCTGATACAGATTACATATTCCTTTAAGAATATTTCTAGAGAATTGGGTAGGCGCGGTGCTTTGCTAGAAGCTAACCATGTCTTGTAAATCGATAAAAACGTAGTACTAGGTACGTACGTGTTCGGATAGTCCGACGACCGGATTTACTGCCAACATATCTGGGGATCTCATGGGTCGCTTCTCGAAGATTCACCGATGACGTATGACTCGCACATTATTAATCTGGGATTAATTAATAGATAGAGAAAATTAATCTGGGATTAATTACGGAGATATTTTATCTGGGATAAAATATTAATAAAAGAGAGAGAGCGGTTAATTTGGAATTAATCGATAAAATAATATATTCGATATATTAAACGAAATTGGATTTCGATGCGGAATTAAAATTAGATTTTAATTCGGGCGAACGAGTTAATTTAGAATTAATTCGCTAGGGACGTGAATAGTAATTTTGCTAGGCATAATTATTTAATTAAATTTGATTTAATTACGTCGCAATGGAAAATTCATCAATTCGGAATTAGCGAACCTGAGCCCGGGAGTGTTTGCGGGACCACTCGCATTTAGAATCAAGTGGGGCCCACAAGTCACATCACGCGTCACATCATTAGTCATTCTTGTGATGGAAGTCACATCACTTTGAGTGATGTGAGGGTTGTCACTTGTGATTGATGGTGGTGGTTGGAAGGCTTAAATGCCTTGTACAATTATTGGAAAATGGATTATGTATTTGATTTTTGAAATCAAACACAACTAACCAACACAACTCTTCTCCTCTCTCCCTCAAACTTTCGGCCAAGGGCCAAAATTTTCTCTCTATTTTTTTTTCAATGCCGTGAGCAAGGAGAATCTTAAGGGAAATTTTGTGGCAAAATTTCCAAGTGCTAGCACACCAAAGGGGTCACACAAAGGTGATAGGGAAACCCATTCATGAGCATGGAATCTCAAAACAAAGCTTGGAGCTTGGAGCACACAAATGGGGGTTGACCGAAAATACAAGGAGCACAAACAAGGCCATTGCCGAGACAAGGAATGGAGAAAGTTTTATGTTCATCGCATCGCAAATCCGTTCATTGTAAGTATGATTCTGACATACTTCTTTATTGTATTCACATTATTTTCATTGCTTGAATGATCTTGGGACTATAGTAGAAACCCAACAATGAGTTCTCTGACTCTTTTGTTTCATATCTGTCTGGTTTAGAAAGAAGCACATATGCAAAGAAAAGAAGAGCTAAAAGAATGGGTGTTTGCTATAAATGTGCACGCATGACATGTAATACTCGTTGTCTTTCTTTAGGAATGGTGTCTGATAACCTTGAAGATAAAATTAAATTCATTAGGGATGGCTTGAGTAAGGAGTCTTTGGATGACATATCATTGACTCTTGAGACACATCCCAGTGGATATGTGCATCATGCAATTCGCATGTTACAAACACAATTTCGAAAAGAAAGACAACAATTAAGTCTCAGGAATCTGACTTTAAAAGACCATGTTTGCCAATTTATAAGAAAATTGGATGGGAAGCTTGTCCCTGACTCATAAATGTCAATCAAGCTGTTACTTCTTGTAAAAAAATTTATCTCTTTCTCTTTATCTAATAATTGTGATTTGTTTTGTTATTTTCTTTTATTTTCTCCGACAAGATCTAGACTTTTTGAATTTTACGATATATTTTATTGTTTAGTTAATAATTTTCATTTGGCAAGTACTCGTGCTATTATTACTCACCCTTTTTCAGGTTCTATAAATTCAGCTCGTTAATGCACTCTTGAAGCCATCCAGATTTGAGAAAGAAATACACAATTAAAAAAAATGGAAGTAACTTCAAGAAGACGAGTTGTAAACATCTGTGTATTTTGCGGTACTAGTGTTAGTTCTAAACCAGAGTTCGTTGATGCAGCACAGGAATTGGGTAGAGTCATAGCTGAAAGGAATATGCACCTAGTATACGGCGGTGGCAATCTTGGACTAATGCGGTGCGTTTCAAGGGCCGTACAAGAAGGAGGTAGTCAAGTTCTGGGAATCATCCCAAAACCTTTGGCAGAGGCGAATCTTATAGGACCATCAAACGGAGAGGAACTTATCGTACCAGATATGTCTGAACGATTGGTAGAAATGATTAACTGTGCTGATGCTTTTATTGCTTTGCCAGGTGGCTTGGGTACGATGGAGGAAATTTTTACAGTACTATCTTGGGCGAACTTGAACATACACCAGAAACCGATTGGACTGTTTAACGCTGATGGATTTTATAATTTTCTTTGTGTGTTTCTTGATGATGCCCGGAGAAATGGGTTCGTGTCGAAGCCTGTAAAAGATATCATCTTCACTGTTAGAACTGCCCATGATTTAATTGACCAACTTTTAGCCTTTGAACCATAAATTGACCCTATCATTTCCAAGATTAACTGGTCTGATAATGATCGTAGTAAGAAGCGTCGGATAAATCTGGATCTTAACCTTTAATTTCCTTTTTAGATGTAGAATTTCAGCTAACCGGGTATTGTTTTCTAAACTTTTCTTCTACTTTTTAGACATTGGGGACAATGTCTCAATTAGGTTTGGGGGAGGGGAATAGTTAACTAGTATCTTGTAAATATTTTATTATTATGTTGTTTTTATTTGATTTTTAGTCAAAAATTCAAAAAAAATGAAAAAAAAATGAAAAAATTAAAAAAAATACTTTGTGTTTTTGTGTTTTTAACTTGACTAATCATGTGAAATTGGTGTGAGATAGCTGTGTAACGAATTTTCACTCCTGAGACGTATCTCAACCTATTTAGTAACAAGTTAATTTTGTTTATTTCCTTTTGAATTATTTAATTTTTGAATTGTCCATAATACTGACTAAATTGGATCTTCATATGCTCAGTTGACAGGTATTATCAACATGCATGGTAATATACGACCATGAGTTGTAAGTGAAAAGTTTGTAATATTCAGTGCTCTAGTTTAATTGGAGGAATCATCTAAAAAAGTAATGGATTAAAAAAAACACATCTGAGATTCGAGTAATTAAGTCCGTAGAGGTGTTTTAACACCTAGTACCCTAAAGCCAACTGGTTTGGGAGTCACTGGCCCAAAGCTCGCTACATAGATTGAAGATGTTGTAAAAAAAAAGATAAAAAGATATCTGAAATTCGAGTAATTACGTCTATAAGGGTGTCTTAACACCTAGTACCCTAAAGCCAACTGGCTTGGGAGTCACTGGCCCAAAGCTCGCTATATGGATTGAAGATGTTGTAAATTAAAAAAAAACCATTGCCAAAAAATGTGTGAATTCTGATATAACTTTAGGACAAAAATATTACTCTCTTTTCAACTACACTTATGAATATTGTGGGCACAATGATTTGATTAATACCTTGTTGGTTGTGTATATGAAGAATGGTAAAAATAATCGGAGAATTTACTTATTTGGTAATTTAAAAAGAAAGAAAACAACTATTAACTTGGATAAGAGTTTCACTTGTTTAGTCACTAACTTGTTTGATCTTTTTTCTTTTGTGTGCATTTGATTAAATTTTGTGGGTATCGTCACTGTAAGCCCTCACGAGACTACAACTCGTCCATTAGGGACACCTAGGGGTTTAAAGGCTTGTTGCATACGCTAAATGCAACTGTGATCCCTACGAAAGTGTCTTAGTTTGAATTTAATTATTTATTGCATTTTACTTTGTTGTTTTGCTCAAAGACTAGCAAAATATTAGGTTTGGGGGTGTAATGAGCAGAAAATATATCAATATTTACCGCCTCTTTTACTTAATATTTTGTATAGTTTCTCGAGTTTTATGAACGTTTTGATGTGTTTTAGTTTATTTTGCAGATAAATAAAATCGGGACTTAATGAAATCAATCAGGACGAAATGTGAAACAAATAACGGTAAAAAATGGTCTTGATATTTTGATTTTGGAGATTGGAAACTTGAAATGGCATTCTAACGAAGTACAATTTCAAAAATTCCAACTTTGCACAATTGTCGTATTTTTACCATAACTTTTTACTCCGATATCAGATTGAGGTGATTCAAGTTCCAGATTAAAGAAGACTCAATGATCTAAAACTTTGAAGTTCATAATAATTTAGAATTCTGAAGTTTTCATGACCGAAATTGATCAAACATCTGAAAGTGTGTTATGTGTAATTATTAAAGTCATTTTCAAAACAAAAAAAATAATAATAAAATAAAGAAAAAAAATTGTCAAACTTCCACAAAACATGCTTGCATGTTTTGTGGAGGATTTGGTGCCATGTTTGGTGACATGTTTGGTGCCATGTTTGGTGGAGCAATTGATGGAAGCCTTTAGATTTTCCTATAAATACCAAGCTAAACTTTGTAAAATTTTCATGCTTTCTTTGGGGGATTTCTCCATGAAAACCTAAAAGAAAGTGTCTTGCATGTTTATTTAAGTTTTCTTGTATTTTCTCTTTATTTATTTAATAAATTTTTGTGTGTTTTTAATTACATCATGAGTAGGAAATCTCTTTTTGCTGGAGTCTGGGGAGAAACTTTTAATATAATAATTTAGATTTACTCCCTTAATTTAAATAAATAAATTGAATTAATTATTTACCGTCTATATGACCGGTTTTACATTATTGGACTTAGTTTTCGCCTATATGGTCGGTTTAAGTGCTAACCTTGTTACCGCCTACATGGTCGGTTTATATGATTTTGTTACCGCCTATATGGTCGGTTGGACTCTGGATAAATGACATTCACCGTCTATTGGTCGGTTTTAATATAATTAATTCAAGAAATGATTAATTGATAAATGAGTAATCTATATTTGAAGTATTAAAAGTTAAACCCCTAGCTCCAGCATTTTCTTTTATTATTATAATTTTCTTTACTTTTTAATTTTCCATTATGTTATTCTGTTTAACTATGCATTTTGTAATTTTATGTATGTTTTGTAACTAAACATATTATCTAAGGGTGAGATGAATTCCAATATCACTGGTTTATAAAGTTGGTTATTTTATGTCTTGGGTAATATAAAGGTTTATTTATTGAGTCTTAAGCTTAACCCTTCTTGTTAACTGGCCATTAATAAGATTGATCTTGTAAACTTAAAATAAATTTGATGATGGAATTTTAGGTTTCAGCCTTAGACTCAATAGCTCACGATCTCACCTCGGGACAAGGTGACCCTTAGGTAGATTTCCTTATAGGATAGACATATACCTATCGGGCGGGGGTAGCCACAATTGGAACTTATTCTTAATGAATTCAGGTAACTTGGTTAACATAGACATATGATTAATTGGGTTATTTGGGTGTTTGCATCTAACCATTGACAGAGGCTTTTGTATATTTTCGTGTTCCAGGTTAATAAATCGATATATTGCACAAACATGAGATAACCACTTCATCTTTAAAAGATATTGGAAGGATTCACAACCCTAGATAGTTCTATAATATTGAATTTTCCTTTAATTTACTTTCGCACTGTTTTATTTACTTGTTTTAGCAAAAATACCATCCAATCAACAAACCAATCTATTAGGTACTTGTAAACATTTAACTTCATAAATTGATAGCTAAGGTATTAAGTCCTTGTGGGATCGATACATTTTATACTACTTGAACGATACATGTGCTTGCGTTACGTGAGTGATTTCACCGATCACATTACATACATCTTCATTATCATTTTAGTGAGCTTGGATATATTTGGATAAACACATTCACTTTAATCTTCATTATCTTTTGTGTGTGTATCCAATTGAGCTGTAATCTTATATATTAATCTTTTGTAATTGAGAAATCCCTTATGTGAGTGGGTATACTCTCAAGGGTACTTTTGTTATAAAGGTTTGAGAGCCTAAGAAGAACACCATAATGAAGGTTAAGAGGAGCCTTGAATCAAAGACCTCTATTGTAATGGTTTGAGTGTGAGCCACGAAAAACTCTTGGTGTAAAGTGTGAATTCACTTTGATATAGTGGAAAGCTTCAAGCGCAGCTTGAAGTAGTGAATGTAGGCAAAGAGTTGGCCGAACCGCTATATATTCGGTATCATTTTCTCTAATTTATCTCTTTAATTTATTGCAAATTTCATATTTTATTTCCAAAATAAATTAGCAAAGCTTTCCACTAGTCATATTAAGTATTGAACATATTAATTCAGAAAATATAATACTGAGCTTAATTGGTAAAACTACTAATTAAGTAGCTTAAAATTATAAAGAATTTTTAATTCCGTATTATTTATTGCAGTACCCAATTCACCCCCTTGGGTATAGTTGTTACTTGATATTGCTTGTAGGTAATTTCATTTGGTCTTCTCACAAAGGATTTGACCATCTGATGAGAGATCATATGGCAACTACAAGCAACACTTCAATGAATTTTTCCGAGGAAGCTTCGACAAATAGAATTCCAATCTACACCAAAACCGACTATAATTATTGGAAGATGATGATATTGAACTACCTTCATACCGTTGATGTGCAATAATACAAAGTGATCACCAAAAGTCCAAAAATATCAATGAAGAAATATAGTGACGGTGTGGAATTTCCAAAATCGTAATCCGAATGGACTGATGAGGACTACATGGAAGCCTTCAATAATACAAAGGCTCTCAACCATCGCTTTTATGTAATTGATAAGAATCAAATTATCAAGCTTCTGGAGTTTAGCAATGCTTATGAATTATGAAAGTCATTGGAAATGGTCAATAAGGGCACTAGCCAAGTTAAAGAATCCAAGATCAATCGATTCATGTGCGAATTAGATAGTTTTAAGATGGAAGCATGTGAAGATATTTAGAAGATGATTTCAAGGTTCACTATGATTGTGAATCAACTAAGTGCTTTAGGAAAAAATGTTAGTACAAGTGATCAAGTCAAGAAGATCCTTCGATCTCTTCCTAAGGAACATAAAATTTGCACCGCCACCATCAAATAATCTAATAATATGAACACCTTGAAATTGGATTATTTGATGACAAATTGTTAGAGTATGAGATGAAGATCGAGAAGGATTAAAGGGAAAAAGAAGAGAAAAATAAAAAGCGAATAGCCCTTAAATCATTTGTGAGAAAGAGGATAATTAAAGCTCAAGTGATGAGGATGACAATGATGGAGACTTGGCATATATGACAAAGAGCTTCAAGAAATTCCTCAAATATAAGAAGTCAAAAGGAAATTTTTGGATTGATAAGAATAAATAGGATAATTGGCCAAGAAAGTACAAGAATGATAAAATCATTTTGCTTTAAGTATGAGAAATCAGGTCATATAATTTTCAATTGTCCAATGAGGAAATTTAAGAGAAAATTCAAGAAGAAAGCAATGAAGGCAACTTGGAGAGATAGCGACTCTACCTCATTCGAGGAAGAAAGTGAAGAGGGGATAAGAAATCTTGCATTTATGGCTATAATCTTTTAGATTAGAGTAATGAAGAAAAAATATATGATTCTTTTGAATATGATAAATTATTTGAAATATTTAATGAATTGCATGAATTGTATGATCCATTAAGAAAGAAGCATAGATTATTAAAAAAAAAGAACATTCATTTTTATTACATACTCATGCATCAATTATTGAGAAAATGGAATATATGGAAAAAGAAATTGTATGCTTAAAAGATGAGAATTTAAAACTTGAAAAAAACATGTCTAGCATGTCATTAAACTCATCTAGTACTTGTGAGTGCAACACCTTGAAGAATGAAAATATTGTATTAAATAAAAAGGTTGTTGATTTACATTCAATAGTAACAAAATTCACTTTGTGCTCCCAACGATGTGTGTTCAAAAGAGAGTGTTTGGGATATAAGCCTTAAAACAAGCAAATTTATTTGAAAAATCATTTTGTAAAGGCATCCACCTCATCTTATACACATGCTACTAGTGATGCAAATGTCATATGCCATGCATGCAATAGGAAATGACATAAAATATTTGATTGCATATATATAAAAAAAAAATGAATGCATGGGTTTCCAAAGGAATAAAGATTACCCCCATGGATCCAAGAAAGTTTGGGTACTGAAATATGTTTGATTGATCTTGTAGGTGAAGCTTTAGGAAAAGTAATTGATGAGAAATTCAAATGATCCCAAATATTCAACACAATAAGTGTGCAAAGAGCTTAATAAGAAGAATATTAAATGCAACCTAAAAAACAACTAAGTTTCATGGATGGTGGATTTGTCACTTGATGACAACGGTTAATGTAAAATCTATGATTACATAAATATTGGTACTGTTTCCTCCACCCTACTTGAGAATGCTTCAATTGTTGATATGTATTTAACATAATTGTGAAGCATGCTATTGACTGTGCATTTTGAGCTAAATTGTATGAACTTACACATAATTTTCCTTATTTGATCTTAATTGCATGATTTGAACATAAATGAAATTCATTGAGTTAATTGATAATTTGTTTGAATCATTTCAAATGCTCAAAAATTAAAAATTGAGGCAAAAATGTAATATTTGCCTACATATATTACTTTGATTATATTTTGAATCATAATTGGTATCACATTGGATTTATTGTACATTTATAATATTTGTGATCCTTTAGGATTATTTGCATCAGATATGCCTTGCCATTGATAATTTTTTAGGTTGATAATGAAATGTATGGATAGTGGTATAACCAGAACGATTTTGATGAATATTTATGCATGAATATGGAATTTTATTGCAATAGGGGAGAAACTTGTAAATGTTATTTGAACACATTGGTTTATATCTTTTTGCGCACTATATTTGCTTCTCCACTTTTTACTAATGGCAGTGGGGGAGATATTCATAAATGAGATAAAACTTGTGAAACTTATGCGACCTCGACCCTTGTGTTGAGAGAGAGCAATTGTGTGCTAATGTTTTTTTTTATCTAAGTGTTTATAGAGCAATCACATATTGAGGGGGAGATCACATATTGAGGGGGAGCTATATTGACAACAAGTTTTGGACTCTCAAAGCTCACAAGTCTTAAAGGTTGCCATCATCAAAAAGGAGGAATTATAAACGCCATAGGACTTGATGAAGGATTTTGATGATACAACACTCGCGACTTCGACGCTCTCGCAAAGCTATACAAAAAGATGTCGAAGCAAAATGGATGTGAAGACTGAAGCACAAATGAATAAGTGGTGATGCAAGATTTTATAGCTTAGGACTCTCAATGTAAGTGAGTTGATATTCAAGTATTTCTAAGTCATATATATATGACTCATGCATGCTTATATAAGTCTTAGGATCAAGTACATAAATATTTTGAATTGCATATTCTGAGTTTTATGTGCTGAGACTGGCATATTGGTCACTGATATCGACTTATCGGCGTCTCATATGTGCTTTGCATGCTCTCTAGAATCAGACAATTTTATATCGGTCTCTATACTGATCTTCATAACCTGATTGTATAGCTTCTGGATCTGGGTTACTTCATACCAGTGAGGTTGAGAATTTGATAACTCTTTGGAACCAGCATGAAATCATACTGATATCTATACCAGTCAGTAATCCGGTGGTTAGGAGGCATTTATTGCACAACAGTAACTATTCAGTAGCCGTTTGAATCTCAGACCGGCATACCAACCCTTGAACACCGGCATATTGGTCCATAGATAGAGAGTTGGGTTTGCTTTAATTTTTCACTACATATTGAGACCTTATTTCATTTTTGCAAAACTCTCACACTTTTTAACATCTCTTTGAAAGCAAAAATAAGAGAGAATACAAAACCTTCTTGATCAAACACTCTCTTTATAATCAAAGCTCATTACATACATTTTTATTATCATTTTAGTGCGCTCAGATATATTTAGGTAAAATCACTCACCTTAATCTTCTTTATCTTTTGTGTGTGTATCTAATTGAGTTGTAACCTTCTATATCAATCTTTTGTAATTGGAAATTCTCTTGTGTGAGTGGATATACTCTCAAGGGTACTTTTGTTGTAAAGGTTGGGGAGCCTTAGAAGAAAACCCTAGTGAATGTCAAGAGGAGTCTTGGATCAACGACCTCTATTGTAATGGTTTGGGAGTGAGCCACAAAAAACTCTTGATGTAAAATGTGTATTCATTTGGACATAGTGGAAAGTTTTTAGCGCGACTTGAAATAGTAGATGTAGGCAAAGAGTTGAATAAAGCACTATATATATAGTGTCATTTTCTCTAACTCTATCTCTTTAATTTATTGTAATTTTCATATTGTATTCCAATATAAATTAGCAAAGCTTGCCACTAGTTAAATTAATTGTTGAGCATATTAATTGAGAAAACTAATACTAAGCTTAATTGGTAAAATTACTAACTTAGTAGTTTAAAATTATAAAAAAAATTTAATTCTGCATTATTCGTTGAAGTACCCAATTCACTCCTCACTTGAATATAATTGTTACTTGATAATAATTGTAGGTAATTTTAGGATGTGCTTACAATCCACGCTAAAATGTGAGGATAGATGTGGTATAAAGCGAAACCATAAGGGTAAATTTATTCTAAAACGGACAAATATCTAACAAATAAGGAGTTGACTGCACATTACACCCACAGCTATCATCAATAGCAATGCCAATGAGAAATTTAAAAAGTAAAGAAAATTTGGAATATTGGAGGGTTGAATAAAGTCATTGGTTAGGAAAAGAGTGGAGTTGCAGACATAGCTGCAGGCTCAGTGGCTCACAAACTCGAAACAGGTCTCGAGTAGACAGAGAGAGAGAAAGAAAGAATCTGACACATACACATACACAAAAAAGACAAGTGCTGTGGGTGATTGCATGTGGACCAGCATTGTATAAGACTTCAATTCCCTCAACCCACCAAAACAAAATTGTTCTGTTTACTCATCTTTAAACTCTTATTAGGGCAAGTTTAAGTAAAGTCTTAATTGGGGTTTTATGTCTGATAAACATAAATATTTAAAACCAAATCTAGGAATTTAAGATTGCTGCAGGCTGCAGGTTGCAGGAAGATTCCAGGCAAAGATAGCCATCAGCAGTGTCAATTCAAGACATATTTATAATTTCTTTCTTTCTTAGATACACAAATATATTCATTATACAGGGCTTGTGTTAACG
Organism: Zanthoxylum bungeanum; assembly: GCA_019454045.1. Lineage (NCBI taxonomy): Eukaryota > Viridiplantae > Streptophyta > Magnoliopsida > Sapindales > Rutaceae > Zanthoxylum > Zanthoxylum bungeanum. Next base: position 110,097 of record SKCR01033757.1, read on the forward strand.
GTTGCAGTGAGTGAGATTGAAGAGAGTGGGGGGAAATGCAATAGTTAAAGAGCTGGACCAGCTCTGCAGGATATGCAAGAGAAAGAGCATGAGCTTGTCGGCTGTTCTCTGAGAAAGCTACCATATTCTGATTATCGGAAATTATCATTTTTACGCTCAACGTTTAGCTTATGTATGAAAATACTCAAAACTTTTAAATAATTTTAATTCTACATCCAAAATTTCAATTAACGTACTAATTTATACATAAAGTTTTAGTTATTAATTTATATTTTGAGATTTAATTTTACATCCAAAATTTTAGTTAGAATACTAATTATTTATACAAAAATTTTCACTCAATATATTAATTCACACCTAAAAATGATAAATTAAACTTGAGATGTAAAATTACAATTATTTAAAGTTTTCAGATTTTTTTAATAAATAAAAACCAATCTTGGGTGTAAAAACGATAATCTCATATGCCATTAATTAGCCTCTCTTAATGCTCATCACTGTCCCTTTAATGCTTGGATTCTTTTTATTTTTTGGTGCTGGATGGATGGTAGGAAACAAAAATTTCTCTAACCCCATTCTTATTCTCCTCTTCTTTTCCTCTGTCTCTCTTTCTCTTTCTTCTAATAATTTAAGATTCCAGATTTTCTTGTTTGCGAATTGCTAGCCTTTTATCAAATCTTACTGTCTGCTTCATTAAGGTAAGTCTTTTTTAGTTTACTAGCTCAGGTTAAAAAAAAAAAAAAAAAAGCCGTTAGGGCCCCATCTTAAATGTTCATCTCCTGTTTCAGTTTCAAATTAAGCTTCTTTTAATTGTTTATAAAACCTTCTAAAATTATCTACTTTTGTTACTTGTGTACTCCATCTTCTACTGCTCACTCAGACACTAGGTTCATTAATCTCAGGTATTAGGGTTTGCAATTAGTGAAAAAAAATGGTTAGCGGGTTTAGCACCAAGCACGTCAAAATCAAAACATATACTAATATTTGTTTAGATTGATTTCTTTGATTAATTTAATGCTTTTTTTTTCCTTGGTGCTGATTAGGGTTTGAAGTATTACGAGAACATCAATTGTTGAAGGCCAAGATCAAGACTTGAAACTAAGATGGCAAGCTCTTTGGGTTATAATAGAGATCATTCTTCCTCAAAAGCCTCAACACCAGGAGAAATGATAAGAGATCAAGGCACTGTTCATGGTGATACAGTCTTTAATCTTCCTCAAACCCTAGATCAGCATCATCCACTTCATCATTCCCAATTAAACCAACCCAACAACAAAACAATAAGAGGATCCAATCCAGATACAGACCCAGATCCACCTAATAATAGATCAAACAGATCAGCACCGGCACCAGCACCGGCACCATCAACAGCAATCAGTACTGTACCTTTGATTAGATATAGGGAATGTCTAAAGAATCACGCGGCCAGCATGGGAAGCCACGTTGTTGATGGGTGTGGCGAATTCATGCCAAGCGGAGAAGAAGGTACCCCAGAAGCCTTAAAATGCGCAGCTTGTGTCTGTCACCGAAACTTTCACCGCAAAGAAATTGACGGTGAGTCACAGTCGCAGCATGCAGTGGCAAATTCTCATTACACTTGCAACAACCAACAGCCTCCTCCTCCTCCTCTTCCGTTTCATCATAGAATCTCATACACTACTAGTCCTCATCAAACGGCTTCAATTGCACCGATGATGATGGCCTTCGGTGGTGTTGGGGTTGACGAGTCATCAAGCGAAGATCTGAACATGTTTCAATCTAGTGCAGGTGGGCAAACGATGTCGGATCAGCCGAATAAGATGAAGAATAAGAAGAGGTTTAGGACAAAGTTTACACAGGAACAGAAAGACAAGATGATGGAGTTTGCTGAGAAGTTGGGATGGAGGATCCAGAAGCAAGATGATCAAGAAGTTGAAGATTTTTGTACTCAAGTTGGTGTTAAGAGACGAGTGTTCAAGGTTTGGATGCATAACAATAAATTGCAAGCCACAAAGAAGAAGCAGCATGATGATGAGTAAGAATTATTAATAATTAAAATTCTTCTTCAAAAGAATTATTAATAATTAAAATTCTTCTTCAAATCTTTTATTTGGTGGAGATTTTAAAATTAGATATTAGATGTGAATAACCAAGTAGCTAGAGTGGAAAATCATTACACATTAGTTATTTTCCTCAGATTCTGGGTAATGTTAATTTATTGACATTGAACATTGTAATCGCCTGAACATTTTATTTGAGTTATTACAATACTCAGAAACATTACTTGGTTGTTTTTGTTTTGTATCAAAAACATGTTCAGATCTTACCTAAATAGTTCAAAATCTTTCACTAGGGGAAGATTATTATCTGAAGCAAAAAAAAAAAAAAAAAAAAAAAAAAAAAAAATTGAAAATAGAAAAACACAAAGTGATGAACATGAGGCTTTTTATTTTTCTGTTTCCTTCAACTCAATTTTAATTTGGATGGATATTTTATGTATGTGTTTTTTTCTGCATTACTGGCAAATTAACCCCCCCCCAAATTCACTGAGGGTTTTGGTTCATAGAGCCCTACCACAGAGTCTAATACACTTCTCTCTCAAGGATTAAAGCCGTATTAAACGGATCTTGGTGTGTTGTATGACAGTGACAATTCATAATACATTTCTCAATTTCAATGTTTTTCTCACTATTCATGTTTTATGTTTTAGTGCTGTTAAACGTCTCTTAATTTCTTATTTGGTGTTAAAACTTAGTAATCGCCTTCTGGTACATTTATTATTGTTAAATACTGCAGTAATGCAAAATTTCTACCACAAAATAACTACAGTTGAGACCTCCACTGTTGGAATATTTTGATCACTGTTGAAATATTTTGATTTCAATTTCCGCTGGAGTGAATAAATAATTCATATAATTATTAATTTTCGAGTTTAATATGATTCTATTAGCCTACAATCTTTATTCTTATAATTCTATTAGCCTACAACTTTACTTTCATCCCTTTATGGGAGCTGAGCTAGTTTCTATATAAGGGGCCCCTACTAACCATAAACTTGTTTCTCCAAAACCAATTGAGCTAAATCATGAGCAAGATCGTGAGTTACAAATTAACAACCATCACTACTTGATTGTTGGAAAAGTTTCATATTATATTATTGATGAGATATAGGATTGTGAGAATAAACGTATCATATGGAAGTTGTTTAAGAAAATATCATATTTTTCTCATTTGGGGTCATAACTTTTTTATTTTTTATTTAAAAAAAAAAAATGAATGTTGAAGTCTATTTTTTATATATTACACCCTCACTTCACTCAAACCTTAAATTAAAAATATCCCCCAAGTCTTGAGCACATGACATCTTAGTTCTACTATAAGAATTAAAGCCAATCAGACAATTTTTTGGGATCATGATAAACCAACATCAGTGAAGAAAATAAAAGCAATAATTAATTGTACATTTTTTTTTCCATAAATTGATTCAAGATGATTATTAATATCATTAACTTGAAAAAATATATTATGCAATAGTGATATCACGTCTCTCATGTAACAACCCAATAATATTTTGTCACATAGGTTAAATAGTAAAAAATAACTAAATAAATATTAGGTTTAGTTAATATAATTCCTGTATAATTATTGGTCACCCATATAGCAATGGTACCAAAGAAACTAATTAACTTGAGTGTATTCATTTCAAAGCATTTCAAAGTCTTTCCTAGGAATCTTGCATTCTTAGATTTAAGTAAAGATGAATCGACGAATCGAATTTGTGTTGAATCCTAAATGAATAGATTAGTTTATATATATATATATATATATAAACTAAAGTTGAGACCAATATATCATTTATCATATTATTATTTGATCACATATGTGATAAATTTACATGAATGTCACAACAGATACAGAATTAAGATCCTAAGCTTAATTATTCAGTAATGAATCACTTCATAAACTATAAGTATTTTTGGGTTTTTGTTTTTTGAATGAATCTCATCAATGCATAAATATTTAAATATAAAGCTAATAAATAAATTGAGAGTGATTAGGAAGTAAAAAACTAAAAACCAAGAACAGGGTTCCAAAGGAAAGCTATATAGTTAGACTAAGGTTTCACATGATAAACCTTTCGAGTAAATTTTGTGCAAATGTTGACTTTCACAGTTCATTTGTTTCGTTGCCTGGCCCAGCAGCAAGCAGTGATATAGACTGAACCACAAATACATATTAAAAACCAAGTTAAAATAAAAACACGTATTCCAATATATATATATATTATATATATAAAGGATAATGGTGTTGGAGGAAAGAGAATGTATCCAACGACTCTCTTTATGTGGCTTAATTGACGGCCCAGATCATTTCATTGGTAATTGGAGGAAAGAGAGTGAATTTATTGATGGAAATGGTCAAAAATTTTCAAATTAAAAAATAAAAAGTTAAAATAAAATCATTTAATTAAAAAATAAAATCATTTAATTCTGTAACACCGTGCCGTAGGCACGGGCATCATTTTATTAAAAAATAAAATCATTTAATACTGTAACACCGTGCCGTAGGCACGGGCCAAATACTGTAACACCGTGCCGTAGGCACGGGCAAAAACTAGTATATATATATTATCAGACAAAACACACTGCTTAGCGTATGCGTTTTATGTGTTTTAATTTAATTTGTCATCATTTTATTAATTAAAACAAGGGATCCATCGTTGGATTTCAAAGGAAAATGAAGAGATTTTGTTACAACAATAATGAAGATCCCGGCGTTTAATTTCAAAGGAAAGAAAATTGTTTATTACATGAGAGAAACTGTAACACCCCAATTGATTTTTCCCATATTTTTAAATTATTAATTTTGGTGTAATGAAAATTTAAGGACTAAATTATTCATATCTTCATGTAATCTCTACCCTATTTAAGGGGACGGGTGTGACAGAAACATAAACTTCTTCACATGCTCGCAACAATAATGTAATTGCTACAGTTGAAGTTGAAGCTGGAAGTTGTAGGAAATATTAGTTCACTAAATATTACATCAACAAAGAGTCGCAACTTTTCTCTAGCTACATATATGACCCTCTCTCTGTCTCTTTGCATTTCGATAGCTATTTCTATTATATGGTCTTACATACAATACGTGACACAGTCTTTATCTTCTTTTTTTTTTCTTTTTTTTTTTTTTATCATAACAATGATTCATACATAATACCAAGCAATCAATTTTCTAAAAGTTCTTCTAATTAGACCATATCACTTACCAATGTCTAAACGGGTGGCATGCACCGTTATAAAATAATTAGTTGGGCCATTTTTCAACCAATTCATCCTTATATAAGGTGTGTGTATATGTCTATGTATATATATAGCCCTGAAGAAGTGCGGTGGCAAATGCCTTTAAATTTAATTTTCAGATCCTGAGTTCGAGGTCAATGGGTGTATTATTTGTAAGAGTCTGAGACAGCCGGTGATTTTACATGTTCTGCTTAAACTCGAGTCGGGTGGTTTGACGCTAGAGTTTCCAACGTTTCCAAATATATATATATATATATATATATAAAGTTCAGGTCAGGTTAATGTAGACTTTTTTATCGTCCGAATGTATGCAAAGTACTAATACTTTGTAAAAATCCAAAACACTACATTACAATAGGGATTTTTGTATTCATTATTGTTTTTATTATATAATATAAAAAATATATAACAGATGAAGTTCCATCAATAACAGTTTGATATTAATCCTGAAAAAGAAAATATAGTAACTATAGCGACTCACAATTAAGGGTCGCATGTTAGCAGCAGCTGTGTAACAGCTATTTAATTAGGCCCATCCTTTGTTCATCTTATTTCCAAATATTGTCGGTAACCTGTGATGCCTTGTCTTTAGCAGCTTTGGCTCCATCTGCCACTTTGTCTTTGGCCTCTCCCGCCTTATTTTTAGCTCCATCGACAACTTTTCCTGCTTTATCTGTCCCGTCACCGGCGACCTGTGATGCCTTGTCTTTAGTAGCCTTAGCTCCATCTACCACTTTGTCTTTGGCGTCTCCTGCCTTTTTTTTAGTTTCATCAACCACTTTACTTGCTTTGTCTGTACCATCACCGGCGACCTTTGATGCCTTGTCTTTAGTAGCCTTAGCTCCATCTGCCACTTTGTCTTTGGCCTCTCCCGCCTTATTTTTAGTTCCATCAACAACTTTACTTGCCTTGTCCTTACCATCACCGGCGACCTGTGATGTCTTGTCTTTAGTAGCCTTAGCTCCGTCAGCCACTTTGTCTTTGGCCTTTCCCGCCTTATGTTTAGCTTCATCAATAACTTTACCTGCTTTGTCCTTACCATCACCGGCGACCTGTGATGCCTTGTCTTTAGCAGCCTTACCTCCTTCTGCCACTTTGTCTTTGGCCTCTCCCGCCTTATTTTTAGTTCCATCAACAACTTTACCTGCTTTATCTTTACCATCACCGGCGACCTTTGATGCTTTGTCTTTGACAGCCTCATAAGCCTTCCCAGCCTTGTCTTTAGCTTCATCAACTTCTTTTGCCATTCTTCTTTCACCATCGTGAGACTCTTCCCTTTCCTTTTCTTCTTCATCTCCATTCCCAAATGTCTTTCTGGCATTATCCATTGCCTCGCCACCCTTATTCTTAACAAAATCTGATGTTTCTGATAAAAGTTTGCAAAATCATTTTTAAGAAGATTTTAAAAGTACTCTTGCATAATAAATAATTAAATAGGAACTTGAATTCAGCAGTAAGCTTAGGTATATTAAGGGTTTGTTTGTTTTTATATCCGAAATCTTAATTTGATTTATTTCAAACATTTAACTAATTTGCTTGTTTGTTTTATTACTTTTATCATTTAATTTAAGACGTTTACCACTTAATACAAAATTATCTTACAAAAATAATTATGAAATAAAATAAATATTATCTTACAAAAATACCATTATCTATATATATATATATATATATATATATATATATATATATGTGTATATTTATTTATTTCTCTATCCTAAAACCCTAATATTTTATTTATCGTTATATTTAACCTTATTATATTAATTAATCATGAATAACTTTTTGAAAGCAAAATACTTCTAATTTATCGACTCTTATATCTATGATTTACTTCTCGGGGTTACTTGCCACTAAATGAACTTTCTATACTATTTATAACAAAATAGTTAAAACAACATATATTTTAAATTTTTTATCTTCATTCATATTATTTATGAATAATTTCAAACAATCAAAATACTTCTTATTTGTAACTTTCAAAGAATGTAATTATTTTTAATCTTTAGTTATTTTAATTATTATAATAATTTTCATATCTTTTTACCTTTAAACAATGTGACAAATTTATTAATATATTATTTTAATGCTAATAGCTTAACTTGATTATATGTTTGTTTTTAATAATTATAAATATTTAAATATAAAATTATTATATTTCAAATGTTTTTCAATTATAAATATTAATTAATTAATTAAAAATACTACTTTGTTCAAGAGAATCAGACCGATTTCTATCCGAACAAGCACCGGCCAAAACTGCCGAGCACAAATCAATCAGATTCCCCGGGCACTCTTAATTAATTACCTGAAGCAGCAGATTTCAGGGTATCCGCAGTATCATCAATCTTCTCCCAAAATCCAACAGCCACCGTCAAAAACATCGACATGATCAACATCAATAACACAACCTGGCTGCTCTTCCCCATCTCTGGTTCTAAAGATCCTGACACTAACCAAATTATTTAAAACTCAAGGCGGTAAAACAAAACTGAAACCGGAATTTACAATATCTCATTCCTGTACATGTCTTTGTTGATTGATGTTTATATAGAGGAGAAACTGAAACGTGGCATTACTGAGAATAACGTGGCTATGTAAGGGGACCATTGTAATGAGCATTCAAATAGCTAGTTTTTTACGACATTTGTGTCCTGGCAAACCCAGTGTTGTCCGAATCTTATGCATGCCGTTGATTTGAATATTTTGTTTTTGCTTCTTTCTAATTCATGTACGGATTTTGCTATCATTGGTTGAGAAGAATCAAATAATGATTCAAAATAAGATGCGAGTTCCTAGGAACATGCATATGGTTTTGCTACTATTTGCGACCAAAATATTCAAGCCTAGCTCAATTATCGGAAGAATTGGGCCTGAGGTCGAGAGAATGAAGAATAAGAATTATTTACAAATGGTTCTTTCAAACAAGTCGAACGTGTACCGGTTTTCCTCCATCATGTAGCAGATTTCTCCAAAAGCAAGTGCAGAACGTGAATAGCAGTTGTACGAGAGAAAGTCAGGACGTGAAGGAAAAAAGAAAAGAATGGGTGCTTACAGGACGTGACAGTTGCAGGAAATTAAGAAGCAATTAGAGGAAGTTATTTTTGTTGGAATTGGTGCTTGGAGTGCCAATCTGAATTATATATTTTATTATTTATTAATAAAATAACTACATTTTTCATTTCATACCTTATTAATGGTATTGTCATTATGCGTATTAGATTGATGTATAGATATGCTAAGAATGACATCGACTTTAGAATAGTCTTGACACTAGGAGTAAATTATTCTTAAAGTTAATATTCATAGTCGTTGGTTTTGGAATACAGTCGAATTCTTATAACCTAGAAGACTAGTACATGTCGTACATTGGAATTAGAGTTCCAATGGTTTAACTAGATGTACCATGAGTTTTAGAAACTCGTATAGACATGTGGGTATTCGTTGAAGCGAATACTGAATGACTCATAGGTGATTCCTAATAGTTGGAAGTACACACCACCGTCAATAGGAATCTTCTCGAGTCGAGTAGCATATGTAATCCTTTGACTATAGGATAACATTGATTTTGTGTGAGATCTTCCACACTTTGATGCTATGTATGTCAGAAACATTTCATGGTATGACCTCTATGTTGGTTTCTAAGGCCTTCCCAAGATCATATTTAAGCATAAAACATGTGAATACATAAAGAAGTATGGCGGAATCATACTTACAATGAACGGATTTAGAAAGCGTCAAATTGAAAAAATTCCTAAAGAATTCGGCCAATGTGGTCTTTGAATGTTGATCTACAAGCTCCAAGCCTTTGATCTTGATTCCAAGCTTTTGGGATGGTTTCCCTATCACCTTTGAATGATCCTTTTGAGTGCTAGCTCTAAGAAAATTTTGCAACAAAATCTTCTTCTTCCTCCTTAAGCTCTTGGCAAATGGAAGAAAATAGGGAGAGAGTATTTGTTTCAAAAGTGGCGTGAATGAGAGATGAGAGGAAGTGAGTGTGTTGACTTGTTAAAATGATTTCTAAAATCAAATCCAAGATATACCAAATATTTTGTATATGTCTTTCATGCCATCAACCTTTTCAACTTGTGTGAAATACAAGCAAGCTTCACCAACTCACCAAAACCCATCACTTAAAGTGACAAGTGATGTGACTTGTGATGTGACATGTGGGCCCCACTTGATTCAAAATCCGAGTGGACCCGCAAACACTCTCGGGCTCTGGTTCGCTAATTCCGAATTAACGAACTTTCCGTTGCGATGTAATTAAATCAAATTTAATTAAATAATTATGCCAAGTAAAATTACTATTCACGTCGCTCGCGAATTAATTCTAAATTAATTCGTTTGCCCGAATTAAAATCCAATTTTGATTCTGCGTCGCAATCTAATTTCGTTAAATATATCGAATATATTATTTTATCGATTAATTCCAAATTAATCGTTCTCTCTCTTCAAATAATATTTTATCCTAGATAAAATCTCTCAGTAATTAATCCCATATTAATTATTTTCGAATCATACGTCATAGGTGAATCTTCGGGAAGCGACCCAAGAGATCCCTGAATATGTTGGCAGTAAATCCGGTCGTCGGACTATCCGAACACGTACGTACCTCGTACTATGTTTTTACCGATTTACGAGACATGGTTGGCTTCTAGCAAAGCACCGTGCCTACCCAATTCTCCAGAAATATTCTTAATGGAATATATAATCTGTATCAGGCGTAGTATACGTAGTATTGCGTATTGCGATCTAGTATCGGATGTCACATGCAAGGCCTGGGGCTGGAATAGTGTTTTCCCCGTACGAAGCATATATCGGATTACAAGCAACTAGTCTCTATAATCGGATAATCATGACCATGTCATATTATCCCGATGGTTACAACCAAAGCGTTGGATCCGTAAATTCCTAATTGGATTAGGAGTAGTTCCATTAGCAGCTGAGCTCGTACCTTTGTATTGTCACAATAATGGGGCTATCGCACAGGCTAAAGAACCATGGTCTCATCAGCGATCCAAGCATGTACTTCGATGAGTTCATCTGATTCGTGAGATCATACATCGTGGCGATGTGAAGATCGAGAATATCGCATCAGATGATAACATTGCAGATCCGCTGACGAAGGCCATATCTCAGTAAAAGTTTGAGCGACATGTACATAGTTCAGGTGTTAGATACTTGAGTGATTGGATATAGGCCAAGTGGGAGATTGTTGGACAATTATGACCCATAGCATCACTATTTATAAAGAACGTTGTGTTTTTGTACAAATTATCTATGTGACAAAAGGAAAGTGTTATTTTATCATTATTGTAATTAGATTACTTGGATATATATTAATGATAAAAGTCCATATGGTTAAATTGGATTAATAAGATATGAGACAATATTAATCCACGAACGGTTTAATCATTAAATATCCCTAGTCAAAGTATTATCGAGACTGGACATCAATAATGCGGAATAGACTAGTTTTACACTTGTGCGCGTTATGGAAGCTTAACGACATAGTTCTCATATATTTAGGTATTGGATACTTATGCAAGTGTAATCAGGGGTTCTGTTAGCCGTTGGACCGGGAACAGTTCGCTCTGGATAGACCCACTTGGAATCCCATTGATAGTATGACTATGTGTCTATGGGAATCCAAATCAGGATAGGTGTATGTGATCTTTAACCTGAGACTTACGTCGTTATTACTTACGACAATCAGTTTACTTTAGTATTGATCGTATGGAGCTTTAACAGGTTCCTTGTACGCCTGTATTGGGTTTACTGAGAATCGTAGTGTATTGGATGTGATGTCAAGATGGGAGTATCACTTCAGTCATATGGAGATGATGGTCACACATGATACGGAACTAGTACTCTTAAAGCTACAACTATCGGGATATTATGACTAGGTCATGACTTCCCGATTACAGAGATTAGTTACTCAGGAGCCGATATATGCTTCGTACGGGGCAGACACAGAGCCAACTCTAGGCCTAGCATATGACATCCGATACTGGATCGTATTACATATTACATAATATTAGTATTACTATGTCTGATACAAATGATATTACTCGAAAAATATTTCTGGAGAATTTGGTAGGCACGGTGTTTTACTAGAAGCCAACCATGTCGTGTAAATCGGTGAGAACATGGTACGGGGTACGCACGTGTTCGGATAGTTCGATAACTGTATTTACTGCAAATATATCCAGGAATCTCTTGGGTCGCTTCCCAAAGTTCACCAATGACATTTGACTCAGATAGAATTAATATGAGATTAATTATGAGAGATAAAATTAATCTGGGATTAATTGCGGCAAGAATTAATCTGGGATTAACTTTGTATAGAAGAGAGAACTCGATTAATTTAGAATTAATCGATAAAATAAATTTAATAGTTAAATTGGATTTTTCTATTTAATTTATTTATTTGTGGCTAAAATAATATATCGGATATATTAATTCAAATCAGATTTCAATACGAAATTAAAATTGGATTTTAATTCGGGCGAACAAATTAATTTAGAATCAATTCGAAAGCGACTATCGTAATAGTTTTACAAGACATAATTATTTAATTAAATTGGATTTAATTATGACGCGACGATAAAATCGTTTAATCAGAATTAAACGAACCCGATAAAATTATCTGTGACTTTGCGTGTGTCTTTTTATGTTTTGGGAACTCAAAATATCTTTGACTTTGGTGGACCCAAGTCAAGTTGTATGTTGAGGAAGCCAACTCAAATTTTGAATTTAAAATGTGGTGGGACCATATGCCTTACATCAAATGTCATAAGTTGATGGAAGTAGTTGGTTTAATTAATTAGATGTTTTAAACACACAACTACCAAGTCTACACAAACTCTATCTTTCTCTCTACCATTGCCGATTGCTTCTCTCAATGGAAGTGAAATTTTGCTTCAAAATTTCTACATAGCTAGCACTTTGAGGAGTCTAATGAGGTGATAGGGAAACTAACCCAAGGAAATAACAACATAACAACAAGCTTGGAGCTTCATCCAAAGAACAAATTTTGAAATTTCTTCATTTAACAATGTAAGTGATTCCGCCATTTTTCTTGTTATTTCACACATATAATCATGTTTAGGATCTTGTGGTATGTCTTAGAGACTAACAGCTAGATATCCACGGGTTAGACCCACTTCCGCTACGCGGGGCAGCGATCCGACCCTAGGGGTTCCACAACTGCCCCAACAATTTTCAGGAGCTATAAAAGCTGAAGAGGAGACAAGAGAAATAGCCATAACCAACAATCATCACAACAACAACAATAATCCAAAAATCTAACATGTCTTTTGCATTAATTCCTTTCAGTAGTTAATTTTCATTTAAAATCTTTCCCTATAGTTGTAATCTATTTCAATTCATGTAAAACTTTAATTTCAATAGACTTCCTCTATATTTAAAGTTTAACTCCAATATAAGTTCATTTACAGTAATTTTCAATTCTAATATTCAATTCCAATAATTTTCAATTATGCTTCTTTATTTGTATTATACTAGAACATAAATTGTTCATTAAACAGATTTTAGATGACCGAACAATCGCTTGTTTTCAGAAGTCAGTCATTATCGTAGATTTCAACTTTGAGGACTTGCTCCACTGGCACGCCCAGCAACACCGATATTCAAAGCCAACAACTACAAAAAATGATAAGGTGTACAAAAACATAAAAAAAATAGGAAAGATTATTTATCTTTTAATATATTTGATGTTAATTTTTATATACCGATCATTGTTATTTTGCTACTACTTGGTGTATATATGATATGAAATTTAATTTATAAAGATTATTTTTGAGAAATTGCATCAATTATATATCATAATATTTTATTTCATTAAATGCCACTTTTAAATTTACCTCGCCGATCATAAAATTGTTGTCCTCGTCATCTTTGTTGAGATTATCATGAGGAGTTTAGATGCCATGCAAGTTATGTGGTAAATTTATTTGGTTACTGTTGACGGTTGTTTTTCTTTCCAAGGGTAATATGTGAAATTAACCCCCCAAACAAACCTCTCTCAATAGTGATTTTGTTTGATTAGTATGGAACCAAAATAAACTTAGCAATCAGACAGATAAATCACAGAGTTTATGTGGTTCGGCGGAGAGTAGCCTCTACCTACGTCCATGGGAGAAAGAGGGATATTTTATTACTACTCGGGGTCAAGACCGACCCGAGCTACAAACTTGGAAATGAACTCACAAAGTGATCAAACACATCGGGTTTTACACAAGAGCAATATGGGAAATTAACCTCTCGAACATACCTCCCTCTGTAGTGAACTTGTTTGATTAGTAGAGGACCAAAACAAACTTAGCAATCAGGCAAATAAATCACAGAGTTTACGTGGTGTTCATGTTGGACATGGAACAATTGGAACTCTAGATTAAAGCTTAGAGCTATGGCTACCATTCTAGAATCACTTGACCACCTTTGGATGACCAAGAATTGTTCATGAGACATTTCTTATTGGGATTCTATTTTGGGTTGTAATTTTATTCAAAGAAATGCATATATATATATATATATATATATATATATATATTTATATTTAGAATTTATATATGTTTATTTCATAATATGTGTTGTGGTTGGTTTTGAAATTAAAATTATTTTGGGTGATTTTTAATTAGTATTTAAGATTTTATTTTTTAAAAAAAATAATATGCAGTAGTTGATTCCCGAGAGGGAGGCGCTACAGTGCCAAGTATTGGCGTTACAGCGCCCCCCATTTGCAGCGTGCATGTAGCAACTTTCTGTATGCATCATGTGCTACATGCATCGTGCGTTGCAAGCGCACTAGGTGCGCACGGGTCAGAAAAATTTGAAATTTTATCCAATTTTTATTTCGATTAAATTTTTCCGGATCCAGATTTATTTCTGGTTTTTCCCTAAACACATGAAAAATAAAATATTATATTTTATGAATTTTTAAAAATACACCAATGCTAGATATCCACGGGTTAGACCCATTTCCGATGCGCGGGGCAGCGATCCGACCCTAGGGGTTCCACAACTGCCCCAACAATTTTCGGGAGCTATAAAAGCTAAAGTGGAGACAAGAGAAAGAGCCATAACAAACAATCATCACAACAACAACAATAATCCAAAAATCTAACATGTCTTTTGCATTAATTCCTTTCAGTAGTTAATTTTCATTTAAAATCTTTCCCTATAGTTGTAATCTATTTCAATTCATGTAAGACTTTAATTTTAGTAGAATTCCTCTGTATTTAAAGTTTAACTCCAGTATAAGTCCATTTCTAATAATTTTCAATTCTATTATTTAATTCCAATAATTTTCAGTTATGCGCCTTTATTTGTATTCTACTAGAATATAAATTGTTCATTAAACAGATTTTAGATGACCCAACAATCGCTTGTTTTCAGAAGTCAGTCATTATCGTAGATTTCAACTTTGACGACTTTCTCCTCTCACACGCCCAGCGACACCGATATTCAAAGCCAACTACAAAAAAATGATAAGGTGTACAAAAACATAAAAAGATAGGAAAGATTATTTGTCTTTTAATATATTTGTGTTATTTTTATGTTAATTTTTATATACTGATCATTGTTGTTTTGCTACTGCTTGGTGTATATATGATATCAAATTTAATTTATAAAGAATATTTTTGAGAAATTTTATCAATTATATATCATAATATTTGCTTAATAAGCTAACGAATAGATCAATTTACAATAGGGTTAGTAGAAAATCTCGAATCCTGATCGATATTCAGGATCACGTACCATTTGGTACGGGATCCAATATTTTTTTTTGTCCCGAATATTGAATTTTAGCCTAAAAGATCTTGAATCTCAATTATATTTCGGGATCCCAAATCATTTGGTCTGAAATTTTCGTCCCAATTTAATAAATTGATTGAGATTCAAAATGATTTTTTTAATTCTAAATCATAATCAGAAGGGGGCATCCTGATTATCATCCCTAATTTATAACAACCTTATTTCACCAAAGAAAATAAGTAGAGGAGTGGAGCTATTCAAACCACCTATTTTATTTCATTAAATGCCACTTTTAAATTTACCTCGCCAATCATAAAATTGTTGTCCTCGTCATCTTTGTTGAGATTATCATGAGGAGTTTAGATGCCATGCAAGTTATGGGGTAAATTTATTTGGTTACTGTTGACGGTTGTTTTTCTTTCCAATGGTAATATGTGAAATTAACCCCCCAAACAAACCTCTCTCAATAGTGACTTTGTTTGATTAGTATGGAACCAAAATAAACTTAGCAATCAGACAGATAAATCACAGAGTTTATGTGGTTCGGCGGAGAGTAGCCTTTACCTACGTCCATGGGAGAAAGAGGGATATTTTATTACTACTCGGGGTCAAGACCGACCCGAGCTACAAACTTGGAAATGAACTCACAAAGTGATCAAACACCTCGGGTTTTACACAAGAGCAATATGGGAAATTAACCTCTCGAACATACCTCCCTCTGTAGTGAACTTGTTTGATTAGTAGAGAACCAAAACAAACTTAGCAAGCAGGCAAATAAATCACAGAGTTTACATGGTTCGGTGGAGAGTAGCTCCTACCTACATCCACAGAAGAAAGAGTGAATTTTATTGCTGTTCGGGATCAAGACCGACCTGAGCTACAAACGTGGAAATGAACTCACAAAGTGATCGAACACCTCGGATTTTACACAAGCTCGTTACAATTCTCTCAAATGGTTAAGTAATTGACCAACTTTCTCTCTCTATCTCTAGTTATTGAGTTCTTGCTTTTACAAGTTGTGAGATGCGGAATTTGATATCCCTTGAATATGTGTCTTCAACCCCTTTATATAGGCTTCCAAATTTACTATTCCACTGCCTCTAATGTCATCCCATGTCACTTATTTATCATTGCAGTCATAACTCTCCTCAACCGCCCTTAATTTGGCCTATCAGATCATCATATTTCTTTGCAACTGCACTGACTTGTGACAGCTTACGATAATTCTGCTCTGCCACTATTCTGCCACTACACCGGCCTATGGCGGCTGACCGAGGATACTTCAAATGAGAATCATTGCTTTTCCACAATCATCATTAGCCTTCTAGAAGCACACCTTCCTACTTAAGGCATACGTCACACGACCTTAGTACTGGTCGTCCTGTGATCCCATCCTCATTCCCCGGGTCGATACACCGATGCAGATGATACTAATAAAAAATTCCTCTAACTCTTCCCAAATAGGTCAGGTTGACAGACAATGTCCTCATTGGGTTGGTTCCTACACATTCTTAGGAAATCTCAAATCAACACCCTTCATGTGGTCGGGTCGATATCCCAACTTACTTCATCCTCAACGATGTTCCTATTCTCGGGGGAATTTCTCTGTACCACGAGGTCAAGTCTCTCTGTAAAAACTCCAACTCCTTTCGGGCTCTTGGGCCTTTGCCATCTACTTTTGGCTAAGTAAAATCTCCATCATACCCTTCCTTGATACTTGAACCTTCATCGGGATAAAAACTACCATCAATATTTGTCATATAGTTCTCAATATCAACAAGTTTATGAGTTGATGTCGGAAACTCTACAAAAGATTAGGGTTCTCCCCTCATATTGATGCTCAACCCCATCAGGTCCATGCTTTACAACCATTCTGAAAATCATCCTCGGGTCTATAACCTCGAACTAGCTCTGTCTAAACACATTCCAATGCTGAAAATATCTTGGACCCATACAACGGGCACCTCCACCAGCCACTCATGACTAGTCATCCTATCTATTACGCCTCCTCAGTTTGAAAGAAAATCATCTTGTGTCATCTCGGGCTGAATATACTCTTCGCACATGCTAAAATCCTAGGGGCACTGATCTGCAAAGACTTGAAAAACAAAAAACAACCACGAGGGAAAGGCTCTCATTCTCAGGCCTTTAACAAAGCAAGGCCTCAGGGGAGATCTTCTAACCCCGAGCCTTCTAATCCTTACAAGCTATAATCTCATGGGAGGTCCAGTGGCCTTGCGCGCTATGTACCTCCCAACCCAATCGCCCCAGGGTTTCTGTTAACCCGGGCTATGGAGCCCAAAGTGGGGGTGGCAAACGCCATAAGGGCATGATCATTACCTCTGCTATGTAGACCTCGAGGCTACAATCATCACGGAGGCCCTATAAACATACGTGATAAGGTTACCCCGATGCTTCAAATGTCATGTCAGCCTCTAACTGTTGGGGTTTTGGACCGGGCGCAGTGGAAGCTTGTGGTTCGGGTGAAATCATAATTTTAAAACTTTTTAAATTACCGAATAAATTATTCAATATCCAATATGAATAATTCATTCATATTTCAGTTAAACATATTTATTCGATATCAAATAACGACATAAATAGTTAAGAAACATCGTGACACTTTTACGAAAATGTTTTTCCGCAAAATTGCATAAAAACGTGTTTTTGACCGAACCGACTACCCAATGCACATGGGGGCTGCTCCGGTCAGCCTCAATAGTACTTGGGCAGTTCATGGGCTACCAGAACAGTGACCAATTCACTGTTTGGACATCGGACACCCGGTAAGCCCGAAACTCACCCGGTAACATCGTTTTTTGCTGTTTTCGCATATTTCAACTCCGAAAGAATTTCTGGAAATTATTTCAATGCCCAAAACACATCCAATACATTTATATAACATACTTTTCATCACCAAAAAAATAGAATTTCCAGATCTGATTTGGTAAAAAAATATCATTTTTCATGGTTTAAATCCAATTTTCTCAACATTAATCATATTAATAATCACACCAACCAAAGTCACCAGAATTGAAGAACTCAAGAATAATTCTAGGAGTTACAAGAGTGGTCATAACACTCTAGAATGGAAACAAGTCATCAAATGATAAAATTGAACTAATATTACAATAATATTATCCAATCTAACTCCACACATGCATCTAGCCTCCAAATCCATTCTCCAAATCAAAAAGCCCCAAAATATAAGAAATGAAGAAACCCTAGAACTTGTCTAGACGCTCAAGAACAAGAAACAAGCTTTCTAAGTTTAAGATTATTGAAGATTACCTCAAAATCTTCTACTTTCCTCAAACTTTTTCTTGATTTATACAATTTCTTATTTGTTTCTCCAAACAAGAATTTGAGAGCTTTTTTATGGAGACGGGTTCGGCCATGGAGGTTAAATTAAAGAGAAAACAAAATTTTCAAACTTTAAATAGTAAGCTAAACCGACTTAGGAGTAAAAGAGAAGGGCATTTTGGTCATTTGGTCATTTTTAATCTAATTAATTAATAATAAGCTTTTAAGTTGACAAATCCAATTTGTAAACTTTAAGCTTAATAAAATCATGCCAAATGTAACTAATAATAATCAAACATATTGCGTAACAATTATGTAATATTGGAATAATTTAATTATTTAGATATTTAACATTTAAACATCTAGATAATTATTTAATGCGAATATTATTATATATGTATTTTTATTTACATTAAAAAATAAATACATATATTAATGGCATGTGTTAAAATCTCATTTGAAAAATAATTAATATGTATCAAATCAAATTTTGTATCAAATATAAATACACATTAATTGTCAAATGACCAAAATACCCATAATGCATGTATTTTCGTTTAACCGTTTAAACGACTCGAATTAACTCATTTAATTCTGTGAAGTATTACGAATAATCTATATTATTCATAACGCGCTGCCCAAGTGCTCAACGAGTACACTTCATATTGTGGGACTCTCTAAGTTTAGGTTTATCTGTCACGGAATCCAATTTCGTGTCCATAATTCACCAACTCATGAATTATGACGACCACAGATAATCTCGCTAAACTATGCAAGTCGAGATTATTGCATATGTATAATCCCTCCGTCACAGGCTATCCATATTATACCTGGGATATTAATAATAACGTCAAATCCTTATGGTATAATATAGTCGACTTTTAAAATTTACGATCTCTAAATAACACTCGGAACTCACTTCCGAAGTTATACCACAGCATGGATTTACTAGATTGCAAACACATTTAGGATACCTATGCCCTGTACACAGGACTGGCGGATTCTATCTTGATATGCACTGGATATCATGAGCATCAGTCCACACCCAACGAACAGGCGGAGGTCTAATCTAAATAGATCGGTGATGTGACTGCCATCAAAGTGTGGAGGATAACTCATATATCCACTGTGGTATCTCAAGTCAAAGGACCATTATGTTCACTCAACTTGAGAAGATTCCTATTGACGTTGGTGTATCATCAATTAGGAAATCTTCAGTGAGTCGTTCAGTGTTTATCAAATAAACACATACATGTCTATACGAGTCTCCCAAGACTCATGGTTCATTGGGATAAACCATCAAACCAAGTCACGATATACGACATGTACTGGTTTCAGCGGATTTTACTAACCAACTGTGTTAGTAAATCTTGACCAGATATTTTATTTAAGAATATACAATTTATAATGACGCTTCCCAATGTCAATTACAAACTACGTTGTAACTGCGCACTACATTGTAAATCCTAGGGTCTTTGTCTAATATACACGTATCACTAAATCAGATTTAGTTTCAATCTAATCATAATTAGATATCTAATCGTAATTAGATTAAATATGTATATAAAAGACAAGATGTGCTACTATTAAATAAGTAATATTATGGAAAAATAAATTATTCATATTCATGAATCAGACATAAATACGATCCGGATTGGCACTCTGAGCACCAACCCTAACACTAACCACCCATGCTATGGTTACCCCGATGCTCCAAACGTCACGCATGTCCTAAGCCATTCCCCGCACTATGCATCTCAAAAGATAGGCAACAACAAGTAAGCCCGTTATAACAAATTGAGTTTGTCCAACAAACTCAATCGTTTCCCTTAACCATTATCATTCATATTTTGTAGAACCCAAGTTCTACATCAATATGACTCAGATGCGATATTAATATTGTGCTATAGCTATTAAGTTGTCTATGTATTTAGAAATCAAATCCAAATATTATGAGATAACTGCAAGCACAATATTAATATCAAAACTTCTAATCTATAAGGTCACTATGTAACTTCATAAGTCAATACTTCATAAGTTATAACTAATTCTACTTATTCAGTAGAATCAACGGTGACACTCTCACTGCATCTTTTCTGACTTTATATGATGTGGACCATCTAACGTCATAATTAGACTCAAAACTAATTTGATTCTAATAGTTGCGGACTATATCTCTATGAATAAGAAACTTGTTCTTAATATCTCCAAGATAACGAAGAACATGTTTCAAGACCCATCCTATGGTCTCCAGGAAATCAAAATAACTCATAACAATTATGATTAAATTGATATCTATAGTCGCACATAATATAGTATTTATTATGCCATCATTCTATGATGCATAAGATTGATTAGACATTCTAATCAATTTCTCTTTCAACAAAGGAATCATCATTTACGAAAGATAAATACTATATACAAGAGACACATTAACAGTCAAACAGTTATACTAACTGTCACACAGATAGTCTTGCAGTGTCCTTTATTAGATCATATCTAATGCACGACTAATGGGAGTATCTCACAAGTCTCTTGTTTGATATCATATATAAAACTTTATATCGAATATAACAAAGACTACTCTCATTGCTTTCACGGAGAAAAGAAGACTTAAGTAAACTTTTTACCTCACAAACATCTCATTATTACATTAACAATGACAATGTCGTTAGGATATATAATACTAGAAAGAAATTGTACGCTCTCATTGACCCTATTATCAAATATGTATTCTCTATGCTTTGATAAAATCAGACAATCTAATTGTATCAAAATTAGAGAATAAGATTTTCGGAAAACTTATCTGAGTTTACAATAGGCTCTATAAGCTAGTATATCAAACTGTGATCTTAGCATAATACAAACTCTAGGGCCATTCTAGAATGAACTCTTCAAACAAAGAAACCACAACAGATCTCTCATTCGAAGAAACCATTCAAAAACGCCACTTTACATTCTTTAGCCAAAATACATAGTTTAATATCAACATTAACCGACAGATCTTTAATTATTCAATTAGTACGACTAGAGACAAGTTTTCTCAAAATCTACAATAGATTACTGAGTATAACTTTTCTCACTGTCATACTATAAAGGTCAAACCTTTAGTAGGCTCACTTTGTTTTTGCTGCGCAAATAATTTGCACATTTTATTAACGATTCATGATGAAAGCTCAATCAGGTTCAAAACTTGATTGTAGTGAGCTATGAACAATCTTAGATCTATGGTTCAATGCTAACTTCCGACATCGATATCAAATATCGCTTTCACTATAAGTTATAGGATAATTTTCTTCGATAAGAAAACAACAGAACCATTAAGTATTAAATATTGCGCTAATGATTCTGACATCCTATTGGAATTATATGGAGGCTTTCTAAGGGTCATTTCATCTTATTAATTATGTAGTTTCATTATAGTTTATCACTGTCACATTTGACTTCAATAAGTCAAGTATTTTCTACAATTGTCAACATCCGATGTTACACACCAAGTAATAAAACAATTTTATTACTCGAGATCGTAGAAAATATATTCTATCAAATAGAATACAATATTCTATTAAATAGAATAAATGATAAATTTTTACTTGTACCTCTGAGGCGCAAGTACTTTCAATTATATAATCATTATACAAAAGAAAAATTCAAATCTCAAACTTTTTAAGATTCGAATTTTCTACTTATACATATCATATATGTAACTGTAGAAACTAATGGAACCTTAATTAAAAAGATGAATTAGTGTTATTGGAGCATATCCTTAAGAGTATTGAAAACTAATTCGGTAATACTCAATATCAAACGAATCAAATCATATAAGATTCGATTTCTCCCACTAATCAATTCCATCATGATGGAATCGTAGAAGAATAATATTGAGTAAGAATCAAATTTATTGAATAACCTTAGAACTAATTGCCATAAATTCATATGTTTGATCATATCAAGCATCCTTGAATAATTCAAAGACTCGCAACGAATTTTAAAAATATAGTTTTCAACATTTCAAATAGAATAACTTTGAACCATTCAAAATATTCTATCCGCATTTCATTAGAAATATATTGAAAGTTCTCAAACCATTCAAGACGTTCAATATATTTTTTTTTTAGAAACACACAACTAAGTCATGACAATTCATTAAGTTACGAAGTAAAGAAAACTATCCAATGCAATTTCTAATTCATTAAACTACATACATCCAATGTATTAAACGATGTATGTAGTTTAATAAATATGTGGTCCAATGATGATCATTGGTTAAATGAGATTTAATCACATCATGAATACAATATTCATTAAATGGATAAGGATATATAGTGTGATCTTATATCAGACCATCTTTTATCATACGGAATAAGCATCTAATGCTTATGTGATAAAATCTCATAAAGCACTGTTCTTAATTATTTAATTAACCAAATATTTTTCTTAATGTTTATCTCTTCATCAATGACACTACTAATCATATTAAAATATGTAACAATTATTTATAAAGAACAAGTAATTATCCAATAGTCACAAGTTCTGATATCAAATATCAAAATAATCATTAAACATTATTTTAAATAACTAGATGGGAAATCTGGTATCCACTACCTACAGTTGTCGTATTGTGAGAATCTATATTCTCTATACACAACTATACACATCTCATTTCTTTAGCTTTATAATTTGCCTTCAATTATTCACAACAATTGCAAATAATTGATTAGCAAACTATCTCAAACACATGACTTCTAAAAGTCACTAAAGCCAAGAAACGTCATTATAAGATAAACAAATATCTAATGGAGTTTTTTTAATGCCAGTCAAGAATCTCGAGACACGAACTAATTCACATCAATTCTTATTGCACAAGAAACTATTCTCTCCAGATAATTATATCCTGAAACAGATATCTATTTAGATTACTTATCGTGACTTAGTAACTAAGTCACTAACCATTTTGATTTTCAAGAAAATCGGAACAACAGTTCCCGATAGTTTAGACTAATCTAACAATATCCAAGTCTATTAACATTCTAGAACCTATTCTAGAAATTCTCAACAATAAGTGAAGTCAGAAAACATATTCAAATAATATACATGCAGTGGATTAGAAGTTTAATTCTATTAACAATATAGAATAAAGGAAAACAAAAGCAGCAATTTTCATAATATTACGCACTGCCTTAGTTATGGATTTTTAACCCAGCAGTGTCTCTCACTACTTTACGTAATACCGTAATCCCCAACGGAAAATGGGAATTCAATAATTAAATCGAATTCCATAGTGAGAAGTGGACCCCATGAATATATTTCGACTCACAGCTTTGGCAAAATCTCGCTTACGTATATTCATTAGGTAGACAACTCATTGTCAATCACACTCACTGTGACTCCTGATTTTGGTCTTTATCATTTCTTGTTATGACAGCTTTGGCACGTTCACAAGGAGGCGTATCAAGGCTTCACTTGCCAATCACAAACTCAAGCTACCGATGTAGTCTTGACAGCTTTGGCACATTCAGGATTTTCACTTTCACTTGAATTTGTATAGTATCAAATATACATCCGGCATGGATAAAATTCTATCAACTACACCTCATTGCTTTGACACTTTCTCGGATGCAGCCATAGAAAGATACCTACAAACCGTATTGACAAGACGGACCAAGAAACATGCATCCAATACATGTCACTTTACTGCTTTATTTAGCGGGGATATTCCTCAAGAAATCATTACTCTACATCAAATGCAGAATATAATCTAGATCAATTTCTAATCAATTCAATTCTACCTTAGAAAACATAACTTAACTTAACTATTAAATTTCTGTTACGTTTCCCGTTAGCGTAGAACTAAAAGTCAAGAAAAATTTAAATTACATGCATGTACACACATCAAAATTGGTTTATATATCATATATCAAGCATGAAAAATGTAATGGATGAAGGATCAGGCCTGCTCTAATACCATTTTTGTTAGGGTTTGGGCGCGGGCGCAGCGGAAGCTCGCGGTTCGGGTGAAATCATAATTTTAAAACTTTTTAAATTACCGAATAAATTATTCAATATCCAATATGAATAATTCATTCATATTTCACCTAAAAATATTTATTCGATATCAAATAACGACATAAATAGTTAAGAAACATCGCGAAACTTTTACGAAAATATTTTTCCGCAAAATTGCATAAAACGCGTTTTTGACTGAACCGACTACCCAATGCACATGGGGGCTGCTATGGTCAGCCCCAATAGTACTTGGGTAGTTCATGGGCTACCCGAACAGTGACCAATTGTAACATCCCGCCTAAGCCAGGATGCTATCGGCAGGAGACAAGTTAATCCTGACTCCATAAGCCTCTGAATCTAATGAAATTTCGGCATGACCTTTGCTAAAAGTCATGCAACCCGGATCAAAGTCCAGCACCTCAATACAATCTATAGGGCCCAACACATATCATATCACTAAAATAAATAACTCAAGACATAATACAACTGGGCTCCATGCCCAAAAATGCGTATAAATAAAAACTTTTACAAACTTTAAACTTATACAACTAAACTTATAAACAACTTGACTCTTATACTCCAAAGACCTAGTGACTGACTGACTGCAACGCTGCTATCCGGCTTCTCAAGCTTTGGTGTCTGTGGTCGACCAATCAGGTCACCAACCTGCAAAACTCAAACACTGTAGTGGTGTGAGTCATAAGACTCAGTAAGTAACTATGCTGTCTATACAACCATGCAAATGTTTACTGGGTCTGAACTAATTATCTATTTCTTAATCATTTCACAAACATGTTACCAGTACCTTTAACTCTGCCTTATTTTGTCTAACACTAATAAAACATAAAAAGAATCCACATTAATCTACCACTAACATTTCACTACTGTTGAAATCACTAACAAATTTACCACCATGTTTTTCCCACCATAATGCCACTGCCACACATATTCCACCATTATTAACACATTAACCATGCACAAAATAACAAGCCAAAAACTGTTCCCCTTACTGTCGAAAAATCCTAATTTCAGATTTTACTTGAATAATTCACACATATATATATATCATCACTTTACTTATTAAATTCCCAAATTAACCAATTAATAAACCTAAACCCTAGTTCCAAAATCCCCAAATTTCTAGGGTTACTGCCGAATCACCCCCAAATTTCCTAACTTCTCCAATCTTGAAAATTCCTTCTAATTTCATATTAAATACCAAGTTTAGACTACTTTAACAAACTTTAATCATACTATCAACCCTAATTTTTGAAATTAAATCAAAAACCCAAATGACCCCAATTAATCATTCTCAAGGGATTCATGGCAATAGTGTACTTACCTCTCTCTTCCAATTCTTTTCTCTTTATCGGTCTCTCTCCATCATCCTCTGCTCTCGATTTCTTTCCATTTCTCTCTTTCTGCTCTCTCGGCTTTTTTTCTTCTTCTATCTCATTCTTTGATCTGCTCTTCTTTCTCCATCATTATGTTTCATCTCTGCTCTCCCTCTTGGTTTCCCCCTCTCACTCTCTCGGTCTGCTTCATCTCTTCTTCATTGTTCTATTTCTCTCGGCTTACTTCTTCTCTCTTTCCATTTCTGATTCTCGATTTTTCTTCTTTCTTTTTTCTGTTTTTTTTTTTTTTTTGTTCTGTTTACCGTATCTGTGTGTATATTACTGTGTGCGAATTGTGTGTGTTGCTATCACGTGCGTGTGTGTATATATAAATATATGTAAATTAAATGTGTGGTGTTGGTTAAATATATGTGTGTTGCTTCTAGAATATATGTGTGTGAGATATAAATATCTAGGTTTATTTATATCAATTTAATGAATTTCAAATTAACCCATCAAGTTTAAATTTAATATTATCCCATAACTATTTTCTTGAAATTGTTTCTATTTTACCATAAATATAATCCTCGCGTTCGGACGCGACCCCTACACGTGAATAAATTTCATGCCAATATTCTAAAATAACTAGGGATGCTACACCAATTCACTGTTTGGATAGCGGACACCCGGTAAGCCCGAAACTCACCCAGTAACACCGTTTTTCGTCGTTTTCCCATATTTCAACTCCGAAATAATTTCTGGGAATTATTCCAATGCCCAAAACACATCCAATATATTTATATAACATACTTTTCATCACCAAAAATACAGAATTTCCATATCTGATTTGGTAACCAAAAATATCATTTTTCATGCTTTAAATCTAATTTTCTCAACATTAATCATATTAATAATCACACCAACCAAAGTCACCAGAATTGAAGAACTCAAGAAAAATTCTATGAGTTACAAAAGTGGTCATAACACTCTAAAATGGCAATAAGTCATCAAATGACAAAATTGAATTAATATTACAATAATATTATCCAATCTAACTTCACACATTCATCTAGCCTCCAAATCCATCCTCCAAATCAAAAAGGCCCAAAATATAAGAAATGAAGAAACCCTAGAACTTGTCTAGATGCTCAAGAACAAGAAACAAGCTTTCTAAGTTTAAGATTATTGAAGATTACCTCCAAATCTTCTACTTTCCTCAAACGTTTTTCTTGATATCTACAGTTTCTTCTTTGTTTCTCCAAACAAGAATATGAGAGCTTTTCTATAGAGATGAGTTCGGCCATGGAGGTTAAATTAAAGAGAAAACAAAATTTTTCAACTTTAAATAGTAAGCCAAACCGACTTAGGAGTAAGAGGGAAGGGCATTTTGGTCATTTAGTTATTTTTAATCTAATTAATTAATAATAAGCTTTTAGGTTGACAAATTCAATTTGTAAACTTTAAGCGTAATAAAATCATGCCATATGTAACCAATAATAATCAAACATGTCATATAATAATTATGTAATATTGGAATAATTTAATTATTTAGATATTTAACATTTAAACATCTAAATAATTAATTAATGCAATTATTATTATATATGTATTTTTATTTAAATTAAATAATAAATACATATATTAATGGCATGTGTCAAAATCTCATTGACAAATAATTAATATGTATCAAATCAAATTTTGTATCAAATACAAATATACATTAATTATCAAATGACCGAAATGCCCTTAATGCATGTATTTTCGTTTAACCGTTTAAACGACTCAAATTAACTCATTTAATTCAGTGAAATATTATGAATAATCTATATTATTCATAACGCGTTTCTCAAGTGCTCAACGAGTACACTTTATATTGTGGGACTCTTTAAGTTTAGGTTTATCCGTCATGGAATCCAATTTCGTGTTCATAATTCACCAACTCATGAATTATGACGACCACGGATAATCTTGTTAAACTATACAAGTCGAGGTCATTGCATACATATAATCCCTCTGTCACAAGCTATCCATATTATACCTGGGATATAGATAAGAATGTCAAATCCTTATGGTATACTATAGTCGACTTTTAAAATTTACGATCTCTAAATAACACTCGAAACTTATTTCCGAAGTTATACCACGACCATGGATTTACTAGATCGCAAACACGTGTAGGATACTTATGTCCTGTACACATGACTGACAAATTCTATCTTGATACGCACTGATATCATGAGCATCAGTCCACACCCAACGAACAGGCGGAGGTCTAATCTAAATAGATCGATGACGTGACTGCCATCAAAGTGTGGAGGATAACTCATATATCCACTGCGGTATCTCAAGTCAAATGACCACTATGCTCGCTCAACTCGAGAAGATTCCAATTTACGTTGGTGTACCATATATTAGGAAATCTTCAGTGAGTCGTTCAGTGTTTATCAAATAAACACCTACATGTCTATACGAGTCTCCCGAGACTCATGGTTCATTGGGATAAACCATCGGACCAAGTCACGATATACGACATGTACTGGTCTCAGTGGATTTTACTAACCGACCCGTGTTAGTAAATCTTGACCAGAAACTTTATTTAAGGATATACAACTTATAGTGACACTTCCCAATGTCAATTACAAACTACGTTGTAACTGCACACTACATTATAAATCCTAGGGTCTTATTCTAATATACACGTATCACTAAATCAGATTTAGTTTCAATCTAATCATAATTAGATATCTAATCGGAATTAGATCGAATATGTATATAAAAGACAAGAGGTGCTACCATTAAATAAGTAATATTATGGAAAAAGAAATTGTTCGTATTCATGAATCAGACATAAATACAATTCGGATTGGCACTCCGAGCACCAACCCTAACACTAACCACCAATGCTATGGTTACCCCGATACTCCAAACGTCACGCAAGACCTAAGCTATTCCTCATACTATGCATCTCAAATGGGATGTCAAATGCCAAATAGGCCCTGACACTATACGTGCTATGATCATCCCGAGGTTAAAATCGTCATGTAGGTCCTCCGGCCCAAACCTCACCATGTAGCTCACCTTCCAACCTTCATTTTGTTGATGCCTCAATATCTCCATATTCCATAGCTTTTTAAGCTTAGTGTTGTCCAGTTGCTTCAAATAATAGACAACGGACCTGCCGACCTCTGTCACCTTACATTCATTTTTCTACCGATGCTTTCTTAACTCTATGGCTTTCATCTTCTGCCATCGTTTTAGTGTGTTGGTTGTTTTTCGTGCTGCTCCCCACATACTGCATCAACTGTTGACAACTTTTTTTTCGTTCCGAGAGCAATATGGGAAATTAACCCCTCGAACAAACCTCCATCAGCAATGAATTTATTTGGTTAGTAGAAAACCAAGACAAAGTTAGCAAGCAGACAGATAAATCACAGAGTTTACGTGGTTCGGCGGAGAGTAGCTCATACCTACGTCCACAGAAGAAAGAGTGATATTTTATTACTACTCTGAGTCAAGACCAACCTGAGCTACAAACGTAGAAATGAACTCACAAAGTTATCGAACACCTCGGGTTTTACACAAGCTCGTTACAATTTTCTCAAATGGTCGGGTACTGACCAGATTTCTCTCTCTATCCTTAGTTTTTGAGTTCTCGCTTTTACAGGTTGTGAGATGCGAAATTTGATAAACCTTGAATCTGTGTTTTCAACCCCTTTATATAGGCTTTCAAATTCATTGTTCTGTCACCTCTGACGTCATCTTATGTCACTTACTCATCATTGCGACCATAACTCTCCTTAGCCACCCTTAATCTGGCCTATCAGATTAGTCTATTTCTCTACAACTGCAACAGCCTATAGCGGCCTTTACCGGCCTACGACGGCTCTACTCTACCATTATTCTTCCATTGCACAGGTCTATGGCGGCTGGCAGGGGCTACTTCAAATGAGAATAGTTAATTTTCCATAGTCATCATTAGTCTTCTAGAAGCATAACTTCCTACTTAGGGCATACGTCACATGACCTTAATACTGGTCGGCATGTGATCCCATCCTCATTCCTCAGGTCGACACACTGAGGCAAATTATACTAATCAAAGCTTCCTCCAACTCTTCCCAGACAAGTCACAATGTCCTCATAGAGTCGGTCCCTACACATTCTTAGGAAACCCCAAATCAACACCCTTCAGGTGGTCAGGTCGGTATCCTAACTTGCTTCATCCTTCGCGATGCTACTATGCTCGGGAGAACTCCTTTCTACCACTAGGTTGGGTCATTCTGTAAAAACCCCCATCTTCTTTCGGGTATTGGGCATTTACCATTCATTTTTAGCTAAATACAATCTTTATCATACCCATTCTCGGTACTTGAACCTTATTCGGAGTAAAAACCACCATCAACAATTACTTTGTTAAATCTCATTACGCTTTATTCTGTTACCTTATTAATGTTGGTGTTTTGGTGGCGAAAGCGTAATTTTAGGCAAACCTGATTTTTAAACATTTTAAAATTTTTCGAACGAATTAACCGATATCCAATATCTCTAATTAGATCATATTTCACATAAACATATTATTTTTTAACAACTTAACAACAAAAACTAATCGCAAAAACACGATAAAAATTTTACGAAATTTTTTTCGAATAAATACTATGAAAAACGGGTAACCGATCAAACCGGTAGATCGACTACCGAGCCGGGTCGACCCGGTCACTTGGGAAGTAACTGGTCAGCCCCTGGACTATCCAAATAGTGAATAATTCACTACTTGGACAACCCTCATGTGGTAAGCCAGTTTTTGAGTAATTTTACCGTTTTCATTAATTTTCGACTCATAACCTTTTCCGGTATTTATTTAACACTCAATACACATCCAAATATCATATTTTACTCATCAAAAATTCTGTTTTTCCAGGTCTGATCCAGAATTTAAAATTATCCATTTTCATACAAAATTCCAATTTCTCACCAAATTAATCAAATTAATTTACACCATTTTAAAGTCACCACAGATGAAGTCTCAATAACAATTATAGGCATCATATGAGTGACTAAAACACTCTAGAATGACAATATCATATATTGAATCTACTTCAACAATTAATTCAAAATAACACACGATTAATCAAAGAAAACAAATGTCATTATCAAAATCCAACAACACCAAAAATTTGGAAACAAATATATTATCTAATAATATACTTAAAACATGTAATATATATCAAATACATATAGACATGCTAGGAAAAAATAATTTCCAAGACTAGAAATAAAAGTATTACCTTAATCCAATTAAACTTTTGATTTTGTTTCAAATTTTCAAAATCATTCTCCTTTGATGTTCTTCTTTTGAAACCAACCCTAACTTTTTCTTTCTGCTCTCAACTCTTAGAGAAAATGGCTAACCAAAAAATAAAAATTCAATTTCCATTTTTTTTATCCACCATGGACGAAAATGGGAGGGAAATGTTGGTCATTTTCATGTTCAAAACTTGGTCTAAATAATTACACATATTAATCTAATTAAAATATATTTAATTTATTTAGGTTCAAGTTAATGGAATCCAAGTGTCAAAACCTTATGATTTAGCCAATCACAATTGGCCAAGTGATTAAAAATATCCCAAGAATATTCTTTCATCTAGAAACTCAAATTTTAATTAACAATTAATTTAATTTGAATTCTCATTCACTAAATGACAAAATAAGGTTATGGAAAAAGATTCCAATAATATGTCTTTCTTTAATATAATTAATCACAATAAAAATAAATGGTAAATTATAATTACCATTTGGCCATTAATGTGTATCTAATTAAATTATGAATCGTATACAAATACACATTAATTTTTACGCATATGTGTAAATTATGAATAATCTGAATTAACCATAATTAATTGCCTAAGAGCTCAATGAGTACACTTCATATTGTGAAACTCTCTAAGTTCAAGTTTATCTGTCACATAAATTATTTTCGTGTCCGTAATTTATCAACTAACAAATTACGACGACCACGGATAATTGAGTTGAACCATACAAGTCGAGATCATTGCATATATTTAATCCATCGGTCATATGCTATCCGGATTATTCTGGAGATATAGAATAACGTCAAATCTCCGTTGTGACAATTCTAATATATCGCGATATAATCGTGATTCTCCAAATAACTACTCGAAACTCGTTTCCGCAGTATACCTCGGCCACAGATTTTAAAGAATCACTGATTGGATACCTAAATCTCGTACAAGGGACTAACAGATCCTCTCTAGATACATCACAAGATATCGTAAGTATCTGTCCACACCTAATGAACAAACGTAGGCCTGATCTTCAAAAATCATTGATGTGACTGCCATGAAATTATGGAGGATATCCTACATATCCACAATGGTATCTTAAGTCAAAGGAACTAGTATGTTACTTGACTCGAGAAGATTCATTCTAACATTGATGTACCATCTGTTAGGGTTGGTTCTCTGAGCGCCAATTTTATTATGTATTTCCTTGTAAATACTAATGTAACATTTTATTATGAATAAAATAAACAGTTTCTTTTATATAACATCTTCTTTCATATGGTAAAGACGTAACCGACCTTAGAATGATTAGTTATGATATTTTTGCTAAAGCGTTGCAACTGACATTGAGTTGTATCATGACGTTGTCATTCTTAAACAATTCCTGGTCAAGGTTTACACTACTTGGTCAGTAAAGTAAACCCATTGAGACTGGTACATGTCGTTTATTGGAATCTTAGATTTCGATGGTTTCTCAATGAACTTTGAGTCTTAAAAACTCGTATAGACGTGTAGGTGTTTATAGCGGATAAACACTGAACGACTCAATGAAGATTCTTAATGGATGGTACACCAACGTCAATAAGAATCTTCTCGGGTTGAGTGAGCATAGTGATTCTTTGACTTGAGATATCACTGTGGATATATGAGTTATCCTCCATACTTAGATGGTATTCATGTCACCGATCCATTTAGATCAGACCTCCGCCTGTTCGTTGGGTGTGGACTAATGCTCAGGATATCCTGTGTGTATCAAGAAAGGATATGTCAACTCTGTGTACAAAGCATAGATATTCAATATGGAATTAGCAATCTGTTAAATCCATGGGCCTGTGGTACACTGTAGAAATCAGTTCTAAGTGTTATTAAGAGATTGCTAATAGAAACGTCGATGTGATTATATTTATAGAGATTTGACTTTTATATCTATATCTCTGGAATAATCTGGATACCTGTGACGGAGGGATTATACGTATGCTATGATCTCGACCTGTATGGTTCAGAGATTTTATCTGTGTACGTCATAATTTACGGGTGGGTAGATTATGGACACGAAATTTGATTTCGTGACGGATATGTCTAAATCTAAAGAGTCTCACTAATGAGATATACTCGTAGAGCACTATGGAAACTTTTATGAATAATATTAATTATTTATAACTCGTTTAAACTGTTAAACGAAAAATCCATACAATCGGGACCTAATTTTCATTTTCGAATAAAATAGTATTTTTATTTAATACTTGATTTTATTAAATACATATTAATTAAATATCAAATTATGATATTTGACATATATCATTAATATATGTATTTGTAATATTTAATGTAAATATAATACATATATTTAAGATATTTATATTTAATTATTTAATTATATAAATGTTATATGATTAAAATAATTAAAGTAACAAATATCTTAAGTCATGATTTGCTTTATTAATGTTAGAAAATGGCATGTTACCATTGGAACACATTTTAGTTTGATTTATTATTAGATAAATGTTATCTTGTTATTAAGTAGAATGTGTACCAATTAAATTAAAATAAATTGTAAAAATTCTTTATCCATTTATTTCCTTATTCTCGGCAATATTGAAAATAAATATATAAGGATTTTTTGTTTTGATTTTTAAGACTTAACACAAGTTACACAAAATATTTACAAAGGGAGTTGAGAGAAAAGTTGAAGAAATAAAGAAAACAAAGCTAAAATTTGGAATTTTTGTAAGTATTTCTTTACATACTTCAACTTAGAAAATGTTTCTATTAATCTTAACTTCAATTTGTGTTGCTAAGTTGATGTCTCTACTCTTTTAGTTTGTAATTAAATGTGTTGGAAACTTGTGTAAAGGTGTTTAACATGTATGATTAATTAATAAGCTAATTATGAGTAATCAAGCTTATTTAATTAATTGGTGATTAAAGTTGACATTCTAGAGTTTTAATTCCACTCAATTATAACCTAGAATTGTTCTTAAGTTATTTCAAATGGTGAGACTTGTTTGGTGAATTATTGGATTGATTAAAGTGTTGGATTTTATCAATTTAGTGTAAATTGTGCAATTGGTATAATTTTTGAAATTAGGGTTCTAAACCTAATCCAATTTTGTGGGTTTTCATATATGTGATGTAATTTGATGTGATGTATATTAAATTTGGGATTGATTGGATTTGATCTTGATGTATTTTGAACCAAAAAAGGATCAAATTGCAAATCCTGGAAATTTATGGGTGCTCTCAGCAATTTCAGAAAAATTGGGGATTCATGTTGAAAATTATATTTTCATGTATTATACATGTATAAATCATTTTGGGATTGATTTAGAATCAATTAAATATGTATTTGACAATTTATGACCAAAATGAACAAATTGCAAAATAAGGGGCAATTCGGCAATTAATAGAAATTTGATTTCTTGGGTTAAAATTTCAGATTTTAAGTATTGGTTAATTAAATAAATAAGTTTATTTAATTGTTCCAAGAAAAAAAAATTTGAAATCGGAAAATTCTGATTTTCCGCGTTCCGCTACACTAACCCTGTAATTCCGTATAAAACCCCAACAAAATGGTATCAGAGCGAGTCTGATTCTGGACACCTGATATGTGATTATACCTTTAAAATTCAATGTTTACTTTAATCTTGACTTTATGCATGGATGTGTTTATTTAATTTGGTTTAATAAAGTAAAAGCATCTTTTGCGGAAAAATCCCTATTTGAAAAATAAGGTTTTTAATTTAATATGTATTTGATGCATATTAATTGGTCCGTCTTGTCTATACCGCTTATCGATAAATTTTCTACCACTATATCCGAGAACGTGCCAAAGCTGTGAGGATATGGCCGGTAGAAATTTATCTGTACCAGATATATTTGATATTAGGTGAATTCAAGCGAAAGCGAAAGCGAAATCCTGAACGTGCCAAAGCTATCCGGGTTTCGCAAGTATCTTGAATTTATCATTGACAAGTCTAACCTAGGTACGCCTCCTTGTGAACGTGCCAAAGCTGTCACAACGAGAAACGATCAGGATCGAAAACCCAGAAGTCACTATTAAGTGATCGACAATGAGTTGTCTACCTAATGAATATACGTAGGCGAGAACGTGCCAAAGCTGTGAGTTGAAATATATTCATGGGGTCCACCTTTCACTATTATGTTATGATTTGATTATCGCATGTTTTGTACTCTGTTTGTGGATTACAATTTTGTATGAAATAGTGGGAGGGGCATTTTTAGATTAAAAATCCATGATCTAGTCAATACTTTATGATATAATATGAAACTGTTTCATCTGCTAACCGTTGATTCGTTGTCTATTTGATAGATTTGTGATGGCGGCACCTCCGACCAATCTTTTTTCTCGTATGCTTGATACGAATAAGCTAAAAGGCACTGAGAACTTTGCGGATTGGGATATGGATTTGAGGTTTGTCCTCAATTCCGAAAAGCTGGGATACATTTTGGGAGGTCCATTACCGCTTGCTATATCTCTAGATGCATCTCCTGAAGAATTTGAGACTTTCCAGAGATGGAAGGATGATGATTTAAGAGTTAAATCATTCATTCTTAGTTCTCTTTCTTCTAAGCTTAAGAAGACTTACTTTGGGATGCATGATGCATATAGCATGATGGCACAACTTCGTGAATCGTTCATGAACCAGGAACATGTTGTGGTTCATAGAGTTTCAATGGAACTGTTCCATTGTAAACTTGATGAGGGGCAGGCTGTGAGCCCGCATGTGCTTCATTTGATCGATTTGATCGAGCAGTTGAGGAGCCAAGATTTCCCTCTCAGTGAAACTTTGGGACATAGTATCATAATCGGTTCGCTCCCTGCGTTATATCGCCAGTTCGTCATGTACTTCAACATGAATGGGATTCACTGCTCTTACCGTGAGTTGCATAAGATGTTTCTCACAGCAGAGGAAGATTTATGGAAATGAGTTTCGATTCACCTTATGAAACCCACTTCACTTTTCGCTTCTTCCCAATCCAAGTCGAAGGGGAAGAAGACAAAAGGAAAGAAGAAGAAAGGTTTCAATGTTCCTCCGCAGGCTAAGGTAGCGAAGCCCAAGAGAGCTTCTGAAGATAAGTGCCACCACTGCCAGAAAGTCGAGCACTAGAAAAGAAACTATCTGGACTATTTTGCACATATATGGAAGGAAAGATCATCGACATCAGGTACTTTTATTTTTCATATTATTGATATCTCATTGTCTTGTGAAGCTATGACATCTAATTGGATTTTAGATTCTGCTTGTCCTATTCACATTTGCAATACGTTGCAGGTGCTGACGGGAAGTAAACGGCTGAAATCTGGGGAGATACAGTTGCGATTCGGGAGTGGCGACTTTCTGGATACGGTTGCAGTAGGCATATTCGAGATTCCCTTACCCAGTGGGAGACTTTTGTTAAATGACTGCTATTTTGTGCCAGGATGTGTGGCGAATATTAGGTCTCTTTTTGTACTAGATACTGAATGATATAATGTAAATATTAAGAATCGTTCTTAGTATTTATATTAGTAATAATATTCAAATCCTTTGTTGTCCAAACGAGCATGGTTATTACATTGGAATTAATAAACGTAAACAATCTGATATAAATAATATTGAACTTTGGCATATGCGGTTAGATCATATAGGCGTGAAACGCCTAACCCAATTGGTTAAGAATGGTTTGATACATTATATCACCATTGAACCTTATCCAACTTGCGAATTTTATATTCGAGGTAAAATTACCAAAGCCCCATTTTCGGGTGTTGGACACCGAGCCACTGACTTATTGGAACTCGTACATTCTGATGTATGTAGTCCCATG
Source organism: Zanthoxylum bungeanum (assembly GCA_019454045.1). NCBI lineage: Eukaryota > Viridiplantae > Streptophyta > Magnoliopsida > Sapindales > Rutaceae > Zanthoxylum > Zanthoxylum bungeanum. Next base: position 146,934 of record SKCR01033757.1, read on the forward strand.
TGTCAGACTGTATAAAGTGGTTTTTCATACTTCATCACCTTTACCGATGATCTGTCATGGTATGGTTATGTTTATTTGATGAAACATAAATCAGAAACTCTTGAAAAGTTCAAAGAATTCTGAAATGAAGTAGAAAAATAGACTGGTCAATATATTAAATGCCTTCGATCTGATCGAGGCGGTGAATATATGAGTGGAGAGTTCACTGATTATTTAAAGGAGAATGAGATTCTCGCTCAATATACTCCTCCAGACACTCCGCAACACAATGAAGTGTCAGAGTGGAGAAATCAGACTTTATTGGATATGGTCCGATCGATGTTGAGTTATACAGATTTACACTATTACTTATGGGGTTAAGCTCTTTTAACTGTCACACATCTTTTGAACAATATTCCTTCTAAAGCTGTTCCTATGACTTCGTATGAGATATTGACCGGTAGGAAATCGAATCTTAGTTATATTAATATTTGGGGGTGTCCTGCATACGCCAGCATGGCTCAGCATAACAAGCTTTTGCCTCGAGGGCAGAAGTTTATGTTTGTTGGATATCCTTCAAATACGAAAGGATATTTATTCTATGATACCGAGCATCGAAATGTGTTCGTAGCTCGTTTCATAAAATTTCTAGAAATAGAATTTTTGTCTGAAGGTGGTGATTATAGATATGTTGAACTTGATGAACTACAACCTGGAACCAATGAACCAACGGAGGAACCTGAAGTTCAAGAAGATGAAGAACCTTTAACACACACACTCTGTAGGTCACAAAGGGTATCTAGACCTCCTGAACGCTTGTATTTGATACAAGAAAAGAGTCTCGATGTTCTCTTAGTTGAAGAGACTAACCCTTTTACCTATAGAGAATCGATGTTGGACATCGACTCCGTGAAGTGGCAAGACGCCATGAAATCCGAGATGGACTCAATGTATGAGAATCAAGTTTGGAACTTGGTTTTTCTTTCCGAAGGAATTGTTCATATCGGTTGTAAATGGATTTACAAGAGGAAGCGAGGGCCCGAAGGAAAGGTTGAAACCTTTAAGGCCCGACCGATAACTAAAGGTTACTCGCTGCGACCTGGTGTCGACTACGATGAAAATTTTTTGCCAGTTGCAATGCTAAAGTCTATAAGGATTTTGTTGTCTATAGCTGCTTACCATGATTATGAGATTTGGCAAATGGATGTCAAAACGACTTTTCTAAATGGGTTTCTTGATGAAGAAATCTATATGGAACAACCATAGGGTTTTGCATCTAACGAGAACTCAGGCATGGTATGCAAGCTGAAGAAGTCCATTTATAGACTTAGATAGGCTTCACGAAGTTGGAATCTTCGATTCGAAGAGATAATCAAATTTTCTGATTTTCTCAAGAATTCGGAAGAATCTTGTGTGTATAAGAAGGCTAGTAGAAGTATGGTGGTATTTTTAATTCTCTATGTTGACGACATCCTTATCATTGGGAATGATATCGGGATGATGCAAGGCGTCAAAGCTTACCATTGTAAGAATTTCTCCATGAAGGACCTGGGTGAAGCTTCTTATGTCTTAGGCATAAAACTCTATAGATATAGAGAAAATAAGTTTATTGGGTTATCCCAATCAACATACATAAATAAGATCTTAGAACGGTATAATTTTGGTAACTTTAAGACAGCAAAAATGCCGTTCAGACATGGCTTATATCTTTCGAAGAAGATGTGTCGGCAAACAGACGATGAGAAGATTAGAATGTCTAATCAACCTTATGCTTCGTGTTTAGGCAGCATCATGTATGATATATTATGTATGAGACCTTATATCAGCTTCGCAGTTAGTGTGACGAGCATATATTAGTTTAATCCAGGAAATGACCATTGGATGACCATTAAACATATCATCAAGTATCTTAAAGGTACTAAGGATACATTTATTATCTATGAAGGAAACGAACTGCAAGTTAATGGGTATACGGATTTCGATTTCCAATCGAATCCTGATGATAGAAAGTCTACATCAGGATTCGTGTTTACACTTAACGGAGGTGTAGTTTGTTGGTAGAGTTCCAAACAGGGGTTGACAGTTGATTCCACCACAGAGGCGGAATATATTGCAGCTTCTGAAGCTGCAAAGGAAGTTGTTTGGGTTAGGAATTTTATCACAGAATTGGAAATAGTCCCAAATATCAAGAATCTGATTCTGTTATACTATGATAATACTGGAGCCATTGCGCAAGCAAAAGAACCAAGGGCGCATCAGAAGTCGAAGCATGTGGAATGAAAGTACCACATCATTCGAGAGATTGTGTCGCGAGGAGATATTGTCGTGTGCAAGGTACCGAGTGAAGATAATGTAGCAGACCCGCTTACCAAGACCATTCCTCCGAAGTTATTTGATAAACATGTGGATTCGATGGGTATTCGATACAATCAATAATGACACTAGAGCAAGTGGGATATTTTATTAGGGTTGGTGCTCTGAGCGCCAATTTTATTATGTATTTCCTTGTAAATACTAATGTAACATTTTATTATGAATAAAATAAACAATTTCTTTTATATAACATCTTCTTTCATATGGTAAAGACGTAACCGAAATTAGAATGATTAGTTATGATACTATTGCAAAAGCGTCGAAACTGACATTGAGTTATATCATGACGTTGTCATTCTTAGACAGTTTTCGGTCAAGGTTTACACTACTTGGTCAGTAAAGTAAACCCGTTGAGACTGGTACGTGTCGTATATTGGAATCTTAGATTCCGATGGTTTCTCAATGATCCATGAGTCTTGGAGACTCATATAGACGTGTAGGTGTTTATAGCGGATAAACACTAAACGACTCACCGAAGATTCTCAATGGATGGTACACCAACGTCAATAAGAATATTATCGGGTTGAGTGAGCATAATGATTCTTTGACTTGAGATACCACTGTGGATATATGAGTTATCCTCCACACTTAGATGGCATTCACGTCACCGATCTATTTATATCAGACCTCCACCTATTCGTTCGGTGTGGACTGATGCTCAGGATATCCTGTGTGTATCAATAAATGATCCGTCAGCTCTGTATACAGAGCATAGGTATTCAATATGGAATTAGCAATCTGTTAAATCCATGGGCCCGTGGTACACTTAGAAACCAGTACTAAGTGTTATTAAGGGAATGTTAATAGAAACATCGCCGTGATTATATCTATAGAGATTTGACGTTTGTATCTATATCTCTGGAATAATTCGGTTACCCGTGAAAGAGGGATTATATGTATGCTATGACCTCGACCTGTATGGTTCAGAGATTTTATCCGTATTCGTCATAATTTACGGATGGGTAGATTATGGACACAAAATTTGATTTCGTGACGGATATGTCTTAATCTAGAGAGTCTCACTAATGAGATATACTCGTAGAGCTTTAAAACAACTTTTATGAATAATATTGATTATTTATAACTCGTTTAAACTGTTAAACGAAAAATTCATGCAATCGGGACCTAATTGTCAATTTTGAATTAATGTATATTTTTATTTAATACTTGATTTTATTAAATACACATTAATTAAATATCAAATTGTGATATTTGACATAAATCATTAATATATGTATCTGTAATATTTAATGTAAATATAATACATATATTTAAGATATTTGTATTTAATTATTTAATTATATATATATTATATGATTAAAATAATTAAAGTAACAAATATCTTAAGTCATGATTTTCTTTATTAAAGTTAGAAAATGGCATCTTACCATTAGAACACATTTTAGTTTGCTTTATTATTAGATAAATGTTATCTTGTTATTAAGTAAAATGTGTACCAATTAAATTAAAACAAATTGTAAAAATTCTTTATCCATTTATTTCCTTTATTCTCTGCAATATTGAAAATAAGTATATAAGGATTTTTTTTTTTTTTGATTTTTAAGACTTAACACAAGTTACACAAAATATTTACAAAGGGAGTTGAGAGAAAAGTTGAAGAAAGAAAGAAAACAAAGCTAAAATTTGGAATTTTTGTACTTCAACTTAGAAAATGTTTCTATTAATCTTAGCTTCAATTTGTATTGCTAAGTTGATGTCTCTACTCTTTTAGTTTGTAATTAAATGTGTTGAAAACTTGTTTGAAGGTGTTTAGCATGTATGATTAATTAATAAGCTAATTATGAGTAATCAAGCTTATTTAATTAATTGGTGATTAAAGTTGTCATTCTAGAGTTTTAATTCCACTCAATTATAACCTAGAATTGTTCTTAAGTTATTTCAAGTGGTGAGACTTATTTGGTGAATTATTGGATTGATTAAAGTGTTGAATTTTATCAATTTAATGTAAATTGTGCAATTGGTGTAATTTGTGAAATTATGTTTCTAAACCTAATCCAATTTTGGGACTTTTCATATATGTGATGTAATTTTATGTATATATGATGTATATTAAATTTGTGATTGATTGAATTTGATCTTGATGCGTTTTGAACCAAAAAGGACCAAATTGTAAATCCTGGAAATTTATGGGTTCTCTCGGTAATTTCAGAAAAATTAGGGATTTGTGTTGCAAATTGTATTTTCATGTATTATACATGTATAAATCATTTTGGGATTGATTTAGAATCAATTAAATATGTATTTGACAATTTAGGACCAAAATGATCAAATTGCAAAATAAGGGGGCAATTCGACAATTAATAGAATGCGTTATCTACGTTTTACTACTAAAGTTATGATAAAATAACAATTGGGTACTATGAATATTAACATATTACACTTTACTACTAAACTTATATAAAATTTAACATTTTACTACATTTTCTATCTAAACAGTTAGTTGACCGTCAGTTGACCTTTAAAAAGACTATTTTATCCTAAAAAAAAAATAAACGTGAAAATTACAATTATACCCTTTAAAAAACATATTTAAATCTTATATATAACAATAAAAGAGATACAATCAACAATCACATTTATAAAAATATTTCAGTCTCTAAACTGTCCATATAACCCAACAAAATAAAGAATTTAATTTACCAAAATAATTTAATAATTAACATTCTCATATTAATCAAAATACTTTAAATGGATTACAATTTATAATAATTTGTGAGTTAAGACTCTTTTATCCTTGCGATGTCAGCATGATGTCATGGTCAACTAATGATTTGGATAGAAAAGTAGTAAAATGTTAAATTTTATATAAGTTTAGTAGTAAAGTGTAATATATTAATATTCATTGTACCCATTTGTTATTTTATCATAACTTTAGTAGTAAAACGTAAATAACCCTTATTTTATTTTGAGGATAAAACAGTCTTTTTAAAGTTCAACTGACGGTCAACTAACGGTCAACTAACGGTTTGGATGGATAAGTAGTAAAATGTTAAATTTTATATAAGTTTAGTAGTAAAGTGTAATATATTAATATTCATAATAACCAATTGTTATTTTATCATAACTTTAGTAGTAAAACGTAAATAACCCTAATAGAAATTTGATTTCTTGAGTTAAAATTTCAGATTTTAAGTATTGGTTAATTAAATAAATAAGTTTATTTAATTGTTCCAAGAAAAATTTTTGAAATCGGAAAATTTTGATTTTCCCCTTGCGCTAACCCTGTAATTTAGTATAAAACCCCAACACCATCAATTAGGAATCTTCAAGTGAGTCGTTCAGTATTTATCCAATAAATACCTACATGTTTATATGATTCTCTCTAAGACTCATGGTTAACTGAGATGAGCCATTAGAACTATTCCAATATATGACATGTACCAGTCTCACTGGTTTACTAACCAACCATGTAGGTAAACCTCGATTATGAACTACTTTAAGAATGAATCAAGTTGTAATGTTTCTCAGTATCTGTTGCGACGTTTTTACAACTACATTACAACAACTAATTCTATGGACTTTTTACGTTTTTACCATTAAAAAAATATTATATCGATGAAAGTATTAAATTTTATTCAAAATAAAATATAAAAATATAACGTATTTACAATAAATATATAACAAATTGACGAGTCGAGCACCAACTCTAACGGTCTCATTACACTTTATTCATTTGCTTTGTTAAATCTCAATATAATTGGTAATGAGTTTTTGTGTTGGTATTTGAGGGTAGGAATATGGAATATGGGCCAACAATAAAAGTAATTATTTTATTGAAAATGGAGTAATTGACAAGAGTTTAAAGTTTTTGTGTTATAGAAGAATAATGTTTAAAAATAGAGCAATCGTTGTAATAAAAAGGTTTATGTAAATATAATTTTTCTTACTATAATGGTCCTGAATGATACTTAAGGGTAGGAACGGGGGGAATTAGACATGGTTTTTTTTAAAAAAAATTATATTTTTTTTATTTTTTAAAATAAAATAATTAATTTTTTGAATTTTTTTAATACTTAAAAATGAAAATAATTAAGAATGTCAATATTTTTAGTGGCTTTTTTAGATTGTATCTTAAAAAATTAGTTATAATGTATTCATGGTTAAAATTTAATTTATATAATTAAAAAAATATATTTTTTATCTATAAAATCGAATCTGCATCGGGCTCATATTTTTTTACCTAAGTTCGGCCAGGGTTCGGAAATTAAATTTTGCCTTCAGGCCGTCGGGCCAGGCTCGGACCGATTGGACGGACCTCGAGCTTTTTTGTCATCCCGACTTCAGGATTTCTGTCATCGTCCCCAATGGGCGTGGCTTGGTGGTGTATGGTTTAGGATCTTAACTTGAGGTCATGGGTTCGAATCCAGTGAGTGTGTTTCTTGTAAGAGTCTGGGACAGCTGAGGGTTTTACATGCTTCACTTAAGCCCGGAATGAGTAATTTGACGGTGGGATTTCCAACGATTCAAAAAAAAAAAGGTTTTCCTGTCATCCTTAATGATACTTACTCCGAAAACGTGCTTGTTTGGTTATCTAATATCTATCAATTATTATTATTGTTTTTTTAAGTATCATTTTTATACTCATTTTAACTGAGATTATTGGGCGCCTTTTTACAGCAAGTTTTCACAGCCTTACCATGTTCATAAATTTAAATGCTTTTACCTTAGCTACTTGTCTCAACCAACTTAGATTTTTTTTTAAAAGCTTTAGTTCGTGGTTTTTTTGTTATATATTGGTTAAATATGATGGAAGCCGATTTTTAAAGATGAATTCTATCAATTGATTCCTAATAAATAGTATCGTAATAACCAATACCATGCCTCTCAAATGCAATCCTACGCTACAGGGGGTGAGGCCGGTATTTAGTGTTCGGTGAAAACTAGTTGGATTAATGTAAAATCTAACTTGCGTGTGCACCGGGACACTTTTAAGGAGTGTGACTTGATGTCAAATGGCATATGATTTAGTTGTCAAATCCTAGATTCCTATCAAGGGGTGCATTTCTTGTAAAAATCTGGGGCAGTCAAACGTGATGAATATTGTAATCAATTTGTCTCATATTGACTAAATATGAAATTAACTAGTGATTTATTAATTATTAGACATCATCTTCTTATAAATGGATTTTTAAAAAATTCCTAACACCTTATGTTGATGGGTGATTTTCGTCCCATGGGCAGTTTCGAGATAACTCTCCCGAGATAATCCTCCTTCAACCTTGAATTTGTTTGGTTATGGGAAACCAAAAGCAAATGTAGCAAAAGGCAAAACGAACACAAGATCGACAAAGAGAGTTTAACGTGGTTCGGCGGAACGAGTCCAGCCTACGTCCACGGGCACAAAGTGGGGGGTTGCTTTTATTTCCAAACCAAGCTCGATCGACCTGTTTTCAGGATGGGTCAAAAGGAACCGAGTTGTTTTTATGTTTTTCGTTTACAAATAGTGCTCCCCCTTCTATTACAATTTTTTTTCTATCCCCTACAAATGAAACTAACTTTCCTTTATATACTAAGGAAATTACAATACTATTCCCATACTTCCATGACATCACCCATGTGGATCTCCGGCTGACTGATGGGCTCTTTGCCCCGAGCCGAGACTGCCTTCGCCGAAAGCAAACCTGCCACCTGACGGCTTGTCACATCACCCTGTTTTCTCCACTGCCACACGCAATGTAATGAAGCCAGCCTGTAAAGAGCTCACAAACAGTGGTGCATGTCAGAGGGAAAAGTCCAAACTACCCTGTTAATATGTTGGACTTCAAGAGGTCGGCCAAATGATCTGCCGAACTACCCAATCTGCCTCCGTCCTGACCCAAAATACTCGAGCTCATTATCCCGATCCAGGGAGAAAGACAGTGTCAAACCGAGCTACCGGGCTGAAGTGGTCGGTCTCGGCTCCGATGTCATCAGTCTCTGAGACTTGTTCCAGGCTGTGTCCTCAGGTCGGCCAGATCCGGGAAACCGGGTCCGAACACTATGTCTGGCCGATGAGTAACCAATATTCTCTAAACACTCGTCCTTCCAAAAGGAGAAAACTCATATCTGCCCTCGCCGAACTGTTCAAATGCCTTGTCCCAAAAATCACCATCAACATCTATCCCCTAGTTCTTGATTCCAACGAGTGTACGAGTTGGTACCAGGAACTAAAAAATCGGAAGTGTGGCACCATCCAGCTGGTGTTCGGCTCCAGGAACTATACAAAAACTACCTCGGCTTTTAATCAGGCCGTCCCCGACATCTTCTTGTGCTCGGTCACCGAGGATTCTAATGTCCTTTCGAATGACTCTCCAATCTCGAAGTAAATACCCTTTTTTACCTCTCTAGTAGCCGTCCCTAGAGAACCGTAAACAATCACATCCTATTAAATGCCCATAAAATCATCTCTAGGGTTTAATCTGAACGTGACATTTGTCGAGCATCCGTAGTCCTCCCGCCAAAAGACCACATCAATCGACCGTTCAAGGGGCTGCCGAAAAGTTTTCAATCTCAAAAGTTCATCTAAACCTGAGCAGATGGAGCCTGAACACGACACGCGGCGCACATCTGACGCCTCTCTCCGATCCAACGGCCAAGAATACCTCGAGCTGACTATAAAAATGCGAAACAACACATCGTTCTCTCTTTTACGAAAATCAGAACTTTCAAAGTGCAAGAGCTTTCTTCATTCCTGAGACCAGCAAATTCTAAAACCGACCAGATCAACCGCCGACACATCTTCTCAAACCAAGTAAGTTTTCTACTCGACCTCCTTTTTTTATTGCTGAAATTTACCATGACTGTTTGTTGCTTGCGAATGTGTGCTTATTTGTTGTTGCTTGTTCTTCATTTCTTCTGGCATGTCTATCACATTGCTCTGTGTTGCGGAGTGTGTTTCGGGTTGGGTGTGTAATGTATGATGCATGTGTTTCTTGGTTGAAGGATGGGTTGTGGGGTAGGATGTATGTGTTTCGAGTTTTCTATGTTTGTGTTTGGTTTGATGCTTTAGGAAGAGACTTGTTGTTTGTGGCCACTGCTAGGACATTTAGAGACATTTGGCATAAGTTCCCGGAAGTTAAAGTAGCTCCCGAGTTCGCAGTGCCCCCAAAACTGACCACTAACTGCCATTCTCGTACTCTGTGATTGCCAGGAATGTCTGACATCGAATCATCCTCGGCCAAACCCCTGAAAAATCAACCTCCTCGTACTGACGAAGCTTCCTCCAGCTCGGGGACGTCCAGTCTAGAGGACTTAGATACCACGCCAACCCCTTCCCAAGAAGAGAACGACACCTACCGCCACCGGATTCCCCGGAAAGACCCTGAGTCGGGCGAACTGAACTGGTCCTCCTTGGACATGAACCGACCTTCCACCATCACGAAAGATGCCTTGGGTATACTCCGTCTTCAGTATGAGATCCTTATTGATATAACCTTCGAGGTCCCAGGCCTGATCGATCGTGCAGGTCAACCTGACTCCGGTTCTATTGCCCTTCTCCACTTTTTCTTTGAGTGCGGTCTACGGTTGCCCATCCAGTCGTATTTTACGACGATGCTGGCCCAAATGGAAATTTTCCCTTGCCAGTTGAACTTAAACAGCTGGAGGATACTGGCCGGCCTATATGTGATATGGCATCGGGCAGGCCTTGGAGAGCCTACTTTTGAAGAGCTGAAAATGTTGTACAAGCTGAACGCCAACCCGAAATCACATCACGATTGGTACTACCTTTCTTCATATGCCGATGTCCCCGCCCTCCTTACGGAGCTCCCTCAAACCAACAAAAACTTCAAGGACCCCTGGTTCTAGGCTACGGGCAATTGGGGGCGATCTCGGTCAACGGGCACAGAGGAGATAGAGGTCCTAGACGTCTTCTCAGCAGGAGGTTAGGAACCGAACCCTTAGTTTCTTTTAGTGATTTTCATAAAAAAAAAACAAATACTAACTCTCCAAACGTTTTCAACCTGCTGGAGTGATCCTCCCAACGTCAGCCACGAAGTCCGGACCAAAATTATGATAGCTCAGAACTTTGCTGGCCCCTGGAGGAAAGTAGTAAACGATGCGGCCTTTGTGGAATCGGGCCTTATCCGAAGCACACCTCTACAGGCTCTAGGGTGACTATGTAGCTTCATCTAAACTTCTCACAAATCCTTTGTGCTCGGCTCGAATATGAATGAAGTTATCTGAACTCAGAGACTAACCATGCTCTTTGCCTTGTGCTTTGCAGGAATATCAAAGCCAACCAAATATGTTGAGTGGATCCAAGGTCTGACCAAGAGGCCCGGGCCAGGTGAATCCGAGAGTTCTAGGAAGCGGTCGACCACTCAGATTCCTGCGGAGGCCAAGGGAAAGGCCAAACTGACTGCTCGTCCGGCAGGACAGCTCACAACTTCTCCAACGGGGGCGGCACCGAGTGCAATGGTTCGTCTCTCTTCTGGCTCCTACAGGCCTGCGAGCAAACATCGCCGCTTGCCCTGAGAGGAATTGGTCGAGTTGCCAGAGGAGGAAGAATAAGAGCAGCCCCTGATTGAGAGGTCTGCTGCTCGGAGAGATAGGAGAACTGCTGAGGCTCCTCCCAAAACCAGAAAGGAGGTGGTTGTGTTGGGGGTGGAAGACCTCGGTGAGAAGGTTCGGGATGCTTCTTCCCATCCGGTGTCGGCGATCAATTTACTTGCCGACATAGTGCCCCTCGAGCGGATCCCAAAATTCGAGGACCTCTCCACTGAAGAAGTGATTTCCAGGTTCTCTGCCCGAATTTCCGAGGTAAACATGCTTTCATATCTCCGTTCCATGTTTTTACTTGTTGATATCTGACTTCTTCTTTCTTTCTTGCAGGCGAACTATGTGATGGCCCGGAATAAGGACCTGTTTATGAGCCTTCTATCTGAGGGGGGCCAGGTGCAGAGGCTCCAAAGTCAAATCACGGAGCGGGAGGCCGAGCTGGCCAAAAAAGAGGAGGAGATTCAAACTCTCAGGCAGGCCGCGGCCGAGACCATTGCGCTGAACGAGTCCCTCCGCAACGCCTCTGCCCTTGCCAAGAAGAACATGGAAGCTGCCGAAGAGGAAGCCAAACGTCTGAGGTGGGAGGCAGCGAGCTCGGATTCCAAGCTCAAGGTGGTGACCAGGGAGAGAGACCAGGCTCGGGAGGAGCTGAAAAAGTGGGAGGCCCAACTAGAGGACGAGCTGGAGAAGGCTAAACTCGAGGGGGGTCAGTAACTATGCCCAAATCATTCTGATGGTGATGCCCGGGGTGGACATGAGACCCATCCATGTGGCCATTCGATTCTGCAGAGGGGAGCTCTCGGAGGATGAGGCTCCTGAACTTCTTGCCCTTCCTTCGGAGGAGATCCAAGACCCTGAGCCCCTATCTGTCGTGCCCATATCCCTTATCCCTGATGAGATGCAGTCTGAGGCTCCTGCCCCTGAAGTTCCTGTAATAGAAGAGGTCGAAGCCCCTCCTGCTTCCCGAGCCAAAACCGAGATCCCTCATGCCGAGCCTATGCCATAAATCCTACCGCCCGGACCCGGCCAAGAGGAACCTGTTGCCTCAGCGCAGGCTGATCAATGAGGGTGACCCGAAGGGAGGCCATGTGTTATCAATCAATACACTCTCTTTTTGTAATAACAATTTACGATCTCTCATTTGTCACTTATTTTGAATGTTTTACTTCCATTCATTCATACTTAACTGGATTTCTGCTTCTAACTTGCTAACTTGCTCTTCCGAATCTGAATGTGAGAATAATTTCTAATCCAAACCAATTTAGAACCCGGCCATGAGGGGAATACTCTGTCCCCATACTGATGGCGATCCACTCGGTGGGACACAACTCGACCCTAAGTTAATAAAATACTTGGCTTCGGGGGAATGTTACCTCCTCGGACAATCAGGAATCCGGCCATGAGGGGATGCTCCATCCCCATTCCGATAGTGATCCACTTTGTGGGACAAACCCCGACCCCGAGCTAATAAAACACTTGGCTCCGGGGGAATGTTACCTCCCCGGACCATCAAGAATCCGGCCATGGGGGAATGATCTGTCCCCATGTCGATGATATGCACTCGGTGGGAGACAACCTAACCCCGAGCTAGTGGAACACGTGACCTCGGCGGAACGAATCCAGCCCCGAGCTGGTGGAACATATAACCTTGGCGGAACGAATCCAGTCCCGAGCTGGTGGAACATATAGCCTCGGCGGAATGAATCCAGCCACGAGCTGGTGGAACATATAGCCTCGGCGGAACGAATCCAGCCCCGAGCTGGTGGAACATATGAGACTTAATCATGATGGAAGAATTTCAACCTATGAGGCTCCGCGGACGCCGGCGTGGGCGTCCCCTAGCCGAACGTCGGCAAAAACAAAAATGGAAACAAGGCAAGGTTAGCACAACGGAGGTGACTTAGCACAATATTCGCAAAGACCTAAAAAGATAACAACTCGGGTGGTCCAATGCAGCGTCCTGCCCGGTGCTTCCCAAAACACAATTCTGAACCTTACAATTCAGCATCCTGACTAACCGGGCTACGGATCGGTGAGCAGCCACAACCATGAGGGCAGAAACCTCCTCATGTTGGGCGGCTCTGGAGTCTACAAACGCTATGAGGGTAGAAACCTCCTCTTGACATGCTTCTCCTGATCCGAGGCGGTTAGGCAGATTAAACTCACGGGGGAAAAAACCTCCCCGTGTTCGCCATCACTGGGTGGTGCATGAACTCGTTTAGGCAGATAACTCATGGGGGAAGAAACCTCCCCATGTTCGCCATCCCGGAGATGGTACAGAAGCTCGGTTAGGCAGATAACTCACGGGGGAAGAAACCTCCCTGTGTTCGCCATCCCGGAGGTGGTACAGGAGCTCGGTTAGGCAGATAACCCACGGGGGAAGAAACCTTCCCATTTTCGCCATCCCGAGGTAGTTCCTCAAAAATGCGAGTCATGGGGTAGTAACGCTCCGGCCTCGAGATTTGATAATGACACCCGGGGTTGGCGTGCCACGAGGGGTTCACGCTTTTCCCACATGCACTACATCCCTTGATGCGTTCTGGATCCTCAAAGGTGAAAAGAGCCAGGTCGGAACACTTCCACCCGGGGTTTTGATAATGACAACCGGGATTGGCGTGCCACGGGCTTGGTGCCCTTCCGAGCAACCAATCACCCCTTCGCATCGAGCACATCCCAAGAATATCAAACATGGCTTTCTCATTCAATTAATAAACAAGTAAAATAGACAAGTTTTTAATTCAAAGGAGAAAGTCTTATTCATATTCGAGGGACCTACTGCCCTTCTTACAACTCTTTGCGGGTCATTTTAAGAGAGGCTTTTACAAATGATTTTCTAGTCATTGCCTTGCAGTCCGACACATCTTCTAGTCTGAACTTGATTCCGAAATTTCCCGACCGTGTTGACAGGAATTCCCCAACTGGGTCTTCCAAATTCACTTCTGAGCAGATCGGGGAACCCAGTCGGGATCTTCTGTTCTGACTTCTTGTGACCCGCCCCGTGTGCTTTTTCTCATTTCCTCCCATTCGGGGAGGCTACTGCTCTGAACGGAGGGGGGCCCTGATGGATGCCGACCTCGTGCCCTTGGCCCACTAGTTCCCTGGCCGATCATTGAGCACTACCTCCGCCGTGAAGCTGAGGACTTGGCTGGCTGAACAGTCACCGCGCCTTCTGTTGGAGGAACTTGTTCAGCTACGACCAGCGGAGGGAAAACGTCACCCATTTTTGACGTTACATTTTATTCTACAACTTAGTCTTAATGGGTGATCGTTGGCATCCCTTTTTACATTTCATTCTACAGCTCAAAGAGGAGAGCTACTGCTGTCCTAACTCCTTGGGCGTTCCTTCCACCGCCTTTACGACTATCGTCAACCTTCCTTCTCCTCGCAAACCCTTTCCTCTTTTTTCCACTTTGAACAGCTTCCGCCCATTCCTTTTCCCTTTCATCCAGTCTTTCTTCCTTTATTTTCTCAGACCGCTCTGCTGCTGAACTCTCCAACGACCCATGATTTCCGCGTTCTGCCATCGTCTCACTACGTAAGTAGCTTTTTGTTCATCTCCCCACAGACAACGCCAACTGTTGACGGGTGATTTTCGTCCTAGGGGCAGTTTCGAGATAACTCTCCCGAGACAATCCTTCTTCAACCTTGAATTTGTTTGATTATAGGAGATCAAAAACAAATGTGACAAAAGGCAAAACGAACACAAGATCGACAAAGAGAGTTTAGCGTGGTTCGGCGGAACGAATCCAGCCTACGTCCACGGGCACAAAGTGAGGGTTGCTTTTATTTCTAAACCGAGCTCGACCGACCTGTTTTCAGGATAGGTCAAAAGGAACCGGGATGTTTTTATGTTTTTCTTTTACAAATAGTGCTCCCCTTTCGATTATAAATTTTTGCTATCCCCTACAAATGAAACTAACTTTCCTTTATATACTAAGGAAATTACAACACTATTCTCATACTTCCATGACGTCACCCACATGGATCTCCGGCTGACTGATGGGGCTCTCTGCCCCGAGCCGAGACTGCCTTCGTCGAAAGCAAACCTTCCACCTGACGGCTTGTCACATCACCCTGTTTTCTCCACTGCCACACGCAATGTAATTAAGCCAGCCTGTAAAGAGCTCCCAAACAGTGGTGCATGTCAGAGGGAAAAGTCCAAACTACCCTATTCATATGTCGGACTTCAAGAGGTCAGCCAAATGATCTACCAAACTACCTAATATGCCTCCGTCCTGACCCAAAATACCCGAGCTCATTATCCCGATCCAGGGAGAAAGACAGTGTCGAACCGAGCTACCGGGCTGAAGTGGTCGGTCTCGACTCCGATGTCGTCGGTCTTTGAGACTTGTTCCAGGCTGTGTCCTCAGGTCGGCCAGATCCGGGAAACCGGGTCTGAACACTATGTCTGGCCGATGAGTAACCAATATTCTCTGAACACTCATCCTTCCAATAGGAGTAAACTCATCTATGCCCTCGCCGAACTGTTCAAATACTTTGTCCCAAAAATCACCATCAACACCTTATTTGAGTAAATTGCCCGAATTTTACATAAAGGTTCTCGTCTGCAGATGCGTCTTAAACTAAAAAGAAAGGAACAAATGGTACCTGTTCGAATAGAAAGGGTACATTCGTAATTTCGCGTTTGCGTATCTGTCAAAGCACTAGCTCCTCTTGCGGTGATTTATTCATATCTGTCAAAAATAACAAGCGGTGTCCACAGACCACAGTAACCACGAAGGCGGGCACGTTAATTGAGATATTACATACAATTAAGGAGTCTACTGTATGGCATTTCAACAACATTGCTCTTTATTCATTCAATTAAAGATTTCACCAAAAGAAACAAGGAAAATAAATTATACATAACCTTTAATACAAAAATTATCGGCCAGATATAGTTTATAGTTTGAGAAACTGACTTTGCCCAAAAAGCAAAAACTCGAGCAAATTACCCCCCACAAACAGCCGAGCTGTAACTCGTACCCAGCAAGCGTCATGACAAATTGAACTGATAAAAAAACTTGGAAAATTCACCACTTTTTGTCGTGGATGGCCATCTCCTCGACAAAAATGCAATTTTCTTTCAAGAAACAATAAAAATTTCTGAATGGGGACGCACACTATCATAAAAATTGAAAATTTGAGCCTATGACTAATTTTTGGTTGGCTGACTACCTTCAGCTGCCAATTTAATACGCTGGTGATGCTCTGCAACTTTGTAATCTACAACTTCTCTAAACAGCTGGGAATCCAATACACAGTCCAGGCGGGCATAGACAGCTGCTTGAACGCTGGCCATGAGCTTTGCAATCTCACGGCCGGAGAATCCTTCTGTCTTCTGGGCAGCCTCTTGTATCACATCATCGGACAGATCTTTTATGGTTATCTTCTTTGGCTGCTTCTTGAACAAATGACCCCATTTAGATGAACTATCACCTTCATCAGAAGCAAGGTACTTCATCAAATAGAGTTTCAGCAGTTTGAAACGCTCCTCCTCTCTGGGGAGTGGGAACTCGATCACTTCATCAATTCGGTCAGTGATAGCGCTGTCAAGATCTCCCGGCCTATTGGTGGCAAGAACAAGAACTATATCTCTTGACTGGTCCCCAGTTCGAAAAAGCAACGCGTTCAAAGCACTCCGCTGTGCTTCACTCATGTGTATGCTGTTACGCCTGCATTACATAAACAGTACAACTAAATCTTGCTTGCCAGAACCATAATTTATTAAAGCACATGCCTATAACTAGCAACCTAAACACATTCTAATCGAATCCAGAAATATTTGAGTGACTACCCTTAACTATTAATATATTAATCAGTTGGAAAATGTGGAATTAAACACAAACTAAGATACAGATTTCAAAAAAGAAACCACCAAACTCTAGTTGAAATCCAGTAATAAAGTCATCATTAATGCACAAATACAAGCCACACAATAAAATAATTGGCTGAATCAGGGTATTTCAATCATTTTTAATGAACAGTTTGATAAATATATGACGGAGATGGCAACTTACTCGCATAAAAATGCATCAGCCTCATCAATAAAAAGCAGCAAGCCTTTTTTTGACTTCTTAGCCCAATCAAATATCTCATGGATCTTGGTAACAGCCTGTGCACCAAGAGGTGCAACATCTCCTCCTGTCATCATGGCATAATCCAATCCCTGCAGTGTACGATGCAAGGTTCAAGATTGTACAAATTCATGTCTTTCCTAGCTTTAATGTTCACCAATGACTTAAATCAAAGCACAAAGGGCCATTATGATGAATAGAGAAATCTGGAGGAATTCTCAAAAATTAAAATCTTGACAAAGAGTTGCAATAGTTTCCACTGAATAATTAAGAAGACATGTCAAGTTCACTGATTTTGAACATCGACATTTATTTCCAGGTAATTTCAAAACATACTTTGGCATTTTTCTAGTTGTTATTTTAACACAGAATATTTTATAAAAACCTCTCAAACATTTTTTCTAGTAAAAGTTATAATTATAGTCAACATCCTCATATACACAAGAGTTTTCCTCTGATTCTCTGAACTGTTAACATTAGACCGTCCATATGTTTTCTCATGCTACTATTTATCCTATAGAGATTTGTCCCATCTGACAATAGTAGACTATGTGTTGAAATGAAAATGTCAGACAAATTAGCACCATCATGAAAGCAAAAATAAATTGAAGCATTAGCGACACCATACCGATTTTCTAGCTATCTCCCTGGCAACCATAGTTTTACCAGTACCAGGAGGCCCATAAAACATCATGTTGCGAAAGGGTGCTTGGTGAATCTTGGTGTTTGCGGTAGCTTTAGCAAGATGCTCTATCCTTCTTTGTAGTGAGGGATGGAGAACAATATCTCCATTATTCTTTATAGCTTCAATGGGCCCTCCTGTTCCAGTTGATGTCTTTTTCCTAGCAACTTTGTTCCTGGCTTGAGTCAATAACCCTGACCATAGAAATTTACCAATGGATGATTCTCGAATTAGCGATGGCTGTCCCAGTATCCGGTTAACATAACCCCATGTAACCCTAGCACCTTCTCTGTAAATTCAGCAAGGAATATCAAAGATGGTTCAGATGGTGAGTCCGACAACAATTGACCATTATTAACAGTGTTTTGAATGGGGCACGAGACAACAATGTCCAACTTTAATTGAGTTAAATACCACCTAAGGAATTAGGTTCCAAACCAACGTTGAAATCCCTAATGAAAATCAATATAACATCAGAGCTATTGGCAACAGTAATTTGCTGTACATTTAAATTAATTCATGGGCTACCAAACACTTAACAGTAGCAGAGCGGTAATCTTTGATGTGAGTTTGTGAGTTTCACTTTCAGTGCAGAAGTGGCGGTGCTGGTATGAAATGTACCATATGCAAATATTATTCACATCCTAATGATGATAAATATTCCAACGACAATGCATTGATAGGAAATAAAACCAAGGCAAAATAAAGATGCCATGGAAATTATATCGTCTCTAAAAGTACTTGAAAACTGAGTTAATGGCAGATAGGGAAGAAGCACACGAACCTAGTTGTATAAATTCCTGCAGCCAATGCAGTAGCTCCTCCAACAGTCATAACCAACTTACTCCTATCAGTCAATAAAGTCCTAACTCCCTCTGCAAATTTTATTAAAAGGAAGGTTATTCCAGATGTATGTTTCTAATGATAACTTAAAAACAAAAATGCAAAACGTATAGTGCTATGTTTAAGAGCATAACATTTATGAGGCAAAGCAATATATTATGTTTCAGATTCAATTCTTTTCAAGATATAATTTATGCAAAGGCTTCCGTTATTGTATAGCAGAAATTGTTAAAATATACTCATAAGTCTCCAAAAATAATTGAGAAAATCATAACATATGTGCAGGAGAAATAAAAGCAAAGTTATAAAAAAAAAATTTTAAGGAACAAAGAAGCAATGAAAACTATCTAGAAACAGACATTTCATAACACTGATCATCTAAGTATAAATTTTTTACCATTTCCCTCGGGTGTGAAGTGTGAACTTTTCTGTTGTATTACTTTAGAACACAGGATTAGTTGCAAAAGCTCAACAACATAATCAACGACTAATTCAATCTATAAAGTAGATGTAGCAAATGTGCTTTAAGCTCAAACATGGTAACAATGAATTGTAAAAATACCAAGCTTAAACATAATGTGTTATATAGCTAGATGCCTACAACATATTAAAAAAACTGGCAAGCGACTAAATGCATTAGAAGGTAAATAAATGGTGCCAAATACTGAATTTTGCAGAAGCAGAACAAGAACGAGAGAGAACCTCTACTGGAATAATTTCAACATTAACTGTATTTGTGAACAATGTCATTAAAGTTCTATCCCAATCCAAGTAAAAATAAAAATACAGTCAGCTGAAGCTACAGTCACAGTCATCATGGATACAAAAACACTTTATTCAGTTGCATACCTTCAATGTGACTAAAAGTTGTATTAATTGCAGCAAGCCATTTGTCTCTTTCACCATTTATCCGTGCTATAAGCATTCTCCTGTTATGGTCCTCAGTCAATTTTGCTTCATGGGCTCGGCCTTCAGCCTCAGCCATGGCCTTAACCCTAATGGTTTCCCTTTCAATTTCAGCTCTTTCTTTCTCAGTCTGGCGCTGCTGAGCCTGGATTTGTTCCTCCGTAGACCGTCTTGCTTGTTCTTTTCGTATGGAAGACTCTTCTTGCATTTTAACCAATTCAACATTATGCCGCCTCTGAGCTTCATGATCTGTCTGCAAAGAATGACAATATAATAACATGTGAATGGCAGAAATATTTCAGTCAGAAAGAAAGGAAATATTAAAAAAGAACTAATAAGAAAGCTTAGTTAACTTTCTGTGACCCTCATTTAATTTTCACCAAATAAAACAATAGCATGTATAATTTTAATCAATACAAGGTTCAAAGAATCAGGTATAATAAAGCTGAAGATTAAGTAGATTAGGCTCTGCTATTGACAACTAGCGATACAGCAATTTGATGACCTCTTTCTGCTAGCAGGAAGATTTTTTCTAACCAAGTAACTAATCCCAAATATCTTTGCAATAATCTTATAAATAAGGTTACTCCAAGCACCTGCAATCTTTTCCTGGCCAACTCATCTTCATACCGCAGCATTTGGGCCTTTGCCTGTGCTTGTTGCTGAACTAGATTTCTTTGTTCTTCAGCTAACTTTCGTTGCCTTTCCTGCCAAAGCAAATAGCTACATTATAAGTTGAACTCGAAGTACATAGCAGAATGTAAAACATTTATGCAGACAAAATCGATTCTGTGCACAGGTGTATACGAGATGTAAAGCACTAAAGCTGCAAATTCCAAGCATAATGAGTAACATAAAGCAACATGCACATCAAACTTAGCATTAATATAGAAGGTCAACTGCAGTACTTTTTTTTTGGAATGCCAGTAAACCCCTCCCCATCCCATATCAGGTGTCATTATACCCCGGTTTGAGTGGTTAAAACCCGGTGCTGTCCCAGGCTCTTACAAATGTTGCTCCCATGAGTTGAATCATGGTCTCCCAAATAGTAGACCAAGACTCAACCCATCAGACCAAGCACTTGGGGACGTCAACTGCAATACACTGCCTAAGAAAAGCATAAAAAATTCAGATAACCATTAAAATAAAAGGAAATGAAAAAAAAATCTAAGCTTTATCACTCACAACATCAGCTTGAGCTTGAATTGCTTCGTAATGAACTTTCTCAGCATCTAACTCCTCCAGCCGTGTTTTTTCCTGCTTTCTCATAACATCAAAAACCTGTTGACATAAAATCCATTCTCATTATTATTACATCGTTTAAAAATAAAAATAATAATTAAATAAAAGCACGCTCATGCTGTAATTAACAAAATTTTCAAAAAGAAACATTGAAATACAAACTAAATACAACCTCTTTGGAGTTACGCGAGCTATTAATTTCGCGAAGAGCTTTGGCAGCTCTCTCTAAGGCCTCGGGATCAAATCCCGACCCTTTCGGCTCCTCAGGCTCTTTTGATTTATTCGCATTAGCCGTTTGATCTGCTTCATTATTTCCACTCGAAGAAGGCTGAGGAGAAGAAGAGAATAAAGAAAATCGGGACGGCGCGTCGGCGTACGCTCGGTTTGAGGCCGTGGAGAGGGACACCGCCGCAGCTGCCATTGCTAAACATGAAGATAATTTTGCCGCAGCCATAGTAATTATTTGATGTTATTTTCTCAAATTAGGTTTTGAGTTGGAGTGATCATGTGAAAGGTGGGATTTTTAGGGTTTATGGTCTGGCGCGAGAGCATAAACCCTAGTTGATAGGGTTGGGGTTTAAGCGGAGGCACTTGCGAATTGAAATTGCGTGGAGAAAAATCCAATTGGAGACGAAACGCACCGCATTACTCAGCTGGTGGGTGCGATGTGTGGGTCCGTGGGCCCCAGGCAGCTGGCTGTTTGGGTGGTCAGAGGTTTTACATTCTAGCACTGGGTTCGTTTTTTCTTGCCCTGGTTAAGGATTGTTTTACTCACTATTCCAAACACGTTCCACAATGAAGAGGGTAGGAGAGGGAAGCACGTCCCATATACATCCCGACAATCTTCAAATATTCCCGTCTCCTCTCCTCGTAATTATTTTAGAGGAGGAGATGGAAATTCTCTAATAATAAAAGAGAATCCTTGTGAGGGTCTCCGAATCCCGAATAATATATAATTTTTTCCTTAAAATAAATTGAAGTTATTTAAACATATATTAATAAAACTATTACATTAATAAGAATAAAACATACATATTAAAAAAATTGATAATATAAAGATGGATATCTCATTACAATTATTTCATTTAAGTCATTTTACTGTTTATAATTTATATATTTTTATAAATATTAAGATACTTACTATTTATATCTATATAAAATTATAAATAGTAATTTAAATATATTTATTAAAAATTTTAAAAATAAATGAATAAAAATTTAAATGAATAATGTAGAGAATATGAGGATTTTATATGATTCCCCTCCCTTCCCCGAATAAAAAATGGGTATTAAATTTTCTCTGTCTCCATTCTCAATATTAATTTTTTTAATTTTTCATTATCGATCTCCTCCTCAATTGGAGAGGGTCTCATCCCCATATGAATTTATGTCATCCCTATTCCCTAGTACTCGCTATGTAATATTTGAATTTTGAAGTACCACTTAATAAATGCGTTTTTACAATATTATAAATTCATTTTGCCGGCTTGTAATAAAAGGTACCAAAGGCAAAGAAGCTATTTGGTGTTGAGTCTATACTAAGGGTGGGCAAAAAAACTGACTGAACCGAACCAAACCGTAAATCGAATCAAACCGGACTGAATTTACGATTTTTTTTTCTAACGGTTGGTTTGCGGTTCGGATTGGCCCACCCCAAACGGTTTACGGTTCGGTTCAGAAGCTAATCCAAACCGCACCTGTTAAACCGAACCGAACCGTTATAATTAAAAAAATTTGTATTTTTCTTTTAATTTTATTCTATGTTTTTTTTATTAGTATGTTAATACTTTTATTCATAAATTTATTGTTAATATATTTATTTGTTAATACTTTTATTCTTCAATTTATTTCTTAATTTTTTTGTTTTATGGTAGCATCATTATTCTTGAAAGTAAGATGTTGGATTTGTCTCTTAATTAGAATGATGGTAGCATCATTATTCAAGGTAATTTTTAAAAAATACAAGAATTAATTGTGCCTCATTTTCCAATCCTTAATGGAGTGCATGTGTTCCCTGGAGTCACAACTTACACCCTAGCAGACTAGCACTTCATACTATTTGTTGGATAGACTAGTTTTTTTTTTTTTTTTTTTTTTTTTGTCTTCACTTAAGTGGATGAAAATTTGTTTTAAATATAATAATCCGTAAACCGAACCGAACCAATCCGTAAACCGTTGGTTTAAAAAATTTTCAATCCGAACCAAACCGTTATTTAATGGTTTGGTTTGAGAGGTAAAAAATCCGAACCGTAAAATATGATTTGGTTCGATTTTTAACAAAAACCGAACCGCACCCACCCCTAGTCTATACATATGGTGTAAAGAAGCCAAGGTACGTGCAGGATTAATTGTCGATTTTAATATTATAAATGGACACATTTAGGATATATTTAAAATAATCATGGATAATTAGTTCTTCTTTACCGTGCTTAAAGCAAGCTACTTGCGTTTTTTTCCTGATCCCAGTTCCTTGCTGCTTCTTGGATGATTAATTTCCAGGCTTCCTGGGGAAATTTTAAAGAGATGTAAATAGCTTCCCCCTTGACTTATGCTCTATCGTTGGTTTATGATCCTCTCAACGGTTGGATGAAATTTCACTTGTATCTTAATCGCTGAAATTTTAGAATTTGGATCGATTATAATTTTATTTGTATTTTTCTTAGTTTATTTGTGTGTGTATATATATATAATATATATATATATATATATATAGAAAATTTAGATTGAGTGTAATTGATTGCGCAGGTTTTACGCGTGCAAGGGAAAAAAGCGTGTAAGGTTCAAACCTCCTGAGACAAAGTCCCAGCAAGGGGTGTATTGAATCGAGTGAATAAGCCTCCAATGGGCACAAACACACAAATTACAGTCCTAGGGTATAAGCTAAGAAATAAAAAGATAAAATATGCTCGAATGAGTCTTCATTGTTTTCCTCTTTTCTTTCTTCTCCTAGTGTAAGCGAATTTTATAGTGTCGCTCCTTAACTGCTCAGGGCAGTTCCAATGTTTCCCGGCGATCCTTGAGGCGTGCTGGTAACTGCTGAGCCACGTACCCCAACTGCCTGATTGTGGAGGGAGATCCGCCCAACCGTTGTGATCGTGGGGATAACCGCATCACACGTCTTCGTCCTGACTACTCGCTCGATCGTCCTAAGTCCTTTATCGCTTTTCGCTTCGTCATCCTTCTTCCTTTCACGCTCCCTTTCGTCTTAGGACGATTTCGTCCTGTGGGGATTTTATTTGTCAACAATTGTCCCCCAAATTTACCTTGATTGTACTGGAAGTGAAAATCGAGGTGAATTTTTTTGGCTTTTCATCCAGGTTCGTTCTTTCCTCATTCAAGGAAGACCACCTCACCAATTGAGAACGCTTCATCTCGTCCCTAATCAGCCTGCTGTTTGGCTGATTCCCTCGGGTCGAGTTCTGACCGGGCCCATTCTTACTACATTTCAGGCAAGACCGCTACACCAAACGCGGGCCAGTCAGATGGATCCTCCTTGCCGCCCTTGGTTGACCTGTTCCCCGGCCATGTGACCAGCGTGATATCCGGTTATCCTCCCAAATCAACAACATGCTCCGAATAGAGAAGTTCACGCTAGCTATCGTTAACGAGCGTAGCCCTTCTGCCATCCGGGAGATGCAATACCTTCCACGAATGGGTCCCAGGTCAATTGTCACGACCGGACGCGGCCCATCCACAACCTTACATTCCATTTCACACTTTACGCCGTGTGGATGGCCGTTTGCGAACTTCCTTACATTCCATTTCACACTTTACGCCAAAGAAACCTCCACCTTCGGTGGCCTATGTCTCATGTTTCGTCTCATTTCCCTTGTTTTTCCTTTCCTCATCTCCAAAACTCTGTTTAGCCACGGTGAACTTTGTTGAGATGGCATGAGGTGAATTGGTCTTTAAATAGACGGTTGGGAGGCCTTCTAAATTGCCCTTCCGACTCCCATTTTTCACATATTCCCAAGTCAGATTACCGTGGGCATGTGAAGAGTTTGCATACGTGTTGCTAAACGGCTCGGGATTCTCTACCCAAAAGCCTGGTTCTCTGCTAAAGTGAGCCTGCGATATGAAGATCCTGTCATATCAGTTTCGTCGCCACTGCTTGTGTCAATAATGGAGGAAGCTTGGGTGATATCTTTGTAAAGTGTAGTGCTGACAGCTGTCATTGGCCGATTCTGCAGGCCGACGTCAAGGCCTTGGCCGAATGGCGGGGGACCAACCTTGTGGGGCAGAGCGAGGGAACAAACTTTTCGTCCTAAAGTTTGTCGCTCCGCCCTTTAGAATCCTATCAAAACCCGTCTTATCTGCAATAAATGCGCGAGCCTTTTCTTTACGTTTTCATCATGAGGCCTGTTTAGGAGCCGTTTTTTGGCGTCGCTTCAGTGTTTCCTTTCTCAGCACGTCACTCACAGCGAATTGCATTCGAACACCTGTCTAGGGCAAACTTCACCCTTTCCTATTTTCCCGCCACTTCATTTTTCGGTGACTCCTATCGCGACGCCTGTCATCCCCCACTTTCAAGCTTTACTTCCTCTTTTTTGCAATTTTGCCTTTCTTTGTGATTTCGAATTCTCTGTCCCCAATGGCTTCTTCTTCCTCAATCTCAAAAACTGATGCCTCGACTTCTGCTGACTATCAACAGGCGTTGGAGTCTGAGTCTGTGGGCACCTTTGGCGTTCACATCCTGGACGAAAAGTTCGTGCAGTGCGCCCTCGGCCCTGTTTTTATCGACGCGGATGCCATTGCAACGAACCCGTTGGCTCAACAATTTCCAGCTTCCTCCGGCCTTCATTTTTCTGAGCCGTTAAATCTTTCTGCTCTCTCATATGCTCACCCCATTCGGACTTGGCCCAGACCCGATACTGCCTTCGAAGCCTGGTACAAACGTATGTCGTCGCATGCGGAGACTCGGTCTTTTCTAGAAGAATACCATCTCCTTCCCTTTATCGAACTTTCCTTAAAACTGCCAGCCTTTGACCGTAGTTTGTTTCCTATCTCCCTACTTTTCTGGTCGTCCGAATACAACGTATTTGTTTTTCCGGTCGGGCCATTTACCATTACTCTTCGTGATGTTGGCGCCCTAACTGGGTTAGCCCCCCTTGGAGCGACCATATCGACCTCCACATCGTTCCGCTTTCCACCTCCTAAAATGGACCCTTCTTCTTTCTCCTCGTATTCTTCTTTCCTTCGTGCATATTCGAAGACGGCTGGTTCGGTTTCATTGTTGGAACGAACTTCTTTTCTTAATTATTGGCTGTGTAAGTACATTATCTGCACACCTAGCCAGAAACCCGCGGCAGGTTATCTCCCCATCTCTTCTGACCTTGCTAACGGCCGTCGTTTAGACTTGGCCTCTTTCTTCCTTGATGCCACTTATAGAGGATTAGCCGTCCTCCAAAAACAACTTCGCTCTGGGTCCTCAGCCATCGCTTCTGGGCCTTTATGGATCGTCCAGTTGTGGTTGAAGGCTTACTTCCCTATCTTTGGCACCATTGAGTCGACCCGCCCTTATTCGTGTGCCGGTCTTCTCTATGCTCGGCTTCGACAAACTTCCTTATCCCTTTGGGCCGCTTTCGAGTACTTCTACACTCTTTCCCGTGTCCCTTCCTTTTTACCTTTTTTAGCATCGGACAGTCCGTCCTTCGCCCTTGATCCTCATTTCTCTGAAAAGGATGAGTCGGGCCTTCGCATATGGCGCAAATTTTTGTGCAGCCGCGAACTGACCCATGATATCTTGACTGGGGCCAATGGTAAGGCCAGGGTAGAAGTATATTCGCCCAATTTTGTCGCTCGCCAATTCGGCCTTGTCCAAGGATGGCCTCTTTCATTTTTTCATTCGTATTCTGCGTCGTTGGATCGCTTTAAGGTCTTTTCTGTTTCAGAGATCGAGGACTCTATGGAGGAGACTCAATCCATTCTGGCCTCTTTCACCATAGCTTCTTTCACTTCTTATACATCCGTTCACCCATATTTTGATCGTTTCTGGCCACCGGTCTATGAATGATTTTTCTCCTTACCCTCAACGAGGGTGTACTCCTCTCTCTCTCTTTGTCCCCCAAGCCTTCTGAGCCATCGGGGTCGAAGAAGGCTGCCGAAGCTTCTAAGTCAAAGAAAACAAAGCCTGTTAAACGGAAGCAGCTTTCCCCTAGTCGAAATTCGGACTCGGACGTCCCGTTGGTCCGTCGTCCTAAGGTATGAGCCTGGAATTCGCCCTCTCTTGCTTCCATAATAGTTTGAGATGTACTGTTGCTAGTATTGTATAATTTGACACAGGCCTTAAAAATCGATCCACCCTCAGTGGCACGTGCGACAGTGCCAGCTCCAGAGGCTGAGACTCCCGTGAGCGGCGAGAGTGAGGGTCCTACGAGGGAGCCAATAGTCCAATTCCCTCCTGATGAAGAACGTGTGGGCGAAGGGTCAGGCATGGAGTAGATTTTAGAGGAGGGAGGTGCGAGTGGAGTTGATCCCCAAGGTAGGAAATTTTATGCCGAGTCCAGTCATCCTCGCCCAAGAGTTGAGGAGATTCCTGGTGACCACCCTTTCTTCGAGCACTTCTCCTCGGACGGCTCTGTGTCGATTGTGCAGGATCTAGATGATGAGACTGAAGTACTGGAGCCTGTTT
The DNA here is from genome assembly GCA_019454045.1 of Zanthoxylum bungeanum. Classification (NCBI taxonomy): domain Eukaryota; kingdom Viridiplantae; phylum Streptophyta; class Magnoliopsida; order Sapindales; family Rutaceae; genus Zanthoxylum; species Zanthoxylum bungeanum. The sequence goes on from SKCR01033757.1 coordinate 174,166, forward strand.
GGCCGACTGGGACTATGTGGCGCCACCTTAAACAGCTTTATCCTCTAGTGCGCAGGATGTCCACTTCGAGGTTTAGAGGGAGTTATAGGGATGTGGATGACCTTTATAGCTTGGCCGAATTGGAGTTATTAGATGAGGCTCGGTCTCTGTATAAAGACGATGCCCTTCGTCGTATTTACGAAGAAGACGAAGTCATTTATATTTCTAATTCATCCGACTCTGATTCTCTTGCAGATGTTCGGCCGACTGCCATGCCTCAACGTTCGATGCCAGAGGCCATGTCCCCCAGTACTTCTGCGTATTTGGCGTCGCCTTCAGCACAGCCATCACCTCTGGCTCTTCTGCCCCCTTCCCTTCAAAGGGAGATTCTTGAGCCTGAGCAGCCATCGTCTTCAGCCTCCGTGATTGCTCCTTTCATGGCTCTTGCTCAATCGGTTCAAGTGCCAATCGAAACTGGACGATCACCCCCTCTTCGAGTCGGTTCTCATGACTTACCATCAACTTCTTCTTCTCGGCCAATCTCTCCTCAAGCCGCACAACAATTAACTGTTGTCCCCCAGCCTCTGCTGCCCTCAGAACAAGGACTGATGCAATCAGCAGCTGGAACACCTGGGGCACAACTGGATCAGTCTTGTAGCTCCGACCCTGGGATGGTGAGTTCATTTTCCTATCCTCTTGGATTGCAGTCTTGGTCTATTTTGCTAACTTCCTTTTCGTATGCAGACGTCCGATTTGTTGCTGCAATCGGTTCATAGTCTTCTGGACCATCTTGGACAAGTGTTCTCTGTCCATTTTCAGCCATCTCCGCATTTGGCCCGCACAAGCACAGACTTGGAGAATCTTCAAGAGATTCTCAATCAATACGCCTCTTTTGCTGCGCTAGAGGTCAACCAAGCTGTTCAGCCCCATAATATTCTTCAACTAGACCGGTGCTCCAATGAATTAAGTCGGCTATTGGCTCTTCCTTCATCGCCGATACCTATTGACGATCGGCTTTTCCTTTAAGAGATGCAGGACGGCATAACAAACCTTCTCTCCCAACACCGCATAGTCCATAGCCGGAGAATTGGGCTTCGCTCATCTTTGGTGAAAAGGGAGGAACTCCGTGAATCTCTCGGGCAGCTACAACAGGCTTTGAGGGAGACTACATAAGACTTGGTGACCGAAGAGTCAGTCTTCATGAATCTGGAGCAACAGTTGAAAGAGCTTCAACGTCAGCTTGATGAAAGTCGGATGAGGAAAGAGGCGAGAAAGAAGGTTGTCATTGCCCAAATGAAAGAGGCGGAACGGTCGGTGGCGGAGTATAAGGGGCTGGCTCGCATTGACTTCGAGAAAGATTTGGCCGATTTGGATGCAGTGAGCGCGGGCATACAAGATGAATGGCGTCTGAGGAGGGAAACGCTCTCAGCCATCAAAGACTTGCCTGGAGATTTTAAGCGATTTTCAGGCCAATGATAATGTAATGCAAGACGTTTTTCGTCTATTTTTGTAATCTTAGGATGTTCTCGTCCTTTATTAATGCAAACTGTTTGTTGTTATTCTTGGACGTTCTCGTGCTCTCATAGTGAGGGCACATATTTCTTCAAGTATTTTCCATTTATCGCTCTCGTATGTACTCGCCCTTTTAAATCTTGTAAATGATAAGCTCCATTTGGCAACACGATTCTCACTATAAATGGGCCTTCCCAATTGGGCGACCATTTACCATACACTGGGTCCTTAGAGCCAACTGACAGTATTGTTTTCCATACTAATTCGCCCTTCTTGAAAGACTTAGCCATTACCTTAAGGTTATATTCCTTGGCTATCTTTTTCTTCTGTGCTTCTAGGCGGTTGAGCGTGTCGGACTTGATATCGTCCAACTCCAACAAATTCTGGATCATCGCCTCGTCATAGTCTTCCTTTGTTAGCTTCTCCTGCAATGTCACCCTGGTGGATTCAAAAGTCATTTCTACAGGAAGCACAGCTTCTTGTCCATACACTAACTAGAAAGGCGTCATCGAAGTGCTCGTGCGTGGCGATGTCCTGTAGGCCTATAGAGCTTGACTCAGATATTCGTCCCATCGTCTAGCATTGTCCGTCACCATCTTACGAATCAACCCTTTGAGAATTTTGTTCGACGATTCTTCTTGACCATTTGACTGAGGGTAGTAAGGAGTAATATTTACTAGCCGGACTCCATATTCGGCCAGGAAGTCTTTTACCTTTTCACCGTTTAATGAGGTACCATGGTCTACCATGATTGTCTGTGGTATTCCAAATCGGTGAATTATATGTTCTTTTATAAACTTGATTATCTGCTCTTGTGAGATTTTTACAACTGGGATGGCTTCTACCCACTTGGTAAAGAAATCAGTGGCAACAACAATAAAGGTGTGCCTTTTACTTGATGCGGGATAGATTTTCCCTATCAAGTCTATTGCCCATCCCATAAACAGCCAAGGCTTAATGACTGGGGTCATCTCGGTTGCTGGGGCCCTTTGAATGGGACTGTGCTTCTGGCAAGCTATGCACCCTTTGGCGTATGAGACGCATGATTCCCCCATCTTCGGCCAATAATAACCGCTTTGTATGATTAACCATCTCATATTGATTCCAGCTTGGTGAGCCCCACAGATGCCTTCGTGTACTTCGGCCATGATAGTTTTGGATTCTGATGGCCCTACGCATTTCAACAACAGCCCGTCTTGTTGTTTCTTATAGAGCACGTCTCCTGACATTACGTAGTTCAAGGCTTTAAGCTTTAATCTTCGGTCTTTTCCTACTTCAGGCTGTGTTAAGAACGCCCTGATTTCGTTTCTCCAATCGTCCTCTACTTCTAGGATCGTGACGTCTGTTTTTTCAGCTCGCCTTGTGAGGGCTGGCTTGACTTCTTCGCTTCTATACACCCCACTTATGTTGGTTTGTTTGTACCCGGAGGCTGCTTGGGCTAAATTATTGGCCAATTCGTTCTTCGCCCTTAGAACGTATTCCAAGTCAACGTAATCGAATCGTTCTACTAATTTCTTGGCTATATCCAATAATGCCACGACCGATGGACTTTGGCATTTATAAGTTCATATTACTTGTTGGATTACCAGCTGCGAATCTCCCTTGATAGACGCATGGGTTACTCCCATGTTGAGGAGCATTTCCAACCCTAGTATCAGGGCTTCATATTCTGCCTGGTTATTGGTGCAGTACTCGTTCAATTTGGCTAAGACTTGGAAAGGTTCTCCCAATGGGCTAACTAGGACAATCCCTATTCCAGCCCTTTCTGCTGTGCTGGATCCGTCGAAATGCATCGTCCATGGCTTTAGGCTGCATTCGTCCAAATCCAGTTCTCTTTCCCTGGTTGTGCTTAAGCATGGATGATCGGCCAGAAAATCGGCCAACGCTTGACTTTTGACAGCCTTTTGGGGTTTGTGCCGTATGTCGAATTCTGAGAGTGACAGTGACCAGAAACCAACTCTTTGATGCAAGATAGGACGAGAAAACATGTATTTTATTATATTGATTTTTGTGACCAGATATATAATGTTCGGCCTAAGGTAGGCACGTAGTTTAGTACATGTGAAATATAAAGCCAAACATAATTTCTCCATGGGAGAATAATTACATTCATAGGTCAGCAATTGTCTGCTGATGTAATAAATGGCTCTTTCAACATTTGCGTCGTCATCTTGCGCGATCATCCCAGCTATGGATTATTCCTCAACCGCTATGTACAACTTGATTGGCTTTCCTAACACTGGAGGCACCATCACCGGCGGCTGTGACAAATACGCCTTCAGTCTATCAAATGCTTGTTGATGCTCTTCGGTCCAAACGAACTCTTCCTCGCCTTTTAACTTCAACAAAGAGGAGAAAGCTTTGGTCTTTCCTGCACAATTCGAGATAAATCGTCTTAGGAAGTTAACCTGCCCTAGAAACCTTTGCAGCTCTTTTTTATTTCGGGGTGGCATAGCTTCAGTAATCGCCCGAGATTTATTGGTATCGATCTTGATTCCCCGTTGGTGTACCAGAAATCCTAAAAAGTTGCCCGCGCACACCCCAAAAGCACACTTGGCAGGGTTCAGTTTTAACTTGAACTTTCTCATTCGCTCAAAGGTCGATGTCAAATGGCTAAAATGTTCATCCATCGTTACGGATTTAGATACTATATCGTCCATATAGACTTCCATAAACCTGCCAATCATGTCATGAAATATTGAATTCATGGCCCGTTGATATGTGGCACCAGCGTTTTTTAGGCCGAACGGCATCACCACCCATTCGTAGCACCCTAGAGACCCTGGGCACCTAAAGGCCGTTTTATGCACGTCGTCCTCAGCAATGTAAATCTGGTTATAACCTACGTACCCATCCATAAATGAGTATACCTGATACCCTGCCGTGGAATCCACCAGGGAGTCGACCGTCGGCATTGGGTATTGGTATTTTGGCGTTGCTAGATTCAAATTCCTAAAATCTATGCAGATCCTTATCTTCCCGTTCTTTTTCCTAACTGGGACGATGTTGGACAACCATTCTACATATCTGGTCGTCCTGATAAATTCTGCTTCTAACAGTCGTTCGACCTCTTTTTTAATATCAGGCATAACATTAGGCGAGAACCTTCGCGGAGGCTGCCTATGAGGCCTATGACTTGACAGGATTGGCAGTCTATTTTCCACCACAGTCCTATCTAGGCCAAGCATCTCATTATAGTCCCATGCAAAACAATCTATGTATTCTCGTAACAAACAGAGCAGCTTTTCGCGTACCAGGGGGCCCAATTCCTTGCTGACATAGGTTATGCGCTTATTGTACTCGTCTCCCAAGTTTACCTCTTCTAAAGCATCTTGTCCCCTCGAGAAGTTTGCCTTGCGTCGCCCGTTCAGAGCGTACTCGTCCTCCAATGCGTCTCTTCCTTCTATCAAACAGTCTACTCCGCACAATTCTTTCACTTTATCTTCCATCTGGTGCATCAACATTTTCCCCTTTAAGGCCGAAATGGCGGCTTGTGTTTCGTCCTTCTTCCTTCGTTCCAGAACATAGGCCATTAAATTGGCCTTAGAGGCCGCAAGGGCGGCTTGCTCTTTATTCTGGTCGTACTTCATTGATACCGACATGTGTGGGTTCTCCAAAGACCATTGTGGTTGGTCTTGTTTGTGCGAACAAGTCTTTTAACAATCCAGCAGGGTATGGCTCGTCATTCTGGGCTACGATAGTCGGGCTCTCCCCTTCGTTTAGAACCCTGGTTGGCCCGTAGTTTCCCTCATACATAAAGTACTCGGTTGAGTTTGTGTCTGCAGCGAAAGGTTTGTTGTCGGCGTGTACTATCTCCACTTCATCCTTTTGGTTCCAGAAGACCAGACACTGATGAATGGATGATGGGATACATAGGCTACCATGTATCCAGTCTCGTCCCAGAAGCATGTTGTAAGAGGTTGGCCCATCTATGACGAAAAACACCACGGTCTTCGTAGTGCTTCCCACCTGCAAGTCTAGTGGTATGACTCATTTCGCCGTCGTCGCTCCTCCGTTAAAGCTAGTGAGGACTACCTCTGTGGGGAGGAGATCTTCCTCGGACTTAGCCAAACACCCCAGCATCCTAACTGGAATCGCATTGATGGCTGCCCTTTATCAATCAGTACTTTAGACACGGGGATGCCATTGGCCTTTGCCTTCACATACAATGGCCTTAGATGCTTCGTCATCTGAGCTGGTGGTTTTGGAAAAATCACTTTCCCTGACATCCCAATCTCCATAGCTTGATCACCTTCGCTGTTGAGTTGAGGTGATTCTTCTCCCGTGTCCCATCCGGAAGGTGGCCGTGTTGGGGGTGCCTCCTGCGAGACGTGATTGACGGTCAATCTTCTCTTCTCGGCTTTGGTGACAACCCGCCTCACCTTGGGCGTTCCATACAGAATAAGGAATGGATATTGCCCCAGGTCTTCTCCCAGTGTTCCGACGGCTGGATTCCTGGCTTCATATAGTTCTTTAAGAAGCCGATTCTGTGATATTTTTCTCTTTCTAGCTTCGGTTCGGACGTCGATTTCTTCTTCTATATCCGTCATCTCCTCATCCTTGAATTCCCGATCTTCCGTACCCCTGTCTGTTATCGAGAGCGAGGTGAATTCGGCCTCATTTCCTTCGTAAACGTCTTCGCTCGGCCCAGCTTCCCCGTCATTATTTCTCCGGAATTCTCTGGACAATAAGTAGTAATTCGCCACGACTGGTGGCATGCTGTCGAATTGAATGACGATGGGGGGTTCCTCATCATCGGTCTCGTTCCGCTTTCTTTTACTAAGCTTAGCGTGCTCATCGCAACTGGTTACTTTCCCTTTTTTCTCATCATGTGCTTTCTTGGTGTCTTTCGATTTTTCTATGGCATGAGGGTTGCGGCTAGTGGTGGCCTTTGCGTTATCTTGTCGACGCATCATGCAGCCGTAATTCCTTTGGTGCCTCCTCAACTATGTCCTGGTCATTTCATCTATGGGAGGATAATTTTCGTCCGCCCTTGAGTGTACCCGTTGCCCTGGGCGTGGCTCTCGGTATGAATGCCATACGTTGGGTCGATGGATCTTTGGCCGAAACGTCCTCACATTTTGGACGAAGTTCGAGTTCTTTCCATAGAACCTTGGTGCAAAAGTTCGCGGCTGCCATGATGATCCTTTCTCCACGGGCCTCTCACAAGTGTCTTCTAGTTCATTCATCCACTCAATGCTGTTCTTGCACCTTACACAGATGTTCTTCTGGTCCCTTCGTTCTACAGGCTCCTTAATCATTTCCAGTGCGCTCGGGCGGCGGCGGTGTTGTCTTTCGTCCAACACCACCTTTATCTTTGGCCGACTCAAACTCGTAAGGTATGGACTAATCATATCTAACTCCGCCGACTTTGGGAAAGGGTTGTTGTCTACTGCCATTTTCTTCTCGAACATAATTCGTCCGGACTCTATGGCATCCTGCAAGACATTACGAAAAACATGGCATTGGTTAGTCGCATGAGACCATGCGTTGTGCCATTTACAATATTTTTTACTGCCGATTTGCTCGGCTGTTGGCAACGTGTGTCTGTCGCTCAAGCTGATTTGCCTGTCTTTGTACAATTGGTCGAATATAGCGTCAACTTTAGTAATGTCGAAGGCAAATTTCCTGCCCTTTTTATCATTTGCCTCGCTGGTTTGGGGTTCCGCCCACGTCTTACAAACGTAAGGCTTCCCTTTCACCAATTCGGCCAAACATAAATCGGCTGAGTCGGCGTCCACTTCGCCCATCTCATAGTCAATGTTTCTATAATATGTCCTTTTGCTCGAATTTTTCACCTGCTCTTCTTCTCGTAATAATCGCTCATAGCGCACCACACTGGTGGTGAGTTGGGGCAGGTCCCAAAATTCACGATCCTGGAATTTCTTTTTCAGGTCGAGATTCAGGCACCCTTGGGCGATTCTTACAAATTCCTTTTCGGGCAAAGGCACGTAACATCGGCCTCGGGCTATTTTAAATCGTTGTAGAAACGTCTCGGCCCATTCCCCTGGCAATTGCCTTAAATTTTCCAAATCAGCTAGGGCTACTTCAGATTCGGCCTTATAAAATTGCGCATGGAACAACTACTCCATCTGTTGCCAACTTTCTACTGAATTGGCTGGTAAACTAACATACCAGGAGAAAGCCACTCCTGACAATGAGCCATGAAACAACCTTAGTTTGTGGAAATCGTTGACTTCCCCTCACTGAAGGGTGAAGCGCCCTACGTGTTCCATAGTGGAAACTTCCCCAGACCCCGTAAAGAGGGTAAATTTCGGTATCTTGTAATTTCTCGGCCAAGGATAAGCCACATCAACCCAATCAGGGTAAGGCTTCCGATATCTTGGCCGAATTGGCCGTATGCCTAGACCGAACTGGTTTTGTAGGATTTCGGTCATTTGCTCCCTTAGTATGTCGTTGCCATTAAATAGCATAGCCATGGGCGGCGGTTGCGGCCCTCTCAAAAGTGGGACATAATCATGATTCTGTCCTTGAGAAGTTTGGGTGCCCTGAGGCATCACAATTTCATACTGAACCATATTTGGCCCTTGATGGATGTTTGGCCCCAACTGTGGTCCGTTCCCTCCGGGGCTTGCTCCTCCCCTAAGAACCATAGGGATATTGGCCACTTGTGGGGGGACACTACTGGGACCAGCCTCCTCACCGCTTGTTGCAGGGAGAGGCGTAGTCCACGGCAGTGCTGTTCCGCCGTTCACACATTTGGCCATTAATTCATTCATTGAGTTCAGGTGTTTGGCCATATTTTCGTAATGTGAATTGCTAGTCGATACAAATTTATCTATAACGTGCGCATTTTGGAGCCTGACCTGTTAGACGACATCCTGCGTGAATTCGCCAAACAGTGCGCGCATCGCATTAGGGCTGAATTCCCTCATAGATTCATACCGGCTGGCATCTGCTAAACCCTCAAACTGACCTACTATGGCCGGAATGCTGGGCTGGTTGGTTTGCTCCAGTCCGCCTTCCTCCGCGGTTGTGCCAGTCTGAGCGTTTCTTTTCGGAGGCATCTCCACTTTGTTACACCAAGTCTCCCAATGTGGTCGCAAAAAACTGTTTGCGCAGGTTTTACGCGTGCAAGGGAAAAAAGCGTGTAAGGTTCAAACCTCCTGAGACAAAGTCCCAGCAAGGGGTGTATTGAATCGAGTGAATAAGCCTCCAAGGGGCACAAGCACACAAATTACAGTCCTAGGGTATAAGCTAAGAAATAAAAAGATAAAATATGCTCGAATGAGTCTTCATTGTTTTCCTCTTTTCTTTCTTCTCCTAGTGTAAGCGAATTTTATAGTGTCGCTCCTTAACTGCTCAGGGCAGTTCCAATGTTTCCCGGCGATCCTTGAGGCGTGCTGGTAACTGCTGAGCCATGTACCCCAACTGCCTGATTGTGGAGGGAGATCCGCCCAACCGTTGTGATCGTGGGGATAACCGCATCACACGTCTTCGTCCTGACTACTCGCTCGATCGTCCTAAGTCCTTTGTCGCTCTTCGCTTCGTCATCCTTCTTCCTTTCACGCTCCCTTTCGTCTTAGGACGATTTCATCCTGTGGGGATTTTATTTGTCAACAGTTATATTAAATTGTGCTACTTTAAAAAAAAAAAAATTATTATACGTATATTAATATTAAAAAAGGATTAAGATTTAATTAAAATCGAATCTCTGTCTATTTTTCATGGTGCTGCAAATCAATCTTCTTATCTTGGCGTGCTCTTTTTTCATATGGGTATGTTTAGACAGTTTAGTTTCCATTTATGGCAAATGAGTTGGCTTTAAATTTAGTGTACATGACGTTGAAATCCTTTAAGAAATTTTTGAAAGCTTAAATTTTTTTACTTCATATCTATAAAATATATTAATGCATGATGTTTTTAGTCTTATATCATGTTGAAAGATTGAGTCTTGCGATCATGGTGATATAGATATAGAGTTTATTTAGTTTCCATTTATGGCAAATCAATCTTCTGATCATGATTTTCAAAAAAAATCTGGTAGAATCATATAAAAAACGAGAAATTAAAGATTTTTGGTGTGAAATATAAATCAAGATCAGCAGAATAAGGTAAATGTATATGCATTTATTTTTGTTTTGCTGATTTTTTATGTTTTATTTTAGATCTATAATTTTTGAGATTTTTCTTCTAGTTATTAACTCTTGATGGTTGTATGTCATAGGGTTTCTAGTAATTGGGTGTTATTTTTTAGTTTTCAACTCGATTTTACTGTATTTTAGTCATTGTTGCTTTCGTATTAAGCGATTTTTGTTATAATTCTCTGATCACTGAATAATATTTTTGAGGAAAAAACCGATTCTATTACTATAAGAATAGAAATTTACAAAAAAACCTCACTCTCTAACATTCTCTAAGCTTACTTGCCTCGAAACTTAATATTTGGGATGTCTTAAGCTCACAAATGAGCTATGTATTTATGGCAAAATTTTGACTCAAATTTTCAACACATAAATATATCCACCGAAAGTTTCTTTGTCTTCTATCTCAAGGTTGGCAATGACCACCGAAAGTTTCCTTGTCTTCAAAAGGTGGGTGGGGTGACACCATGCATGCCTCATGCAGCTGGACATTACAATTCTCCCCCTCCAACTGCATCTGAAATAATTATCATCTGATTACTATCTCGGCTATGTCTCTGCATAGTTCTAGCTTGTCCCGAGTAACCACCTTTGTTAACATGTCGACTGGATTCTCATCTATATGGATCTTCACTAGTCTCAGCAGTTGTTGGTCCATCGCCTCATGTACCAATGATGGCGAATATCAATGTGCTTTATCCAGGAATGATACATTGAGTTATTACTCAAGTCCAGAGCACTTTGATTGTCACAATATATCTTGTATTCTATTTACTTGATCCATAATTCTTGGAGAAAATAATTTAACCACAACATTTCCTTTCATGGTTCCGCTGCTACAATATACTCAGCTTCTGTTGTGGATAATGTAATACATCTCTGCAATCTTGAGTGCCATGACACAACTCCCCCTGCAAAAGTGTAGAGAAAACCTGATGTAGCTTTTCTACCATCAAGATCTCCTACCATATCTGAATCTGTATAGTCTTCAAAGATTGGATCAGCTCCCCCGTAGCACAAACATAATTTCGATGTACCCTTGAGGTACCTGAGAATCCATTTGACTGCCTCCAGTGTTGTTTTCCCGGGGTTAGAGAGAAAACGACTCACTACACCCACTGCGTGAGCAATACCTGACCTAGTAAATACCATAACATACATTAGGCTTCCAACAGTTGAAGAATATAGTATCAATGACATCCAATTTATCTCTTTCTTGGATGAGGGGCATAAACTCTTGCTCAGTTTGAAATGGTGTGCTAGCGGAATGCTGACAGGTTTTGCTTTCTGTATATCGAATCTCTTGATTATCTGTTCAATATAACTCTCTTGTGAAAGCCACAACCTTTTGTTCTTTCTGTCTCGAACTATTTGCATTCCCAAAATCGGCTAATCTGGTCCTAAGTCTTTCATATAGAAAGACTTAGAGAGTTCATTCTTCAGTTGGCTGATCTTCGCCACATCTTGTCCAATGATCAATATGTCGTCTACATATAATAGAAGAGTAACAAACTTTCCATCTGGAAATCTCTGAATGTAAACACATTGGTCTGCTGCAGTTCTTTTGTAGCTTTGACTCACCATGACCGAGTCAAACTTCTTGTTCCACTGCATTGGTGCTTGCTTGAGGCCGTACAAGCTCTTATTCAGGTTGCAAACAAGGTTCTCTTTTACTGAAACCTTGAAACCTTCTGGCTACTCCATGTAGATTTCTTCATTTAGATCACCATGAAGAAATGATGTTTTAACATCTATCTGTTCAAGCTCTAAATTGACCATTTTTCTCCTATGGTTTTGCTTCTGACATATCATGCACCCCATCATTATTTGTGGCCGTTCGTGTTGGTGTTGGGGTTGTGTCTAGATTTGAATCGGTTTTTCAATATCTTCAGTCTGGTCTTCAAGAAACACTACATCCTTGATTATGATGACCTTCTTTTCCTTTCGGGTCCCATAACCTGTATCCAAATTCCTCGTCTCCACAAGCCTATGAAGATGTATAGAGTAGTCCTTGCATTGAGCTTCTGCCCGAGCTCATTGGATATGTATGCAAAAGCTAAATAGCCGAATGTTCTATGGTGAGAATATAAGGGATTCTTACCAGACCACACTTTCTCCGGAATCTCAAAATTCAACGGTACAGATGGTGATCTGTTGATCAGGTAGCAGGCGGCACGAACAACTTTGTTGGGGTTTTAGGCAGTATTTTCAGGTAACGCAGCGGAATGCCGAAAAAATTAAATTTTCTGATTTCTTTTATTTTTCTTGGGTAATTGAAATAAACTAATTTATTTTAATCACTCAATACTCAACAAAACATATTTTTCAATATTGCCGAAAGACCCCTAAACTTTGCATTTGATCATTTTAGTCCTAATTTGTCAAATACACAATTAGGCGATTTCAAATCACTACCAAAGTGATTCATACATGTCAACATGCATCACGTAACCTAAAATACCATATTTCCCCAAATTTCCGAATTGACCCAATAGTTTCAAGTTTGATCATTTTAGTCCAATCTTGTCAAAACAAGCTTAGATGACTTCCAATCAAACCCAAACTAATTTGTATATCTTATATACATCAAAATACATATATATATATATAGCCCTAATTTTAGTTTAGGTTAGAAACCCTAATTTTTCAATTAATCAAATTAACCAAAATAACCAAAATTAATGCAATCCAACACTTTAATCTAATCTCTGCAACATTAAACAAGTCTCACCACTTTGAAACAACTCAAGAACAATTCTAGGTCATCATTGAGTGGCCTAACAACTATAGAATGACAACCAAGTCATATAATGACTAAAAGAGAGCTTAATAACACTTTATAAATTTTCTTTGTTAACATACATGCTAACATCTTTCATTCATGCTTCCAACCATCATATTTCAAAATTAAAAGAGTAAATGATGAGTGGTAAATAGATCACTATTTCCCACTCCTTTAACTTAATATTTTGTATAGTTTCTTGATTTTTGTGAATATTTTCATGTGTTTTGTGTTATTTTGTAGATAAATAAAATAACATGACTCTCTGGAATCAAATCAGGGCCAAAATAGTGAAAAACAGACAAAAAGGGCAAAACTATCTTTTGGGCATCGCAACGCGCAACAACTCTGTGTCGCGACTGCTAACGTGCGTCGGAGTATGCTAACGTGCACCGGACACGTGTCACAATCAGAGAAGTTTGCTATCATGTGCCTTGCTAACATGCGTCTGCCACGTGTCAGCATCACATAAATTATTGCAAACGTGCGCCGTGCCACATGTCACCATCACACGCTGCCGACAATCAACATCGCCACGTCATTGCCAAGTCAGCACAATTATTGAGATAATCATTCAGTCGTGCCGCGTGTCACCATCTCCGCAGAAGATGCGCCACGTGGCGCAAATCAACGGCGTGTCGCGACGCGCAAGGCTTATTGATGCCTATAAATTCAGGCCGAATTTTCATTTTCATTTCATACTTTCTTCTAACGGGATCCTTAAGAATACTCTGAAGATTGTATCTTGTTTGTTTATTTACAACTTTCAGTAATTAATTTTCGCATTTGCACTTTCTTTTCTTTACTTTTCAGTCTTTACTTTCTGCAAATTTACTTTTACGCAATAGTACCTTCCTTTATTTACTTTTCAGTTTTTACATTTACGCAATGAGGAGGTAACTCCCCCCTGCTGGGGTAAAATGTAAAACTTTTATTACTAATATTTAGATTAATCTCCCTTAATTATTATATATAAACTATTTAAAACCTGACTTAATGAGGATACCGCCTTATGGTCGGTTGGAATTAATTATTAATTTGACTTAATCAGGATACTGATTTATGGTCGGTTGGTAATATCACGCAAAGTTAATATATTATAATAAAGGAGATATCTAAAATAGAAGTAATAATAGTGGATCATTTAACCCCCAACATTTTCTTTTATTGTACTTTTACATATTTTAATTTCCAGCATTTAATTTCCAGCATTTACTTCCAGCATTTACTTTATTTAATTTCCAGCATTTACTTCATGTCTTTTATTTTATTTAATCTTTTATTAGCCTTAGATATGTGTCGTAACAAAATCCGTTATCTAGGGTTGTGAGCAATTCCAATATCACCGGTTTATAAGGGGTTATTTAATAGTTTGGGTAATATAAAGGTTTACTTATTAAGTCTTAAGCTTAATGCTTCTTGTTAACTAGCCACTAATAAGATTGATCTGGTAAACTTAAAATAAACTTGACAAAAGAATTTTAGGTTTCAGCCTTAGACTTAATAGCCCACGATCTTCCTTGAGGATATATAACCCTTTAATAGATTTCCTTACAAGATAGACATATATACCTGTCGGGCGGGGGTAGCCACAATTGGAACTTAATCTTAATGAATTCATGTAACTTGGTTGACATAGACATATGATTAATTGGGTTACACTGGGTATTTGTATCTGACCATCGGCAGAGGCTTTTGCATAATTTCGTGTTCCAGGTTAGTAAACCAATATATTACACAAACATAAAATAACCACTTCATCTTTAAAAGATATTGGAAAGATTCACAACCCTGGATAGTTTAATAATCTTGAATTTCCTCAATCTTCTTTCGCATAATTTTATTTACTAATTTTAAATTTAAAGTCACCATCAAATCAAACAATCAATCCATTAGATACTTGTAAAAATTTGGCTTCATAAATTAATAGCTTAGGTATTAAGTCCTCGTGGGATCGATACTTTTTATACTACTTAAACGATACTTGCGCTTGCGTTATACGCGTGTGATTACGCACCGGTCAAGTTTTTGGCACCGTTGCCGGTGACTTATTTATCTTTCACTATTAATTTTGGAGTTAGATATCATTACTTGTATCTAATTTCTTTTTACTTATTATTTTTGTTTTCTTGTGTTTCAGGATCTCAGTTACTACATGAGAAGAACCAGAAGCTTTGAAATCCGTCCGCTTGACCCAGAAATTGAAAGGACCATCAGACAGTTAAGAAGAGAAATGCGAGAAGGCCAAGAAGCACTAATCAATATGGAACCTTAACATTTGGTAGTTTCACCACCAATTCCTATTCGAGACATAACTATTCCGGTGGTTGACAACTTCATTTCATGTATTGTACTTTCTCCCATACCAGCAAATGTGTGTGACATCAAAACATGCATTCAGATGATACAACAGTCAGTTCAGTTTGCGGGGAATGCAATTGAAGATCCTAATGCCCACATCAGCAACTTCCTGGAAGTTTGCGGCACTTTCAACTACAACCGAGCGGCTGAAGAAGCAATGAGACTGCGTGTTTTTCCATATTATTTGAAAGACAGAGCTAAAGCTTGGCTACATTCACTACCTGCAGGTTCCATCACAACTTGGAACACTCTAGCCACCAAATTCCTTGCAAAGTACTTTCCACTAGCCAGAACTGCAAAGCTGAGAAATGACATCACATCCTTTGTGCAATATGACTAAGAATCCCTCTGCGAAGCTTGGGAAAGGTACAAAGATTTACTCCGGAAATGTCCTCACCATGAGATTGCAAAATGGCTACAAGTCCAAACCTTATATAATGGACTTTCTGGAATAATGAGAACCACAATTGATGCTGCGGCTGGAGGAGCTTTAATGGAGAAAGAAAAAGATCAGACCTGAGACTTAACTGAAGAAATGGCCAACAATAATTCCTTGTGGCCAACAGAAAGGAGCATGATCCAAAGAATTGCTGGAATTTATGAAGTTAGAGCCAACACAGCAGTAAATGCCAAGCTGGATCAGATATGCAAATTCATGGAAACTCTTAGCATACAAGACAATATTGGATCCACAAGTTCACCATATGGAGGAGCACCAGAGACAACCCAACATAAAGAAACAGTGAATTACATCAATAATTTCAACAGACAGGGGAACAATCCATATTCCAATACCTACAACCCAGGGTGAAGGAATCATCCCAATTTCGCATGGAGCAAAAATTCAGGACAAAGGAACAATCCACCACCAGGATTCCAACAGCAAAGCGAGGAGCATGAAAAAAAACTAGGAATAGTGGAAGTGCTAGCTTAGTTAAAAAAATATGATGCTATGTTTCAAAGCCAATCTGCTTCTATAAAGGCACTGGAAAATCAAATTGGACAACTGGCCAATGCTCAGAGTTACAGACCACCAGGTAACCTTCCCAGCAACACAGAACCAAATCCAAGGAACATGGGGAAAGAGCAATGTCATGCCATCATTTTAAAAAGTGGTACAGAAATCAACAAAGATGTTGGAATCAAGGCATCCATTGAAGAAGTTCCAAAAGAAAGTGGCGAAGCAGTTCCACAGATGGAGGAAAAAGAAGCAAAGGAAAAAAATCAAGAAAGAATCACTCTACCTCCACCTTTTCCACAACGTCTCCAGAAAAACAAACTAGACAAGTAGTTTTCTCGATTCTGGGAGGTCTTCAAAAAGCTGCATATCAACATTCCATTTGCAGAAGTTTTGGAACAAATACCTAGCTATGTCAAATTCATGAAAGACATTCTTTCACGAAAGAGAATATTGGGAGATTACGAGACAATAATATTAACAGAAGAATGCAGTGCTATTATCCAGAGGAAGCTTCCCCCAAAGTTGAAGGATCCTGGCAGTTTCACCATTCCTTGCATCATAGGAGAGCATAACTTCGGTAGAGCTTTGTGTGATCTAGGTGCAAGTGTTAACTTGATGCTTTTTTCTATTTTCAGGAAATTGCATATTGGAGAAACAATGCCCACTTCAGTCTCTCTGAAACTTGCTGATAAAGCGCTCGTATTTCTGAGAGGTGTAGTTGAGGATGTGCTGGTCAAGATTGACAAATTTATTTTCCCAGCAGATTTTATTGTCCTTGATATGAAGGAAGACGAAGACGTGTCGATCATCCTCGGAAGACCATTCTTGGCTACAGGTCGAACCATTATTGATGTACAAAAAAGAGAACTAACCATGAGGGTACATGACCAAGAAGTAACATTCAATATTTTCAAAGCCATGAATTTCCCGGATGACGAAAAGAATGAGGAATGTTTCAGACTTGATGTGATACATAGTACCATCCATATGCAAAGTTCTACTGACAAACTTAAAGCATGTCAACTGTCTGTGGAGCCTGAAGATAAAGTGTACTGCGCACGAAAAAAACCTATTCTTGCACTACAAGCAACATAAGAGAAACAATTCCACCAGTTCAATGAATTGGAGAAATTTCACATGCAACCTTTTGAGAATGTCAAATTGTATAAAGAAAAGGCCAAGAGAGACATGATGAGAAATTAGTGCGCATACAACTAGAACTAGGGTAGAGGGTACTGTTAAACAGAGCAAGGTTGAAACTCTTCCCATGGAAGTCAAAATCACGGTGGTCAAGTCCATTCTTAATCACCAAAGTTTTACCAGATAAATCCATTGAGTTACATGATTCCAACTCCAACAAAATATTCAAGGTTAAAAACAAGCGTGTCAAGCACTACTGGGAGAATCATTTGAGTGACAAAAAGAAAGTGACACACTTTCAGATCCAGCCTAACGTTCCGGCAGTCATGTCTAGCTGACGACTTTAAACTTAGCGCTAGCTGGGAGGGAACCCAAGCAATTTGTGTATATATTCAGGTTTAGTGTGTTTTATGTTTTTGTGTTTAATTTTTGCAGGTAAAGTCATTTCAGGATGGAAGAAGTTCTCTCAAATCTTCACAAGCAATTTCCTTCTCTCCTCAAAACTCTCTGATAAAAGTCTACAAAGCTCGCTTGGAACGAATGAGACTTCTGATGATCAAAGGTATTCCTAATGACATTCGTTGGATTATTGAAGCACTGGTCCGATTGGCAGGTGAGTCCTCTGACTCTTTTGTTTCATATCTGCCTGGTTTAGGAAGAAGCACCTATGCTAAAAAGAGAAGAGCTAAAAAAATGGGTGTTTGCTATAAATGTGCTCGCATGACATGTAATACTCGTTGTCGTTCTTTAGAAATAGTGTCTGATAACCTTGAAGATAAGATTAAATTCATTAGGGATGGCTTGAGTAAGGAGTCTTTGGATGACATATCTAAGACTTTTGAGACGCATTCCAGTGGATATGTGCATCATGTAATTCACATGTTATATACCCAATTCCGAAAAGAAAGACAACAGTACAGTCTCGGGAATCTGACTTTAAAAGACTCTGTTTGCCAATTTATAAGAAAATTGGATGGGAAGTTTGTCATTGACGCATAGACGTCATTCAAGTTGTTACTTCCTGTAAATATTATTTTCTCTTTGTATATATCTAATAATTGTGATTTGTTTTGTCATTTTCTTTTATTTTCTCCGACAGGATCCAGACTTTTTGACTTTCACGAATTACATTTTGCTTTTTAGCTAATAATTGTCATTTGGTAGATACTAGTGCTATTATTACTCACCATTTTTTCAGGTGTTATAAATTCAACTCATCATTGCACTCTTGAAGACATCCAGAGTAAAAATGGAAGCCACTTCAAGAAGACGAGTTGTAAACATCTGTGTGTTCTGTGGTACTAGTGTTGGTTCTAAACCAGAGTTCGTTGAGGCAGCACAAGAATTGGGTCGAGTCATAGCTGAAAGGAATATGCACTTAGTATATAGCGGTGGCAATCTTGGACTAATGGGGATCATTTCAATGGGTGTACAAGAAGGAGGTAGTCAAGTTCTGGGAATCATCCTAAAACCTTTGGCGGAAGCGAATCCTATAGGACCATCGAACAGAGAGGAACTGATCATGCCAGGTATGTCTGAACGACTGGTGGAAATGATTAACCGTGCTGATGCTTTTATTGCTTTGCCAGGTGGCTTGGGCACAATGGAGGAAATTTTTACAGTACTATCTTGGGCGAACTTGAACATACACCAGAAACCGATTGGACTGTTTAATGCTGATGGATTTTATGATTTTCTTTGTGTGTTTCGTGATGATGCCCAGAGAAATGGGTTCGTGTCAAAACCTGTAAAAGAACTCCTCTTTACCTACCAGAACTGCCCAAGATAAATTGGTTCGATAATGATCGTGGTAAGAAGCGTCAGATAAATCTGGATCTTAACAGGTAAATTTCATTTTAGATGTAGAATTTCAGCAACCAGGTACTATCTTCTAAACTCTTCTTCTACTTTTTAAGACATTGGAGACAATGTCCCATTTAGGTTTGGGGGAGGGGAATAGTTGACTAGTGTCTTGTTTCTATTATGTTGTTTTTATTTAATTTTTAGTCGAAAATTTTCAAAAAATTTAAAAAATTTACAAAAATTTTAAAAAAAAATATTTTGTGCTTTTAACTTGATTAATCAGGTGAAATTGGTGTGAGATAGTTGTGTATTGAATTTCCATTCCTGAGACGTATCTCAACCTATTTCGGAACAAGTTAATTTTTGTTTATTTTCTTTTGAATTATTTAATTTGTGAATTCTCCATAATACTGACTAAAATGGATCTTCATATGTTCAGTTGACAGGTATTATCAACATACATGGTAACATACGAACATGAGTAGTAATTGACGAGTTTGTAATATTAAGTGCTATAGTTTAATTGGAGGAAGCATCTAAAAAAGCGATGGGATAAAAAAAACGTCTGAGATCCAAGTTATTAAGTCTGTAAGGGTGTTTTAACACCTAGTGCCCTAAAACCAACTGATTTAGGAGCCACTGACCCAAATCTCGCTACATAGATTGAAGATGTTGCAAAATATATATATATATCGGAAATCCGAGTAATTAAG
The DNA here is from genome assembly GCA_019454045.1 of Zanthoxylum bungeanum. Lineage (NCBI taxonomy): Eukaryota > Viridiplantae > Streptophyta > Magnoliopsida > Sapindales > Rutaceae > Zanthoxylum > Zanthoxylum bungeanum. The sequence goes on from SKCR01033757.1 coordinate 193,522, forward strand.
TCTGTAGGGGTGTATTAACACCTAGTGCCCTAAAGCCAACTGGTTTGGGAGTCACTGGCCCAAAGCTCGCTACATGGATGGATGATATTGTATATAAATAAAAAAAATCAGAAAAATATTCCATTGCTAAAAAATGTGTGAATTCTGATATAACTTTAGGACAAAAATTATACTTTCTTTTCAACTACACTTATGAATATTGTGGGCACAATGAGTTGATTAATACTTTGTTAGTTGTGTGTATGGAGAATGGTAAAAATAATCAGAGAATTTACTTATTCGGTATTTTAGAAAGAAAGAAAACAACTACTAACTTGGATAAGGAGTTTCACTGGTTTAGTCACTGACTTGTTTATTCTCTTTTCTATTGTCTTTTTACTTTTGTGTGCATTAGTTTTATATTGACATTTGTGGGTATCGTCGATGTAAGCCTTCACGAGACTACAACTCGTCCACTAGGGACACCTAGGGGTTTAACGGCTTGTTGCATACGCTAAATGCAACCATGATCCCTACGAAAATGGCTTAGTTTAATTTTATTTTAAATATGTTTATGTTATTTTATCTTGTAGTTTTGCTCGAGGACTAGCAAAATGTTAGGTTTGGGGGTGTGATGAGTGGTAAATAGATCACTATTTCCCACTCTTTTATCTTAATATTTTGTATAGTTTCTTGAGTTTTTTGAATATTTTGATGTGTTTTGTGTTATTTTGTAGATAAATAAAATAACAGGACTCTCTGGAATAAAATCAGGACCAAAACAGTGAAAAACGGACAAAAAAGGGCAAAACTGTCTTTTGGGCGTCGTGACGTGCAACAACTCCGGGTTCGTGACCGCTAACATACACAGGAGTATGCTAACGTGCGCCAGACACGTGTTACAATCAGAGAAGTTTGCTATCATGCACCTTGCTAACATGCACCTGCCACGTGTCAACATCACATCAATTATTGCAAACGTGCGACGTGCCACGTGTCATTATCACATGCTGCCGACAATCAACATCGCCGCGTCATTGCCACATTAGCACAATTATTAAGATAATCATTCAGCCATGCCACATGTCACCATCTTCGCAGAAGACGCGCCACGTGGCACAAATCAACGGCGCGTCGCGACACGTAATGTTGTGCGAGTCGCGATGCGCAGGGCTTATTGATGCCTATAAATTCAGGCCGAATTTTCATTTTCATTTCATACTTTCTTCTAAGGGATTCCTTAAGAATACTCTGAAGATTGTATCTTGTTTGTTTATTTACTGCTTTCAGTAATTAATTTTCGCATTTGCACTTTCTTTTCTTTACTTTTCAGTCTTTACTTTCTGCAATTTACTTTTACGCAATAATACCTTCCTTTATTTACTTTTCAGTTTTTACTTTTACGCAATGAGGAGGTAACTCCCCCTTGCTGGGGTAAAAGGTAAAGTTTTTATTACTAATATTTAGATTAATCTCCCTTAATTATAATATATAAACTATTTAAAACCTGACTTAATGAGGATATCGCCTTATGATCAGTTGGTTGGACTTAATGAAAAAGGTTTTAACATGACTTAATGAGGATACCGCTTTATGGTCGGTTGGAATTAATTATTAATTTAACTTAATCAGGATATCGCCTTATGGTCGGTTAATAATATCACGCAAAGTTAATATAATATAATAAGGGAGATATCTAAAATAAAAGTAATAATAGTGGATCCTTTAACCCCAACATTTTCTTTTATTGTACTTTTACATATTTTAATTTCCAGCATTTAATTTCCAACATTTACTTCCAGCATTTACTTTATTTAATTTCCAGCATTTACTTTATGTCTTTTATTTTATTTAAGTTTTTATTAGCCTTAGATATGTGTCGTAACTAAGTCAGTTATCTAGGGTTGTGATGAATTCCAATATCACCGGTTTATAAGGGGTTATTTAATAGTTTGGGTAATATAAAGGTTTACTTATTAAGTCTTAAGCTTAATGCTTATTGTTAACTGGCCACTAATAAGATTGATATGGTAAACTTAAAATAAACTTGACAAAGGAATTTTAGGTTTCAGCCTTAGACTTAATAGCCCACGATCTTCCTTGAGGATAGATAACCCTTTAATAGATTTCCTTACAGGATAGACATATACCTGTCGGGCGTGGTTAGCCACAATTGGAACTTAATCTTAATGAATTCATGTAACTTGGTTGACATAGACATATGATTAATTGGGTTACACTGGGTATTTGTATCTGACCATCGGCAAAGGCTTTTGCATAATTTCGTGTTCCAGGTTAGTAAACCAATATATTACACAAACATAAAATAACCACTTCATCTTTAAAAGATATTGGAAAGATTCACAACTATGGATAGTTTAATAATCTTGAATTTCCTCAATCTTCTTTTGCACAATTTTATTTACTAGTTTTAAATTTAAAGTCACCATTAAATCAAACAATCAATCCATTAGATACTTGTAAAAATTTGGCTTCATAAATTAATAGCTTAGGTATTAAGTCCTCGTGGGATCAATACTTTTTATACTACTTGAACGATACGTGTGCTTGCGTTATACGCGTGTGATTACGCACCGATCAGTAGAGAAACAACCAAACATCATTTGTTGTAGCTTAGAACTATAGAAACATTTTTCTAGTGGAAAAGGAGTTGAAAAAACTTACAAATCCTTCAGATTTCTTCAATTCCTTCTTTAGTTTTTCACTTTTCTCTCTACCTTTCTTTTCTAATATTTTTGGAAGCTCAACACACTTAGTTGCAAATGAAAAATGAAACCCTTATATATGTAGGGTTAGGAACAAAATTGAGCATTTTTGGAAATAAAAATTTGGTAATTTTTAATCAATATTAAAGAAGACAAATTCAATTTTGCTACCTTTTCCAAAAAGTAAATAACAAGTGCACCAATAAGATCATGCCATATTTATCCATAATAATGATAAAGATAAATGTATTTAATTATTCTAATTATTTAAAAATTAAATAATTAAATAATTACTTAATACAAATATCTAAATACATGTATCATATTTACTTTAAATATTCCATAATACATATATTTATGACATGTGTCAAATACTTTATTTGACAATTAATTAATGTGTATTTAATAAAATCAAATATTTAATCCAAATACACACTAATTATCAAATGGCCGAATAACCCTTTAAGCATGTATCTTTTCGTTTAACCGTTAAACGATTTATAAATAATCAATATTATTTATAAAAGTTGCCATAATGCTCTACGAGTATATTTCATTAGTGAGACTCTCTAGATTCAGACATATCCGTCACGAAATCCAAATTCGTGTCCATAATCTACGCACCTATAAATTATGACGACCACAGATAAACTCGCTGAATTATAAAGGTTGAGGTCATCGCATACGTATAATCCATTCGTCACAGGTATCCGGATTATCCCAAAGATATAGATATAAATGTCAAATCTCTATAGGTATAATCTCATCGATATATCTGTTAGCAATCTCTTAATAGCACTTAGAACTTACTTCAACAGTGTACCACGGGCCCATGGATTTAACAGATTGCTAATCCCAAAGTGAATACCTATGCTTTGTACACAGAACTGACGGATCCATCTTAATACACACAGGATATCCTGAGGATCAGTCCATACTCAATGAACAGGCGGAGGTCTGACTTAAATAAGTCGGTGACGTGACTGCCATCAAAGTGTGGAGGATACCTTATATATCCACATTGATATCTCAAGTCAAAGAATCACTAAGCTACTCAACCCGAGAAGATTCTTATTGACGTTGGTGTACCATCTATTAAGAATATTCAGTGAGTCGTTTAATGTTTATCCAATATAAACACCTACATGTCTATATGAGTCTCCCCAGACTCATGGTTCATTGAGAAACCATTGGAATCCAATATTCCAATATGTGATATGTACCAGTCTCTGCAGGTTTACTTACTGACCAAGCAATTGTAAACCTTGACCAGGAATAGTTTAAGAATGATACTATTATGATACAACTCAATGACAATTGTATCATAACTAATCATTTTAAGGTCATTTACGTCTTTACCATATCATAAAAGAAAAAGTTATATTATAGAAACTGTTTATTTTATTCATAATAAAATATTTACACAAGTATTTACAAAGAAATATAAGAGAAATTAGCGCTCAGAGCACTAACCCTAATAAAAATCTCCCACTTGCTCTAGTGCCAATATCGATTGTACCTCATACCCATCGACTCCACATGTTTATCAAATAACTTGGGAGAAATGGCCTTGGTAAGTGGGTCTTCTACATTATCTTCACTAGGCACTTTACACACAACAATGTCCCCTCGCGACACAATCTCTCGAATGATGTGATACTTTCATTCCACATGCTTCGATTTCTGATGTGCCATTGGTTCCTTTGCTTGCGCAATGGCTCCGTTATTATCACAATACAACGGAATTGGATTCTCGATGCTTGGGATAACTCCCAATTATGTGATAAAGTTTCTAACCCAAACAACTTCTTTAGCTTCCGAAGCCGCAATATATTCCATCTCTGTGGTGGAATCAGCTGTAGACCCCTGCTTGGAACCTTTCCAATTAACTGCACATCCATTAAGGGTAAACACCAATACCGATGTAGACTTTCTATTATTAGGATTAGATTGAAAATCTGAATCCGTATACCCATTAACTTGTAGTTCATTTCCTCCATATATCAGAAATTTATCCTTAGTACCCTTAAGATACTTCAGGATATGTTTAACGGCCATCCAATGGTCATTACTTGGATTGGACTGATATATACTGGTTACACTAACCGCGTAGCTAATATCAGACCTTGTACATAACATGGCATACATAATACTACCCAAACATGAAACATAAGGTTGATTGGACATTCTAATCTTCTCATCTTTTGTTTATGGACACATCTTCTTCGAAAGATGAATGCCATGTCTGAATGGTATATTTGCTATCTTACAATTACCAAAATTATACCGTTCTAAGATCTTATCTATATACAACGACTGGGATAACCCAATAAGCTTCATTTCTCTATCTCTATAGAGCTTTATCCCGAAGATATAAGAAGCTTCTCCTAGGTCCTTCATAGAGAAATTCTTACAGAGGTAAGCTTTGACACCTTGCATCATCCCGATATCATTCCCAATGATCAGGATGTCATCAACATAGAGAACTAAAAATACCACCATACTCCTACTGACTTTCTTATACACATAGGATTCTTGCAAATTCTTAAGAAAACCAGACAATCTGATTATCTCGTCGAATCGTAGATTCCAACTTCATGAAGCTTGTTTAAGTCCAAAAATGGACTTCTTAAACTTACATACCATGCCCGAGTTCTTGCTAGATACAAAACCTTCCGGCTTTTCCATATAGATTTCTTCATCAAGAAATCCATTCAGAAAAAGCCGTTTTGACATCCATTTTCCAAATCTCGTAGTCATGGTAAGTAGCAATAGACAATAAAATCCTAATAGACTTTAACATCACAGCTGGCGAAAATGTTTCATCATAGTCGACTCCAGGTCACTGCGTGTAACCTTTAGCTACTAGTCGGGCCTTAAAGGTTTCAACATTTCCATCAGGCTCATGCTTCCTCTTGTAAACCCATTTAAAATCAATAGAAACAATTCCTTCAGGAGGCTAACCAAGTCCCAAACTTGATTCTGATGTATAGAGTCTAACTCTGATTTCATGGCCTCTTGCCATTTCACGGAGTCGATGTCCAACATCGCTTCTCTATAGGTGTAAGGATAATTCTCTTAATCAAGAGAACCTCAAAACTCTTTTGTTGTATCAAATACAAGCGTTTAGAAGGTCTTGATACCCATTCGGACCTACGGAGTGTGTGTGAAGAAGGTTCTTCATCTACTTGAATCATAGGTTCCTCTAATGGTTCGTTGGTCTCCGGTTGTACTTCATCAAGTTCAACCCGTCTATGATTACCTCATTCAGACAAAAATTATATTTCTAGAAATTTTACAAAGCGAGCTACAAACATATTTCGATGCTCGGTATCATAGAACAAATGTCATTTTGTATTTGAAAGATATCCAACAAACCTAAAATTTTTGCCCACCAGGCAAAAGCTTATTCTGCTGTGCCATCCTGACATACGCAGGACAGCCCCAAATCCTAACATAATTAAGATTCAGTTTCCTACCAGTCTATATATCATACGGAGTTGTAAGAACAACCTTGGAAGGAATCTTATTCAAAAGATGAGCGGCAGTTAAAAGAGCATAACCCCATAAATAATAGGGCAAACTATAAAACTCAATATAGATCGAACTATATCTAATAAAGTTTGATTTCTCCTTTCAGATACTCCATTGTGCTGTGGAGTACCTGAAGGAGTATATTGAACAAGAATCTCATTCTTCTTCAAATAATCAATGAACGCACCACTCATATATTCACCGCCTCGATCCGATCAAAGACATTTAATATATTTACCAGTTTTTTTTCTACTTCGTTACAGAATTCTTTGAACTTTTCAAAGGTTTTTGATTTATGTCTCAACAAATAAACATAACCATACCGTGACATATCATCGGTAAAAGTAACAAAGTATGAAAAATCATTGTGAGCAGTCTGACTCATGGGTGTTGGACAATTATGACCTATAACATCACTATTTGTACAGAACATGATGTTGTTGTACAAATTAACTATGTGACAAAGGAAATTGCTCTTTTATCATTTGTAATTGGATTACCGGGATATATAAATGATAAAAGTCCATATGATTAGTTCTGGATTAATAAGACATGAGACATTATTAATCCACTAAGGTTTAATCATTAAATATCCCTAGTCATAGTATTATCGAGACTGGACATCGATAATGCGGAATACACTAGTATTGCACTTGTGCGCGTTGTGGGAGCATAACGACATAGTTCTCATATATTTAAGTATTGGATACTTATACAAGTGTGATAGGTGGTTGTGTTTACCGATGGTACGGAAACAGCTTCGCTCTGGATAGACCCTTCGAAATTCCATTGGTAGTATGACTATGTGTCTATGGGAGTCCGAATCAGGGTAGGTGTATTTGGTCTTAACCTGAGACTTGCATCGCTAATACTTACGACAATCAATATACTTTGGTTTTGGTCGTCTGGGGCTTTAACAGGTTCTGAGTACGCCTCTTCTAGGTATATTGAGAATCGTAGTGTATTGGGTGTGATGTCAAGATGAAAATATCACTTCAGTCATATGGAGATGATGATCACACATGATACGGAACTAGTACTCTTTAGTACTGCAGTCATCAGGATAATATGACTAGGTCATGATTATCCGATAATATAGACTAGTTACCAAAGATCCGATATATGCTTCGTACGGGGCAGACACAATTCCAGCCCCAGGCTTAGCATGTGACATTCGATACTGGATTGTAATACGCAATACTACGTATAGTACGCCTGGCAAATATTACATATTCCTTAAAAGAATATTTCTGGAGAATTGGGTAGGCACGGTACTTTGCTAGAAGCCAACCATGTCTTGTAAATCGGTAAAAATGTGGTACGGGGTACGCACGTATTCGGATAGTCCGATAACCGGATTTACTGCCAACATATCCAGAGATATCATGGGTCGCTTCCCGAAGATTCACCGATGACGTATGACTCGAATATAATTAATCTGGGATTAATTGGAAAAGAGAGAAAATTAATCTAGGATTAATTACGGAGAATTTTATCTGAGATAAAATTCAATTAGAAGAGAGAGAACAATTAATTTGGAATTAATCGATTAAATAATATATTTGATATATTAAATGAAATTAGATTTTGACGCGAAATTAAAATTGGATTTTAATTCGGGCGAACGAATTAATTTAGAATTAATTCGTGAGCGACTTTAACGGTAATTTTGCTAGGCATAATTATTTAATTAGATTTGATTTAATTAAGCCGCAACGGAAAATTCGTTAATTTGGAATTAACGAACCCGAGCTCGGAATGTGTTTTCGGGCCCACTCGAATTTTGAATTAAAGTGGGGCCCACACAAGTCACATCACCTAGTCAACTTTATCTAACTTTTTGGTTGATAACTTGTATCTTACACAAACTTGAGAGACATGTGAAAGACATATACTAACTTTGAGTTTGGTAATTGAATATACTTGATTTTGGAAACCAATTTTTTACACAATCTCTATTTCTTCTCTATGGCCAAATTTGGCCTTCTCTTTCTCTCCAAAATGGCGTGAACTCAAGGGTTCACACTTGATGATTTTGAATCAAAATCTTGGATGCTAGCACATTAAAGGAGTCATACAAAGGTGTTAGGGACACCAATCCATGAGTTTAGAGTTCAAGGAAAAGATTGGAAGCTCAACAAACATCAAAGGAGAAGCTTGGAGCAACTTCAATGGAGGCAAAAGTTTTGAACTCTACACCTACATCCAAGCCGATCAAAGTGAGTATTTCCGCTACTTTACTTTGCGTATTCACATGTTTTATGCTTAAAGATCTTGGTTATTGTTCTTAGAGAACCCAACAATGGTATCATAAGCCTAAATTAAGCATGAAATATTTTAGGGTTCTTAATCTCAAATTTGGGTATTTTTGATTTGAGCATGATTTGATCAAATTGTTTGTTTGAGTATGCTTATATATTGATAACTTAGAGTTATGTATGATCAATTTGATGAAAAATTAATTGGATTAATTTTCCCCAAAAATATTGGCTTGGCCGAATACATTAGGAACCTTAAGCTCATGGTGATTTTGATTTTTTAGACCATTGGATGAGTTTAAAATACATGGATAAATTGATTTGTGATTTAATTGGATTGAAATCAAAATTGATGAAAAAAATCCATCATTGCCGTGAGCTATTGGAAGCATGTTGGGATTGATTTTGCTTCAATTTGTGTTGGACATAAGTTGATTAATTAAAGCATGATTAATTAATGTAATTGGTGTTTTGGAAATATTAATTTAACTAATTAATTATGGATATTACACTTTAATTAAATAAATTGTGATATTTGGAATATTAGAATTTAATTAATTGGGCTTAATTTGGAATTGGGCTAATATTGTTGTATTTGGGTTTAATGGGCTTGGTTGTGCCATGTTTGGTTTAGGATAATTGGTTGGATCCAATTGGGCCTAAAACCATTTCCATAAAGTCCAAATATGATAAATGGGCCTTTAAAAATTTAATTGGGCCTAATGGGCCAAAATTAATTTTATGGCAAAGGGTGATTCCTTATTGGGCTTTGGTTGCCAAAGTCCATGCCTTATGAATTAATTAAAAGCCCATTGGACTTTAATTAAATTGACATTGGATGTTAATTGGGCTTTGAGACCCATTAAGATTAGATTTAGAATCTAAGTCGTAAAGGCACATTAAAAAGTGTAATTATTTAATTTGGAATTAAATAAAGAATTAGTATTGAATACAAATTAAATTGGATTTAATATTGTAGTTTGATATAATTCAAGAATTCGTACTTTGAGTACTTATTCTTAAACGAGTTGGACTCGCGCAAATCAAATCGTTGTTTGAACATTGGATTGTCATTAATTAAAGATTAATTAATTGGATTAGATTGATGGATAACATTCTTTGTGTGAATACATGGATGTGATGTATGAATAATATATATCAGATGGATATTAGATGGGTGATGACAATTTTGGAAATTGTTGTAATAAATTTAGAATTTATTAAATTGGACCTGCGTGTCCAGCCTTTATCTCTCAATTCTTTGTATTTCTCTTCTCACATATTCCCCTCAATGTAAATGAGGTTTCTTTAGAAGTGTTATGTAATTGGGTAGAAGTTAGAATAGTGCTAGCCGGGGAGAGGAAATGAAGTGATTTGTTCTAGGAACAATTTGTGAGATATCCATCCGTATATAATTATTAATTTATTTACCGCGCCTTATTATGCTTTTAGAATGCATGCTTAAGGGTGTATGATGAGACCTAATCAAAGATAATTAATTGGTTGCCTATTACACGAAAAACCCTCAACAAATATTAAGCGTTTTCCTTCCATTGAATGATTCATTCTCAAGATCCAAGATTGGCACTGGTTTGTTGGCCAAAGTCAAGACCTTTGTCCATCGCGAATGTGTTTGAATCATGAAGGCTTTGTTCCATATCGTATGTCTTGTCCAAGTTGTGATTTGTTGGCCAAAGTCAAGATCACTTCTTGTCAATCGACATCGATTACGAAGCTTTCCAAAGTCAATGGGTCACTCTTAACTAGAATCATTAAGCTTGTTGAGCCAAAGCCAATGCTTAGTTGATTTAGAGGAAAAAGGTTAGGAAAATATATTGGATATATTGACATATATATATATTATATATGTTTCGGACTTGGAGGTCCACTTACTGGATCTAGGAATCGGATGAGATCCAATTGATCTTAGAGATCTACCTAGTTAAGTTTCATACATCTTGTTGGCCAAAGTCAAGGTTGTGTGTTATTTAACGGGATCCTAGCCCACTAGGAAACTAGGTTTCCCGAGTACTCAACAGAGGGTTAGAGGCTCGCCGAAAAATAGTTGGAGGTAAGTATTAAATTTGCAATTTCATTTGAATACTTGCCAATACGCACTCATTTCATTTTTTGTCATTATTTAAATATAAATATATTAGTTGGACTAATATTCAATTGTTGTTTTAATTAAACAGTTGGACTGTATTCAAACTACTTCATTTATAGTTGATTATATAATTGGATTATAGTAATCAATATATTTGAATTTAACCAATCAAATAGTAGTTGATTATATAGTTAAACTATACTAATCATTATATTCGATTGTACCCGAAATCATTGATTGGATAGTTGGACTATTGGAATCAAGATAACTGAAAGATTAGCGTTTAAAACATAATCCTGGGTGAAAATGTCTTTAAACGGCTTCAATTTTCAGATTGGGAACAGAACATCAGGATAGTCCTGGGAGTCGAGAAGTTACTCTATTTGATAGAGCAACCTCTCGGGCCTAAGCCCAGAGTTGAGTGAATAGTGGAGCATGAGCTTTGGAAGACTCATCGTGATGAAACTTTAGTGCTCAATCTGTTATGCTTGCCGCAATAAATCCTTAATTTCTTCGTCAAAACTAAGGATTAGATCATTATACCATGATGATGAAATTAAAGGATCTTCATAGATCTATTCTTAGATCTTAGAAGTACAAATTGCAAAAGAAGCTCTTTCGCTCACGTATGTCAGAGGGTACATCTGTCGAGCACTAGGTGTCATAGATGATTGCTGACATCGATAAGTTAGGTTAGCTGGGCATTACCTACGTGGCCGAGACTACCAAAGATTTGATCTTGTAGTCTCTATCCGAAAGCTGAGACATGTTCATTATGAACCAAGAGAAAACTCTTGGAGAGTTGATGGCTATTGACCGGCGTAAACACACACGTATAACGCAAGCGCACGTATCGTTCAAGTAGTATAAAAATATCGATCCCACGAGGACTTAATATCTAATCTATTAATTTTATGATGTCAAATGATTACTAATATCTAACAAGTTGATTGATTGATTTGAAATGGTGACGATTCTAAATTTAAAAGCAAGTAAATAAAATTGTCGAAAATAGGTTTTAAGAAAATTCAATATTAAAAACTATCTAGGGTTGTGATTTCTTCCAATATCATTTTAAAGATGAAGTGGTTATCTTAAAGTTGGGTAATATATTGATTTATTAACCTGGAACACTAAATTATGTGTAAGCCTCTGTCGATGGTCAGACACAAATACCCAGTTTAACCCAATTGAACCATATGTCTATGTCAACCAAATTATCTGGATTCATTAAGTTTAAGTTCCAATTATGGCTACCCCCGCCCGACAGGTATATTCCTATCCTGTAAGGAAATCTATTAAAGGGTTATCTATCCTCAAGGAAGATCGTGGGCTATTGAGTCTAAGGCTGAAACCTAAAATCCCTATGTCTAGTTCATTTTAGATTTACCAGATCAATTTTATTATTGGCCAGTTAATGAAAAAGCATTAAGTTTAAGACTCAATAAATAAATCTTTATATTACCCAAGCTATAATCTAACCCTTATAAAAATTGTGATATTGGATTACATCACAACCCCAGATAACTAATTTAGTTACAACACATAACTAGGGCTAGTAAAAACTTGAAAATAAAAGACATAAAGTAAAAATGCGGTAAAGTAAATACTGAAAAGTAAATTACAATAAAATAAAAAGCTAAGGTAAAAGGAATTACTTTTACTACTACTAATTTAGATATCTCCCATAAAATAATATATAAACTTGTGATTCTTTTTCCAACTAGCCATATAGGCGGTAACCTGATTAAGTCAAATTAAGTCCAACCAGCCATAAAGGAGGAACCAAAATTTAATTACCAACCGACCAATCTGGCGGTATCCTTTTTAAGTCAATATTTTAAATAGTGAATATATTATTTTTAAGGGAGATTAATCTAAATAGTAACAGTAAAAGAATTACCTTTCACCCTAGCTGGGGGAGTTACCTCATCATGGTAAATAATAAAAACTGTAAAAAGTAAAAAGTAAAAATTAAATTACTATATTAACAAAACGTAATTAAAATTAATTACAAAACTAAAAAACTAAAAAACTAAAAATTAAAAGAAAGTAGAGAGAGAAACTCTCTATTTAGATAGAATATAAGAGAGAGAGTGGTGCCATGAATTCTGAAATCTCGAGCTCAGTTTATAGGCCTCGATAGGTTTCCAGCGTCGTGACGCCAGGTTCCTCAGCGTCGCTACGCCAGCTTTTGTCGACGTGGCACGCTCTGGTTCGCCTGTTTGAAGATTCTGGATAAGCTGATAAGGTGACACGTGGCGCGGTGGTTGGGCTTCAATTATTGTGACACGTGGCGGCTTCTGATTGGTCGCTGAGATTCTTATCCGCCACGTGTCAGATAAGGATTAGATACTCAATTATTGATGCTGACGTGGCGGTGACGTGGCGACACGTGGGAAAGAGACTGTCGGCACCGTAGAATTGCGACACGTGTCACTTCCTGATTGGCTGATGATGATGTGGTACGACACGTGGCAATTTTGACTTGTTGACTTGCTGACGTGGCTGATGACATGGAGACACGTAAGATGACACGTGGCACATGTGGCGATGATGACTGTCGGCACCGTAGGATGCTGACACGTGGCACATCGCATTTTAGCAAAGTCAAACTTTTCTCAAATTCTGATTTGTGGACCCGGCGCACGTTAGCACTGTTCGGCGCATTTTAGACGTCGCGACGCGGAAATTTACAAAAATGCCCTTTTCGTCCAATTTTCACTGTTTTGGCCCAAATCACCTCCAGAATGTCCTGAAACTTTATTTATCTTCAAAATAGCATAAAACACATCAAAACGTTCATAAAACTCAAGAAACTATACAAAATATTAGGTTAAATGAGTGGGAAATAGCGATAGATTTACCACTCATCAGCTATGCTCTAGGAGGCAGAGCCAAAACTTCTATAATGGGCAAAGGCAAAATCATCACAGTCTTCTAGGAAGACAAATGACAGATCCTAAGATGTCTACCTAAAATATGGAAAATGGGGTCACTGAAGCGTGACTGCCGCATGGACAAGGCAGACATAAAGGAAGTGAAGGCGGGGCAAGGCTCCGGCTTCAATTATGTTTGTCATAAACATGTTCACTATTAGTTTCAAAATTGGTTTTTTTGATATTAGATGTGGTACATAAATATGTACTGATGTGCAGAATCTGCTGATTAGCAGAACACTGACTTCAGTTGAGATCGACCTGCGAGTCAGAAACGGGACGAGAGTCGCTGTTTTAACCGTAGAAACCTAAGTTTTGGAACCACCATTGGGACATGTACCTGAATTAGGAAACTGTTATAATGCACCTAGTTTAACTAGAAACATTATCTCTGTATCTAGTATAACTCGTTGCAGGTATACCTTTATATTCTAGAACACTAAGTGTTTTGTTTATAAAGATGATATCGAGATAAACACATTAGATGTGAATAACAGTATTTATATTTTGAATATAAATGAATCTCAAACATATAACATGACAAAAAAATAGCTCAAACTTAATTAATCAGATGAGACTTATTTGTGGCATTTTATCTGGGACACATCAACAAGACTTGTATATCCACACTTTCGAATAGTGGGTACTAGGATGGATTTGATTCTAATCAAATGATGTCTACGAGTCTAGTTTATCACGACAAAGTGCCTAAAACACCTTTTACTTGGTAAAAGTGTAAATGCCACTGATCTGTTAGCCCTCGTTCATAGTGACATAAGTGGGCCCATGTCTAGCTAGGCTAGAGGTGGATATAAATACTTCGTAACCTTTATGGATGTGGCATCGCGTTACGATTATGTGTATCTTATGAAACACAAATCGGAAACTTTTGAGTAATTCAAAGAGTTTCGACACGAAGTAGACAGACAGACCGGCTAAAGTATTAAACCGTCACGGTTGGACCGTGGTGGAAAATACTTAAGCAATAAGTTTCTCGACTATTTGAAAGAGTATGGTATTCTTTCACAGTGGACTCCTCCTGGAACACCTCAATTTGACGGTATGTCCGAACAGAGAAACCGAACTTTGTTGGACATGGTAAGGTTAATGATGAGTCGCTCTAAGTACCAATTTCCTTCTGAGGATACACATTAAATAGTGCAATACTTATTTTGAATAAGGTTCCATAAAAAATCTGTTAGACATACTTCATATTAGATATGAACAGGAAAGAAACTAGGTTTCTCATTCCTGAAGATTTGGGAATGATGGGCATATGTTTGGATGATATCAAACTAGAACCCAAAATCAGATAAGTGCCTATTTGTAGGTTGTCCTAGGGAAACTTAAGTATATTACTTATACAACTCACAAGAGAACAATATAATTGTTGCTCTCCATGCGGTTTTCCTATGAGGAATACCTATATGCAGTGGTAAGTGAGAGGAAAGTAAAACTCGATGAAAATCAAAGTAATACTGTTCCAGGCACCGAGTCCTAATGGAACACAAACATTTCATCAGGGATGAAACTGTACCATAATCTTCGAATACACAAGAACTGCGAAAGTCAGAGAGAGTCAGAAAATAACCTGGGAGGTATGTGTTTCTGATCTCACCTCGTAAAGATGTCAATCTTATTGAGGAAGACAAACCGGCTACGTATGAGGAAGTGATACAAGGTATCGACTCCCTATTATGGCAAAATGCCATGAAGTCCGAAATGGATTCCATGTATACCAACCAAGTTTGGATACTGGCTGATGTACCGGAAGGCATTGTGCCTATTGGTACTACATTAGTCTTCAAGGAAGACATACATGGATAGCAACATACAAATATACAGAGCTAGGCTTGTACATAAAAGGTATCGTCATCAACATTGTGTCGATTACGACAAAACCTTTTATCCGTTGCTATGATTAAATCCATTTGGATAATGCTTGCTAATGCTGCATGTTTCAGTTATGAAATATGGCAGTTGAACGTCAAAAACGCTTTCCTTAAACGGAAACCTTTTGGAGGATGTTTATATCATCCTGATGGTTTTTTCGTACCATAAAATGCAAACTAGGTTTGCAAGTTAAATCGATCCATTTATGGATTGAAGCAAGCATTGCGTTCTTGGAACTACTGTTTTGATGTAATCATAATGGTATATGATTTAATTCAAAATGAAGATGATTCTTGTGTATATAAGAAGGTTAGTGGGAGCGCACTGACAATGATTGTCCTATATAATGATGATATATCATTTCTTGGAAATGACATTCCCATAATACAATCGGTGAAAGCTTGGCTTTCATGAAAATTCTCCATAGAATACTTGGGAGAAACAACCTTTATTCTAGGAATAAGGATCTACTGGGATAGATCTAAAAGTTGTTGGCACTCTCCGAGAACTCGCACATTGAAAGATATGTACGCGACCTGGTGTCTCATATGCTTTGAGCATATGGAGTCACAATCAGGCCAATCCAAGTGATAGTCACTGGATTGATGTTAAGAACATCCTTAAGTATCTTAGATGATCTAAGGATGCTTTCTTAAGCTATGGAGGATGAGAACTTGAAGTGACTGGGTTCACCGTTGCAAGTTTCCAAACCGACAAAAAAATGACTATAAGTCATAATAAGGGTACTATATAGTTTGAATAATGGAACAATGAGCTAGAAATCTTCCAAGCAAGATACTGTTGTCGAATAAACAACAAAAGCGGAATATTGCTGCAGCTGAGGCAGCAAAAGAATCAATTTTGGACCTGTAAAATTCCTAATTAGATTAGGAGTAGTTTTGTTAGCAACTGAGCTAGGCTACAACACAGGCTAAAGAATTAATGGTCTCATCAACGATCCAAATATATACTTCAACTATTTCATCTGATTCGTCGGATCATACATCGTGGCGATATGATGATCGAATAAATTGCATCAGGTGATAACAATGCAAATCCGCTGACGAAAGCTGTTTCTCAGCAGAAGTTTGAGCGACCATTACATAGTTCAGGTGTAGGACACTTGAGTGATTGGCTATAGGCCAAGTGGGAGATTGTTGGACAATTATGACCCATAGCATCACTATTTGTACAGAACATGGTGTTGTTGTACAAATTAACTATGTGACAAAGGAAATTGCTCTTTTATCATTTGTAATTGGATTACCGGGATATATAAATGATAAAAGTCCATATGATTAGTTCCGGATTAATAAGACATGAGACAGTATTAATCCACTAAGGTTTAATCATTAAATATTCCTAGTCGTAGTATTATCGAGACTGGACATCGATAATGCGGAATAGACTAGTATTGCACTTGTGCGCGTTGTGGGAGCATAACATCATAGTTCTCATAAATTTAAGTATTGGTTACTTATGCAAGTGTGATATGAGGTTGTGTTTACCGATGGTACAGAAACAGCTTCGCTCTGGATAGACCCCTCAGAATTCAATTGGTAGTATGACTATGTCTATGGGAGTCCGAATTATGGTAGGTGTATTTGGTCTTAACCTGAGACTTGCATCGCTAATACTTACGACAATCAATATACTTTGGTTTGGTCATTCGAGGTTTTAACAGGTTTTGAGTATGCCTTTTCTGGGTATATTAAGAATCGTAGTGTATTGGGTGTGATGTCAAGATGGAAGTATCACTTCAGTCATATGGAGATGATGATCACACAGGATACGGAACTATTACTCTTTAGTACTGCAGTCATCGGGATAATATGACTAGGTCATGATTATCCGATAATATAGACTAGTTACCAAATATCCGATATATGCTTCGTACGGGGCAGACACAATTCCAGCCCCAAGCCTATCATGTGACATTCCATACTGGATCGTAATACGCAATACTACATATACTACACCAGACATATATTACATATTCCTTAAAAGAATATTTCAAGAGAATTGGGTAGGCACGGTGCTTTGCTAGAAGCCAACCATGTCTTATAATCAGTAAAAACGTGGTATGGGGTACACACGTATTCAGATAGTCCAATAACCGTATTTACTGCCAACATCTCCAGAGATCTCATGGGTCGCTTCCCGAAGATTCACCGATGACGTATGACTCGAACATAATTAATCCGGGATTAATTGGAAGAGAGAGAAAATTATTATAGGATTAATTACAGAGAATTTTATCTGGGATAAAATTCAATTAGAAAAGAGAGAATGATTAATTTGGAATTAATCGATTAAATAATATATTTGATATATTAAATGAAATTAGATTTCGACGCGAAATTAAAATTGGATTTTAATTCGGGCGAACGAATTAATTTAGAATTAATTTGGGAGCGACTTTAACGATAATTTTGCTAGGCATAATTATTTAATTAGATTTGATTTAATTAAGTCGCAACGGAAAATTCGTTAATTTGGAATTAACGAACCCGAGCCCGGAATGTGTTTGCGGGCCCACTCGGATTTTGAATTAAAGTGGGGCCCACACAAGTCACATCACTTAGTCAACTTTATCTAACTTTTTGGTTGATAACTTATAGCTTACACAAACTCGAGGGACATGTGAAAGACATATACTAACTTTGAGTTTGGTAATTGAATATACTTGATTTTGGAAATCAATTTTTTACACAATCTATCTTTCTTCTCTATTTCTGAATTTGGCCTTCTCTTTCTCTCCAAAATGGCGTGAACTCAAGGGTTCACACTTGATGATTTTGAATCAAAATCTTGGATGCTAGCATATTAAATGAGTCATACAAAGGTGTTTGGGACACTAATCCATGAGTTTGGAATTCAAGGAAAAGATTGGAAGCTCAACAAACATCAAAGGAGAAGCTTGGAGCAACTTCAATGGAGGCAAAAGTTTTGAACTCTACACCTACATCCAAGCCGATCAAAGTGAGTATTTCCGCTACTTTACTTTGTGTATTCACATGTTTTATGCTTAAAGATCTTGGTTATTGTTCTTAGAGAACCCAACAATGGGACCACATACATCAGAATGTATGAATTCCAATAAGTAAGTGGCACAGTGTCCTACACTTGAAAATGAGGCTTTGGTCATTTTCCCCTAATGCAAGATTCACAGGTTGGATAAGATTCAATGTTGAGATTCTGAATCAAACGATTCCTAACCAACTGGGTTAAGCGCCTCACGGCTATATGACCTAATCTCATATGCCAGAGTTCAATATTATTCATTTCAGATAATTTACGTTTATTAATCCCAGTATTCAAAATATCTCAAGAAGTATGCAATATGTAATGACCATTGATGAGTGGAAAATATATCAATATTTACCATCCCTTTTACTTAATATTTTGTATGGTTTCTCGAGTTTTATGAATATTTTGATGTTTTTTAGTTTATTTTACAGATAAAATAAAATCAGGACTTAATGGAATCAATCAAGATGGAATGTGGAACAAATAAGGGTAAAAAATGGACTTGAAATTTGGATTTCGGAGGTTGGAAACTTGAAATGGAGTTCTAACGAAGTACAATTTCGAAAATTTCAATTTTGCGCAATTTTCGTATTTTAGCCATAGCATTTTACTCCAATATCGGATTGAGGTGATTCAAGTTCCAGATGAAATAAGACTCAAAGATCTACAACTTCAATGTTCATAAGAATTTTGAATTCTGAAGTTTTCAAGACCGAAATTGATGAAAATTCCAAAGTGTGTAATGTGTAATTATTAAAGTCATTATCAAAAACAAAAAAAAATGGAAAATGACAATATTTATTCGATATCAAATAATTTCATAAATAGGTTAGAAACATCGTGAAACTTTTACGAAAACGTTTTTCCGTAAAATGGCATAAAACACGTTTTTGTCCGAACCGATCAACCAATACATATGAGGGCTGCCCAAGTCAGCCCCAATAGTACATGGGAAGTTCATAGGCTGCCCGAACAGTGACCAATTCACTGTTTGGATAGCGGACACCCGGTAAGCCCGAAACTCACCTGATAATGCCGTTTTTCACCGTTTTTGCATATTTCAACTCCGAAACAATTTCCGGCAATTGTTCCAATGCCCAAAACACATCTAATACATTTATACAACATACTTTTCATCACCAAATCACAGAAATTCCAGATCTGATTTGGTAAATAAAAATATCATTTTTCATGCTTGAAATCCAAATTTCTCAACATTAATCATATTAATACTTACACCAACCAAAGTCACCACAAATGAAGAACTAAATAAAAATTATAGGAGTTACAAGAGTGGTCATAACACTCTAGAATTGCAACAAGTCATCAAATGACAAAATTGAACTAATATTACACTAATATCATTCAATTTAGCTTCACACATGCATTTAGCCTCCAAATCCATCATCCAAATCAAAAAGCCCCAAAATATAAGAAAGGAAGAAACCCTAGAACTATTATAGATATTCAAGAATAATAAAAAAAGCTTTCTAAGTTTAAGGGTTATGAAGATTACCTCCAAATCTCCTAATTTCCTTAAACTTTTTCCTGATTTCTTCAATTTCTTCTTTGTTTCTTCAAACAAATTTTGAGAGCTTTTCATTAGGATGAGATTCGGCCATGGCTTCCCATCAAAGGAGAAAACAAAATTTTCAACTTAAAAAATAAGCCTTGACCGACTTTGAGGGGCAAAATGGTCATTTGTACAATTTAATCTAATTATATAATAATAAACTTTAAGTAAACAAATCTAATTTGTAAACTTTAAGCTTAATAAAATCATGCCACATGTAACCAATAATAATGAAACATATTGTATAACATTTATGTATTATTGAAATAATTTAATTATCTAGATATTTAACATTTAAACATCTAAATAATTAATTAATGCGATTATTATTATATATGTATTTTTATTTACATTAAATAACAAATACATATATTAATGGCATGTGTCAAAATATTATTTCACATTAATTAATATGTATCAAATCAAATTTTGTATCAAATACAAATACACATTAATTATTAATTGACCGAAATGCCCCTAATACATGTATTTTCGTTTAACCGTTTAAACGATTCGAATTAACTCATTTAATCTGATGAAGTATTATGAATAATCTATATTATTCATAATGCGTTGCCCAAGTGCTCAACGAGTACACTTCATATTGTGGGACTCTTTAAGTTTAGGTTTATTCGTCACAGAATCCAATTTCATGTCCATAATTTACCCACTCATGAATTATGACGACCACATATAATCTCGCTAAACTATGCAAGTTGAGGTCATTTCATACATATAATCCCTTTGTCATAGGCTATCAATATTATACCCGAGATATAGATAAGAACGTCAAATCCATAAGGTATAATATAGTCGACTTTTAAATTCACGATCTCTAAATAACACTCGGAATTCACTTCTGAAGTATACCACGACTATGAATTTACTAGATCGCAAATACGCACAAGATACCTATGCCATGTACACAGGACTGATGGATTCTATCTGATACTCACATGATATAATGAGCATCAGACCACACCCAACGAACAGGCGGAGGTCTGATCTAAATAGATCGGTGACATTACTGCCATCAAAGTGTGGAGGATATGTCATATATCCACAGTGGTATCTCAAGTCGAATGACCATTGTGCTACTCAACTATAGAAGATTCCTATTGACGTTGGTGTACCATCTATTAGGAAATCTTCACTGAGTCGTTCAGTGTTTATCAAATAAACACCTACATGTCTATATAAGTCTCCCGAGACTCATGGTTCATTGGGATAAACCATCGGACCAAGTCACGATATACGATATGTACTGGTCTCAGCAGATTTTACTAGCTGACCCATGTCAGTAAATCTTGACCAGGAACTTTTTTTGAGAATATACAACTTATAATGACGCTTCCCAATGTCAATTACAAACTACGTTGTAACTGCGCATTACGTTGTAAATCCTAAGGTCTTTATCTAATATATACATATCACTAAATCATATTTAGTTTCAATCTAATCGTAATTAGATCGAATACATGAATAAAAACAAGAGGTGCTACCATTAAGTAAGTAAAATTATGGAAAAATGAATTGTTCGTATTCATGAATCAGACGTAAATACGATCCGGATTGGCACTCCGAGCACCAACCCTAATAATTTCTCCCACTTGCTCCAGTGTCAATCCACGGTATCATATACACATCTCAATTGTATCACATACTTGTGGCCCTCAATAGCACACATAGCACTCAAGAGGTAGGCATTATGAAGTAGGTCCGCTATAAAAAAAATTGAGTTTGTCCAACAAACCCAATCGTTTCCCTTAGCCAGCATCATTCATACTTTTTAGAACCTAAGTTATACATCAATATAACTCAAATGCGATATGAATTTTTGTGCTACAGCTACTGAGTTGTCTATGTATTTAGGGATCAAATCCAAAATACTATGCAGACAACCACAAGCACAACACTAATATTAAAACTTCTAATCTATAAGGTCAATGAAACTTCATAAGTCAATACTTCATAAGTTACAACTAATTCCACGAATACAGTAGAATTAACTGTGACACTCTCACTGCATCTTTTCTAACTCTATATGACGTAAACTGTCTAACGTCATAATTAGACTCAAAACTAATCTGACCCTAATGGTTGCAGATTATATTCGTCATGAATAAGAAACTCGTTCTTAATATATCCAAGATTACAAAGAACATGTTTCAAGAAACATCCAATGGTCTATAACATATCAAAATAGTTCGTAATAATTACGACTAAATTGATATTTTTAATCGCACATAATATAGTATTCATTATGCCATCATCCTATAATGCATAAGATTAACTATAAATTCTAATCAATTTCTCTTTCGACAAAGGAATCATCCATTACGAAAGATAAATACTATATACAAAAGACACATTAACTGTCAAACAGTTATGCTAACTGTCACACGGATAGTCTTGTTGTGTTCTTTATTAGATCATAACTAATACACGACTAATGGAAGTATCTCAAAAGTCTCTTATTTTATATCTATATGAAACTTTATATCAAATATAACAAAAACCACTCCCACTGCTTTCACGGAGAAAATAAGACTTAGGTAAACCTTTTACCTTACTTTAACGACCGATAGTTTTTACTACTATATAAAATTGTACTGTTACGTACATGACGAAGGCACATAAAATAAATTATGATGAGACTCAAATATACTCATAAAATGACTTTGGGTACGATCGGTTAATTCCTCAAAATCCCGGGAGGAGACTGTACGATGTCCCCCTTTGACAGCCCGTGGTATTCGGGGCCTAACTTCTTCATACGAACTTCAATTTTTATGAATTTTATATCATCGGAATTCTGAGAACGAGACTACAACTTCCGTGTTGAACATGTTTCCAAATTTGGACCAAAGATGGTAAAAAACGCAAGTCAAAATCCTGATGAATAATAATTACGGGTCAAAATGGAGAAAACTCAAACTTTCTACACACTTCCATATTTTTCTCCATATTTTCAATATCAAATGACCCCAATATATAAAGGGTCTACTATTCACAAATACCCATTTTTGAAACACAAAAATTAGAAAGAAAAGAGGAAAGGGCGTGAGAGAAAGAAGAAGAAGAGAGAAGAGAGAGAGAGAGAGAGAGAGGAGAGAGAGAGAGAGAGAGAGAGAGATGAGAGAGAGAGAGAGAGAGAGAGAAGAGAGAGAGAGAGAGAAGAAGAAAGAAGAAGAAAAGAAAGAAAGGAAGAAGAGAAGAGAAGGGAATAGCAAAGAAGCTTGGCATATTTGGAAGCTTGAAGAGTAAAGGAAAATCAAGAAAATGGAGGTAAGAAAACTTGACCCAAATTTCAAATTATGTGATTTTGGTAAATTGATGTTAGGGAAGTTATAGTTACATGTTATATGATGCATATTGATGGTTGATATGTAAAAGAATGAATTATGGAGTTAATGATTAAGTTTCAAAAGTTTAAAGGTTGATTTAAGTATAATAATTTTGAGGTTTAATGAGTAGTAATGATGATATTATGGTAGTTTAGGATGTGTGGAGTTGAGGTAAATTGATGGATTGTGTGTTAGAGGAATTATGGAAGCATTGGGGATGAAATTGGGTGAGAATCGCATGGAACCAGAAAATGCAGAATCTGGAAAACGGTTCTGCGTTGCGACGCAGGAAGACCCTTGTGTCGCGACGTGTGAAGGAATTGATGGGAATTTCTGGTGATGCGCGTCGCGATGCGTAGATCCCTTATGTCGCGACACAGATATAAAATTTGGCCAAATCGATTTTAAACCATTCCAATTCCACCCCAGCGTATTAGAGACCACCCCTAAGATCTCGAATCAGTTCTTATGCTCACGTTTCATTCTATTACAACACGATATACTGAATTATGACTTTACGCATTTAAATTAGTGGTTTAGCCTAGTTATAGAATTCATCTTGCAACTTTTAGTCTGATCAAGCTATCACCTTTAGACCATTGCAGGAATTGCGATCTCCTTCATCGAAGCAGTAAAGTTCCAGCCAGTTTCCAAGCACAGTGAGTGGACACTTTTGCTTTAAACTGACTTTTATTTCGTTATCATTGTTTCAGACTTATATTTTCACGCTTTAGGGCGTTAGAAGAATTTATTTACAGTTATTTTATATAAAATTATATTTGAGAAAGAAACTGTTTTCCAGAAAATATTTTGTATAAATTTGAAATTCAAAGTATGAGTTTTTATGATTTTCGGGGCATGAGGTAAAAACTCACCCCAGTATGCAACTTGAGACAGTATGGAATTGACAGATTCAGTGGACATGTGCACATGTAGAAGACTAGGGGGACGACGATACGCAACGCCCCTAGATCCTAGTTTCAGAGCCAGGTTGACGGCATAGGTTCATGTACCTGGACTCTAGTTCAGAGCTTGGGTGGTAGCATAGATCCGCATCCCCAGTTCTAGTTTGTGGCTTGGGAGACGACGATATGTAACGCCCCAAGACCACCAGTTTCAGAGACCCAATTGAGTATTTCCCGGACATGTCCAGTTGAGTCGTTTTCCTGGGTGTAGAGCACCACCAGTTTCAGAGACCCGGTTGAGTATTTCCTGGACATGTCTAGTTGAGTCATTTTCCTGGGCGTAGAGCACCACCGGTTTCAGAGACCCGGTTGAGTATTTCCCGGACACGTCCAGTTGATTCGTTTTCCTGGGTGTAGAGCACCATCAATATTAGAGACAGTAGTGGCATGCTTTGGGGGACGGCGATACGTAATGCCCCAAAGTCATGGATTTGCATTGCTGACTATAGTTAGGCGTATGGGGGAAGACGATACGTAACGCCCTCCTACGTCAAGTTTTTCAGACAGAGATACAGATTTCAAACAGAGTTTTCAGATTTCAGATATAGTTTTCAAAAGAGCTTTCAGAAAAGAAATTTTTCCCGGAACAAAAGTTTTATAAGAGATTTTAGAAAGTAGTTCAGAGTTTTAAAAACAGAAACCAGTTTTCCTATAAAATTATCTAAAGAGTTTTTCAATTTTAGAACCAAATGTTTTTATAATAGTTTTTCATTTTTAGTCCATTCACTTAGATCGAATAATGATCTAACCCCCATTCCAGTCTTTATGTTTTGCAGGATTCTCGGAGGACGAGCTCGAAAGGATGGATACTGATGCAGTCACTAGGGTTTGAAGTCCACCAGTTCCGAGTCAGAGAGCATAAGAGTTAGAGTATAGTTACATGCATAGATTAGTGTTATATAAGTTATTATAAGTGTCCATTAAAGTGTTGTAAAGAGAAGTACATTTGAATATACAGTTATAAGTAATAAAAACATTATATGTTGATGAGTTGGGCTATGGTCCCTGTATATGAATTTGCATAAAGACGGTTTAGTAGTAGAAAATATAGTTGGAAAGCCAGAGGCTTATGGGGTTAGTACTGATATCCCCTGCCGGTGACATCTCCCAGATTCGGGGATGTTACACTTACAAACATCTCATTATTACATTAATAATGATAATGTCGTTAGGATATACTATATTAGAAAGAAATTTGTACGCTCTCATTAACCCTACTATCATATGTGTATTCTCTATGCTTTAATAAAATCAGACAATCTGACTGTTATCAAAATTAGAAAACATAGATTTCCGGAAATCTTATCTGAATCTACAACAGGCTCTATAAGCTAGTATATCAAACTATGATCTTAGCATAATACAAACTCCAGGGCCATTCTAGAATGAATTGTTCAAACAAAGAAATCACTATGGATCTCTTATTCGAAGAAACCATTCAGGAATGCCACTTTGCATTCTTTAGCCAAAATACATAGTTTAATATCAACGTTAACCAACAGATCCTTAATTGTACAATCAGTGTGACTAAAGACAAGTTTCCTCGAAATCTACAATAGATTGCTGAGTATAACTTTTCTCACTGTCATACTATAAAGGTCAAACTTTTAATAAGCTCACTTTGCTTTTGCTGCACAAAAAATTTGCACATTTTATGAACGATTCATAATGAAAGCTTAATCAAGTTCAAAAAATCTGATTGTAGTAAGCTATGAACAATCTTAGATTTATGGTTTAATGCTAACTTCTGAAATCGATATCAAATATCGCTCCCACTATAAGTTATATGATAATTTTCTTCGATAAGAAAACAACAGAACCATTTAGTATCAAATACTCCGCACATGATTCTTACATCCTATTGGACTTATATGAAAGCTGTCTAAGGGTCCTTTCATCTTATTAATTATGTAGTTCTATTTATAGTTTATCACTCTCACATTTAACTTCAATAAGTGAAGTCTTTTCTATAATCGTTAACATCTGATGTTACACACCAAGTAATAAAATAATTTTATTACTCGGGATCATAGAAAAGATATTTTATCAAATAGAATAAAATATTCTATTAAATACAACAAATGATAAACTTTTACTTGTACCTCCGAGGCGCAAATACTTTTCAATTATATAACCATTATACAAAAGAAAGATTCAAATCTCAAACTTTTCAAGATTATAATTTTCTACTTATACTTATCATATACGTAACTGTAGAAACTAATGGAACCTTAATTAAAAGGATGAATTAGTATTGCTGGAGCATATCCCCAAGAGTATTGAAACTAATTCGGTAACACTCAATATCAAACGAATCAAATCATATAAGATTCGATTCCTCCCACTGACAAATTCCATCACAATAGAATCATAGAAGAATAATATTGAATAAGAATCACATTCTTTAAATAACCTTAGAACTAATTGCCATAAATTCATATGTTTGATCATATCAAACATATTTGAACATTTTAAAGACTCATGATGAATTTTTAAAGATACAGTTTTCAAAACTTCAAATTGAATATCTTTGAACCAGTCAAAATATTCTATTCATGTTTCATCCGAACCATATTGAAAGTTCTCAAACCATTCAAGACGTTCAATATGTGATCTTTCAGAAATGTGTAACTAAATTATGACTACTCATTAACCAAGTTACAAAGTAAAGAAAACTATCCAAGGCAATTTATAGTTCATTAACCTACATACATCCAATGTATTAGTTTAATAAATCTGTGGTCCAATGACGATCATTGGTTAAATGATATTTAATCACTTCCCAAATACAATATTCATTAAATGGTTAATGATACATGGTGTGATCTCGTATCAGACCATCCTTTACCATAGAGAATAAGCATCTAATACTTATATGATAAAATCTCATAAAGCAATGTTCTAAAGTTTTCAGTTAACCAAATATTTTTCTTAATGTTTATCTCTTCGTTAATGACACTACCGGTCGTATTAAAATATGTAACAACTGTTTATAAAGAACAAGTAACTATCAAATAGTCGCAAGTTCTGATATCAAATATCAAAATAATCATTAAATAATATTTTAAATAACTAGAAGGGAGATCTGGTATCCAATACATATAGTTGTCGTATTGTGAGAATCGATATTCTCTACACACAACTATACACATCTAATTTCTTCAGCTTTATAATTTGCCTTCAACTATTCACATCAATTGCAAATAAAAGAAGATGAGCAAACTGTGTCAGACACACTACCTCTAAAGGTCACTAAAGCCAAGAAACGTCATTATCAGATAAACAAATATCTAATGGGGTTTTCTTAATGCCAATCAAGAATCTCGAGACATGAACTAATTCAGGTCAATTCTTACTACAAAAGAAATTATTCTCTCTAGACTATTATATCATAAAACATATATCTATTTAGATTACCTAATGTGACTTAGTAACTAAGTCACTAACCATCTTGATTTTCCAAGAAAATTGGAACAACAGTTCCCGATAATTTTGACAAATCTAACAATATCCAAGTCTACTCTAAATCTAGAACTTATTCTAGAAATCTGCAACCATAAGGAAAGTCAGAAAATATATAGATAAATTTGCATGCATTGGATTAGAAGTTTAATTCTATATGCAAAATAGAATAAATGAAACAAAAGCGGCAATTTTCATAATAGTACACACTGCCTTAGTTATGGATTTTTAACCCAGCAGTGCCTCTCACTACTTTACATAATACCGTAATCCCCAACGAAAAATGGGAATTCAATAATTAAATCGAATTCCATAATTGGAAGTGGACCCCATGAATATATTTCGACTCACAGCTTTGACATATTCCCGCCTACGTATATTCACAGGTAGACAACTCATTGTCAATCACACTCATTGTGACTCCTGATTTCGGTCCTGACCATTTCTCGTTATGAAAGCTTTGTCACGTTCACAAGGAGGCGTATCAAGGCTTCACCTGTCAGTGACAAACTGAAGCTACCGATGTAGTCCTGACAGTTTTTTCACGTTCAGGATTTCCACTTTCACTTGAATTTGTCTCTTATCATATAATTTCTACCGGCGTAAATGAACTACCATCAGCCATAACTGCAAAGCTTTGGCACGATACAGCTACAACATCAGGAAATCATTTGCATCCGTACTGACAAAGTGGACCAAGAAACAAGTATTCCCAATACTAGTTACTTTAATGCCTTATTTAAGTGGGGATATTTCTAAGGAGGGTTTTACTCTACATCAAATGTAGATTTTAATCTAGATCAATTTCTCAACAGTTCAATTATACCTGGGAAAACATAACTTATTTTAACCATTAAATCTTCATTATATTTTACGTTAGCGTAGAAACGAAAAATTAAGAAACATCTAAATTACATGCATGTGCAAATATAAAAATTGGATTATATATCATATATCAAGCATGAAAAATATAATGGATGAAGGATCAGACCTGCTCTGATACCATTTTTGTTGGGGTTTTAGTACGGGCATAACGAAAGCTCGCGGTTCGGGCGAAATCGTACCTTTAAAAACTTTTTAAAATTACCAAATAAATTATTCAATATCCAATATGAATAATTCATTCATATTTCACTTAAACATATTTATTCGATATCAAATAACGACATAAATAGGTTAGAAACATCGCGAAACGTTTACGAAAATATTTTTTCGTAAAATGGCATAAAACACGTTTTTATCCAAACCGATCAACCAATACACACGAGGGCTGCCTAGGTCAGCCCCAATAGTACTTGGGCAGTTCATAGGCTTCCTGAATAGTTACCAATTTACTGTTTGGACAGCGAACACTCGGTAAGCCCGAAACTCACCCGGTAACGCCGTTTTTCGCCGTTTTCGCATATTTCAACTCCGAAACAATTTCCAAAAAATGTTCCAATGCCCAAAACACATCCAATACATTTATAAAATATAATTTTCATCACCAAAATCACAGAAATTTCAGATCTAATTTGGTAAATAAAAATATCATTTTTCATACTTTAAATCCAAATTTCTCAACATTAATCATATTAATACTTACACCAACCAAAGTCACCACAAATGAAGAAATCAAGAACAATTATAGGAGTTAAAAAGAGTGGTCATAACACTATAGAATGGAAAAAAGTCATCAAATGACAAAATTGAACTAATATTACACTAATATCATTCAATTTAACTTCACATAATATTTAGCCTCTAAATCCATCCTCCAAATAAAAAGCCCCAAAATATAAGAAATGAAGAAACCCTAGAACTATTCTAGATATTCAAGAATAAGAAACAAGCTTTCTAAGTTTAAGAGTTATGAAGATTACCTCAAAATCTCCTAATTTCCATAAACTTTTTCTTGATTTCTTCACTTTCTTCATTTTTTCTTCAAATAATTTTTGATAGCTTTTCGTTTGGATGAGATTCGGTCATGGCTTCCCATCAAAGGAGAAAACAAAATTTTCAACTTAAAAAATAAGCCTTGACTGACTTTGAGGGTCAAGATGGTCATTTGTATAATTTAATCTAATTAAATAATAATAAACTTTAAGTAAACAAATCTACTTTGTAAACTTTAAGCTTATTAAAATCATGCCACATGTAACAAATAATAATGAAACATATTGCATAACATTTATGTAATATTGAAATAATTTAATTATCTAGATATTAAACATTTAAATATCTAAATAATTAATTAATGTGATTATTATTATATATGTATTTTATTTACATTAAATAAAAAATACATATATTAATGGCATGTGTCGAAATCTTATTTGACATTTAATTAATATGTATCAAATCAACTTTTGTATCAAATACAAATACACATTAATTATTAATTGACCGAAAAGCCCCTAATGCATGTATTTTCATTTAACCGTTTAAACATTCGAATTAACTCATTTAAACCGATGAAGTATTATGAATAATCTGTATTATTCATAACGCGTTGCCCAAGTGCTCAACGAGTACACTTCATATTGTGGGACTCTCTAAGTTTAAGTTTATCCGTCACGGAATCCAATTTTTTGTCCATAATTAACCCACTCATGAATTATGACGACCACATATAATCTCGCTAAACTATACAAGTCGAGGTCATTGCATACGTGTAATGCCTCACTCACAGGCTATCAATATTATATCGGGGATATAGATAAGAAATTCAAATCCCAAAGGTATAGTTTAGTCGAATTTTAAATTTACGATCTCTAAATAACACTCGGAACTCACTTCCAAAGTATACCACGACCATTGATTTACTAGATCGTAAATACACACAAGATACCTATGCCCTGTACACATGACTGACGAATTCTATCTAATACTCACAGGATATCATGAGCATCCGTCCACACCTAACGAACAGGCAGAGGTCTGATCTAAATAGATTGGTGACGTGACTGTCATAAAAGTTTGGAGGATATCTCATATATCCACAGTGGTATCTCAAGTCGAAGGACCACTACGCTACTCGACTCGAGAAGATTCCTATTGACGTTGGTGTACCATCTATTTTCCTCAGTGAGTTCCTTTAGTGTTTATCAAATAAACACCTACATGTCTATATGAGTCTCCCGAGACTCATGGTTCATTGGGATAAACCATCGGACCAAGTCACGATATACGTATGTACTTGTCTCAGCGGATTTTACTAACCGACCCATGTCAGTAAATCTTGACCAAGAACTTTATTTGAGAATATACAACTTATAGTGACGCTTCCCAATGTCAATTACAAACTACTTTGTAACTGTGCACTATGTTGTAAATCCTAAGGTCTTTATCTAATATATACATATCACTAAATCATATTTAGTTTCAATCTAATGTAATTATATCGAATACGTATATAAAAACAAGAGATGCTACCATTGAGTAAGTAATATTGTGGAAAAAAGAATTGTTCGTATTCATGAATCAGACATAAATACGATCCGGATTGGCACTCTGAGCACTAACCCTAACAATAATAACACCGCCTTTATGGCTGGTTTGACTTAATTGGTTAACACTGACAATTTCTATATTATAATAAAGTGAGATTTCTACATTTGAAATATTAAAGGTGGATCCCCTAACCCCCAATATTTTGTTTTTATTCTAGGGAAGTGATGAAATACAATATTCACGAGTTTAATAATTTATTTTCTTTATATAATGTGTGATGCTTTGACTTGTTTATTGAATCTTAACCTTAATGCTTCTTGTTGCCTGATCACCAATAAGATTGATGTGGTAAACTTAAAATGAACTTGACGAAGAGATTTTAGGTTTCAGCCTTAGATTCAATAGCTCACAATCTCATCTTAGGGATTTCCTTCGATGATAGACATATACCTGTCGGGCGTGGATAGCCACAATTGGAACTTGATCTTAATGAATTCGTAGTTTCTTAATTAACATGGACATATAGTTAATTGGGTTACTTTGGGTGTTTGCATCTAACCATCGATAGAGGCTTTTGCATATCTTCGTGTTCCAGGTTAACAACTGATTTATTGTAAATGTATGGGAGAATCAATTCATCATTAGAGTAATATTGGGCAGATTCACAACCCTAGATGTTTTCTTTATTATTAATTTCCTTTGTTTGTATTTTGTATTTTTATTTATTTATTTAATTAATCCATATTCAACCAACAAACAATTCCTTTCAACCTCAATTAGATACTTGTAAATAAATAGCATCAATAATTAAGATTGTGAGAAATTAAGTCCTCGTGGGATCGATATTTTTATACTACTTGAGCGATACATGCGCTTGCGTTACATGTGTGATTTCATAGATCAAGTTTTTGAAGCCGTTGCTGGGGACTTATTTTTTATTTCGTTATTAATTTTGAGGCTATTTATTTTACTTGTATCTAATTTTCTTTTATCTTTAATTTTTATTTGTTTCTTTTATTTACAGGTGGTTGAAAATGGATCTTTATTAGCGATGGAATCATTACGAGTTTTAAGAGGTGAAGATACACCCCATATCAGGGAGACACACTCCGGTTTTCTGTGGCCAACTGTCGAACCCAACAAATATCAGTGGATTTCAGAGAGAAATAACACAATATTTGCTCAACCATTTCAGAAAACAATGATAAGATGTTAGGTATGTGATGGTAACTACCCTAGCGATCATTGCACGTTCAACTACAATTCGAGGTGGCAGACTTATCAGGGACCTTCATACACATAATCTGCATATCTCATTGAAGCATATTCTCCATCTTATCCACCATCAACCTATGATCTTCATCAAGAACTAGAACCATCCAAGGAAAAACGATTGATGGAAATACTCAAGAAACATGATGAACGGATGACTGACATATTCAAGAAATGGGAAACAATCTTTCAGAATCAAGCAGTAACTATACAGAGACTGACAGATCAAGTGAGACAATTAATAGAAAACGAGAGCTACATACCTCATGGAACATTTTCAGATGTCACTGATGAAGCCGTCTAGTACCAAGAGTTTCATGATGACACCTTAACAGGTGAGGAGGATAAGGTAGAGGTATCAGTTCAGGAGCCTGAACAAGCAAAATTTCAATTTGATCTGGATAATTGTCTGGTTGCTGATTGCATTTTGAGAAACAAGCAGAAGAGCTACCCGAACCGTTCATACCAACCATAGAGGATAAAGGCCTACAATCAGACATATCTTTACATCATCAGGTTGACACTTATGGAGCATGCA
Organism: Zanthoxylum bungeanum; assembly: GCA_019454045.1. Taxonomy (NCBI): domain Eukaryota; kingdom Viridiplantae; phylum Streptophyta; class Magnoliopsida; order Sapindales; family Rutaceae; genus Zanthoxylum; species Zanthoxylum bungeanum. The sequence continues at coordinate 226,577 of SKCR01033757.1, forward strand.
TTACGCAGATGTCGGATGAAGAGCTGAATGCAAAAATGCTAAAATACATATGTGTAGAAATGATGGAACAAGATGCAGGGCAAATACAAGAGCAAATGTGGGAGCATAACGAAAATCTCATGACACCAGATGATACATCACAGCAGTGGGGAGTACATATCAAAGACATCGCCCAATAGCTTGATAGAATGGCACAACCATTCAAAGTCAAGCACCATACGAGACCTTCTGATTTTCTTTCTTTCTTTTCAGAACCGCACAGAGCTACAAGGTGTAAAAATGTGGCGTGAGCACTGCATCAGAAAAAAAATCCTTTTGGCCACCTCATTTTCGGAAAAGATGCTGGAAAAGTAACCCACATGACATTATCATTTCCAGGACGTCCAAAACCACACTGAAGCCTTCTTAAGGATGATCTTCAATCACGTCTGGCTGAAGACATTAAATTTAGCGCTCGCGGGGAGGCAACCCATGCAAATTTTATTTTTATTTAAATTTTTATTTTTTTTATGTACACATGTTGTAGCATTTTTAATTTGGAGTGTTATTTTTTGTAGGAAAAAAACACAGACGGAGCATTTAAAGCAAAGAAAACCAATCTACCAGTAAAAATATGAACCATCAAGAAATGATGTCTAACAAATCAAGGGTAGTGTTGTTCCCTTCTTTTTACTTTGTTTTCTATTGCATTGGGGATAATGCTAAATTTAGGTTTGGGGGTGATTATTGCATGTTCCATCTTGTTATTTCCTACATGTTTGTTTTTTTAATGCTTGTAGGTTGGGGGAGGGGATAGTTGACTAGTTTGTTTTTAATTTTTTTTGTTGTGTTTTGAGTTTGTTTTTATTTTTCTTTGTTGTGTTTTGAGTTTGTTTTTATTTTTCTTTGTTGTGTTTTGTCATTTTTGCATAGTTGATTAGTTTATTGTTATTTTTTCTTAATTTTTTGACTAACCAAGTGGAATTATTGTTTTGAGATAGCTGTGTAAGGAGTTCGCGCTCTTAAGACGTATCTCAATCTAATTCATAACAAGTTAATTTTTTTTTATTTTATTTTGAATTATTTAAATTTGTAAGTTCTCCATAATATTGATAAAATTTGACCTTTATATGCTCATTTGACTGGTATTATCAACATACACGGTAACATATGAACATGGATTGTAAGTGAAAATTTTGTAATATTCAGTTCTCTAGTTTATTGGAGCCAACACCTAAAGGCGGTAGAATATTTATTTAAAAACAAAAGAAAAAGAAAAAGAAAAAGAAAAAGAGATATATAAATAAATAAATACTAGCAAGCAGTGACTGTTCGCGTCAAATGATACAACTTGAGTTAGTTAGATAATAAGTAAGCTTCTAGTTAGTAACCAGATATCTTGCTTGGCCAGTAGTGACTGATCGCGTCAAACGGTAGAGCTTAACCAGTTTAATAAAGCTTTAACTCAGTAACCGGACATCTTGCCTCAACAAGTATTGATCGTTCACGTCAAACGGTAAAGCTTGATAAAAAAATATGTTTATTGTTTAGAAATAAACTTTCATTGCCAAAATGTGTGAACTCTAACATAACTTTATGACAAAAATATTACACTCTTTTCAACTACACTTGTGAATATTGTGGGCACAATGAATTGATTAATACCTTGTTGATTGTGTATATGGAGAATGGTAAAAGAATATGAGAATTTACTTATTTGGTAATTTAGAAAGAAATAAAACAATTACTAACTAGGATAAGAATTTCACTTTTTAGTTGAATTTTTAGTTTGTTTCTTTTAACTTTTATTTTATTGCATTTAATTGACGTTTGTGGGTATCATCACTGTAAACGTTCACGAGACTACAACTCGTCCATTAGGGATACCTATGGGTTTAAAGGCTTGTTGCATAGGCTATATACAACCGTAATCCCTACGAAAGAGGCTAAAGGTAATTTAGTATTAGTTGATTATTTTATTTTGTTTTGTTTGTTTTCCTCAAGGACTAGCAAAATGTTAGGTTTGAGGGTATGATGAGTGGAAAATATATCAATATTTACCACCCATTTTACTTAATATTTTGTATGGTTTCTCGAGTTTTATGAACGTTTTGATGTGTTTTAGTTTATTTTACAGATAAAATAAAATCGGGACTCAATGGAATCAATCAGGACGGAATGTGGAACAAATAAGGGAAAAAACTGGACTTGACATTTGGATTTTGGAGGTCTGAAACTTGAAATGGCGTTCTAACGAAGTACAATTTCAAAAATTTTAGCTTTTCTCAATTTTCGTAGTTTGGCCATATCTTCTTACTCCGATATCGGATTGAGGTGATTCAAGTTCCAGATGAAAGAAGACGTAAAGATCTACAACTTCGATGTTCATAAGAATTTTGAATTCTGATGTTTTCAAGACCAAAATTGATAAAAAAAAAGTCAAAGTATGTAATATGTAATTATTAAAGTCATTTTCAAAAACAAAAAAAATGGAAAATGAAAATTTACAATTATCAAACTTTCACCAAACATATGTTTGGTGGAGTGTTTGGTGCCATGTTTGGTGGAGAAATTGGTGGAGGCAAAATTTTACCTATAAATAGAGCTTGATTTCATTTGTAAATTTCATACTTTCCTTAGCTTTCTTAATAAGGAACTGAAGATTGTATCTTATTTGTATATATTTATAGTAATGTATTTTTATTTTTAGTAGTAATAATAGTTTGTTTGTTTTATCTTTTTTTTTTTTTTTATGTTTTGTAGTTAATTTCCGCTGGGGGAAGGGTGAAATCTTTAATATGATAAAATAGATCAATCTCACTTACTTTATAATATGGAAATTGTAATTTAATAATATGGATTAATATTAATACCGCCTAAATGGCTGGTTTTAATTATTTGACATAATGTGACACCGTCTATATGGTCGGTCTTTATGTGACAGATGATTATCGTCTATATAGCTGGTTTATGGACAAATAATAACACCGTCTTTATGGCTGGTTTGACTTAATTGATTAACACTGACAATTTCTATATTATAATAAAGTGAGATTTCTACATTTGAAATATTAAAGGTGGATCCCCTAACCCCATTATTTTATTTTTATTCTAGGGAAGTGATGAAACACAATATTCACGAGTTTAATAATTGATTTTCTTTATATAATGTGTGACTTTTTGGCTTGTTTATTGAATCTTAACCTTAATGATTCTTGTTGCCTGATCACCAATAAGATTGATGTGGTAAACTTAAAATGAACTTGATGAATGGATTTTAGGATTCAGCCTTAAATTCAATAGCTCACGATCTCATCATAGAGATTTCCTTCCAGGATAGTTATATATCTGTCGGGCGTGGGTAGCCATAATTGGAACTTGATCTTAATGAATTCAGATTTTTTTAATTAACATAAACATATAGTTATTTGGGTTACTTTGGGTGTTTGCATCTAACCATCGACAGATGCTTTTGTATATCTTCGTGTTCCAAGTTAACAACTGATTTATTGCACATGTATGAGAGAATCAATTCATCTTCAGAGTAATATTGGGCAGATTCACAACCCTAGATGTTGTCTTTATTATTAATCTCCTTTGTTTGTATTTTGTATTTTGTATTTTTATTTATTTATTTAATTAATCCATATTCAACCAACAATTAATTCCTTTCAACCTCAATTAGATACCTGTAAATAAATAGCATCAATAATTAACATTGTGAGAAATTAAGTCCTCGTGGGATCGATATTTTTATACTACTTGAGCGATACGTGCACTTGCGTTACATGTGTGATTTCACCGATCAACCATGCTCATTTAGACACTCAAGGATTTGAATATTATTTCTATCATATAGATACAAGGAACAGTTATTAATATTTACATGATAACCTTCTGTATCTAATACAAAAGTGATATAATATTCGCTACACATCCTGAAAAAAATAGCAGTCATGCAATAAAAGACTCCCACTGGACAATGAGATCTCGCATACTCCTACAGCAATCGCATCCAGAGAGTCAACACTCCCAAAACATAAATGCATCTCTCTAGGCTTTAGTTTTCTACTTTTCTTCAGCACCTGCAATGAATTTCAAATGTGAATAGGACAAGCAGAATCTAAAATCCAACTAGATGTTATAACTTCACAAGCTAAATAGATATCGATAACAGGAAAAATAAATATACCTGAAGTAGATGCTCTCTACTTTCTGATATGGGCCAGGAAATAAGGACAATTCCTATTCCAATGGCCGATCTTGCTGCAGTGGTGGCATTTATCTTCGGCAGCTCTCTTGGGTTTAGCTATCTTACCTTGTGGTGGAACATTTGAACCCTTCTTTTTCTTTCCTTTCTTCTTTTTCCCTTTCTGCTTAAATTGGGAAGAAGCGGAAAAAGAAGTGTGTTTCAGAGTTCGAGTCAGAACTCTCTTCCTTAAATCTTCCTCCATATTTTATAGCATCCTATGTTGGATAATTATGACCCATAGCATCACTATTTTGTAAAGAACATGGTGTTCTTGTACAAAATTAACTATGTGACAAAGGAAATTGCTCTTTTATCATTTGTAATTGGATTACCTGGATATATAAATGATAAAAGTCCATATGATTTGTACAATATTAATAAGATATGAGACAATATTAATCCACGTAAGGCTTAATCATTAAATATCCCTAGTCATAGTATTATCGAGATTGGACATCGATAATGCGGAATATGCTAGTATTACACTTGTGTGCGTTATGGAAACTTAACGGCATAGTTCTCATATATTTGGGTATTGGATACTCATGTAAGTGTGATATGAGGTTCTTTTTACCGATGGTACGGGAACAACTTCGCTCTGGATAGACCCCTCGGAATCCCATTGGTAGTATGACTATGTGTCTATGGGAATCCGAATCAGAGTAGGTGTATTTGGTCTTAACCTGAGACTTGCATCGCTAATACTTGCGACAATCAGTATACTTTGGTTTTGGTCGTCCGGGGCTTTAACAAGTTCTGTGTATGCCTCTTCTGGGTATACTGAGAATCGTAGCGTATTGAGTGTGATGTCAAGATGGAAGTATCACTTCAGTCATATTGAGATGATGATCACGCAGAGATACAGAACTGGTACTCTATAGTGCTATAGCCATTGGGAAAGTATGACTAGGTCATGACTTTCTGATCATAAATAGCCTAGTTGCTAGTGATCCAATATATGCTTCGTACGGGGTAAACACAACTCCAGTCCTAGGCCTAGCATGTGACATCCGATACTGGATCATAATACGCAATACTATGTATACTACGCCTGATATAGATTATATATATTCCTTAAAAGAATATTTCTGGAGAATTGGGTAGGCACGGTGCTTTGCTAGAAGCCAACCATGTCTTGTAAATCGATAAGAACGTGGTACCGGGTACGCACGTGTTCGGATAGTTCGATGACCACATTTACTGCCAACATATCCAGGATCTCTTGGGTCGCCTCCCAAAGATTCATCGATGAAAATTGACTCGAACATAATTAATCTTGGATTAATTATGAGAGAGAAAAAATTAATCTAGGATTAATTGCGACAAGAATTTATCTGGGATAAAATTCGGATAGAAGAGAGAGAACGATTAATTTTGAATTAATCGATTAAATAATATATTGGATATATTAAATGAAATCGGATTTCAAAGCGGAATTAAAATTTGATTTTAATTGGGGCGAACGAATTAATTTAGAATTAATTCGTAAGCGACTTTCGTAATAGTTTTGCTAGGCATTATTATTTAATTAAATTGGATTTAATTATATCGCAACGACAAATTCGTTTATTCAGAATTAAACGAACCCGGGCCCGAGCGAAGTTGCGTGTTGGATTAGCCGACTTAAATTTGGAATTTAAAAGTGGTGGGACCCACTTCACTTACATCAAATTTGGACATTTGATGGAAGTGGTTAGGCTTGATTTTGGGTTTGATTTGTTGACAAGTAAGGCTTGACTTTGCTTATACTACACTCAAACCAAATTCAACACACAACCTAAGTATAAATTAACTTGTTGACTTTGGAAGTGTAATAAGGTTACTATTCACAGCAACCAAACTCTCTCCTTCTCATTCTTCTTGCTATGGCCGGAACTCTCTCTACCTTGGAGGGAAAATTTTGTTCTTCAAAATTTGTAAAAGCTAGCACTTTTGGGGTTGATCAGGGTGATAGGGAGACTCACCCAAGTGTTGGAAACACTAAAAGAGGGCTTGGAGCTTCTATCTTCAAAGAAATTTTTGAAACTTCTCATCCAAATCAATGTAAGTATTCCGTAACTTTCTTAATTAATTCACACAATAATCACGCTTAGAGATCCCGTGGCAGGTCTAGGACACTAACAATGGTATAAGAGCGAGATCTAAGCTTGATTTGATTATAGGGTTCATGACTTTAATTTGGACATTTTTACTTGGAGCATGAAAATGCAAAATTGGATGTTTGGTTATGCTTGGATGATGATGACTTGGAGTTGTGAATCATTGGATTGTGAAAAATTGATTGGATCAAAATTTCCCAAATTTGTTAGCTTGGCCGAATGGTACCCTAGATATAGCTCATGGTGATTTTTTGAATTTTAACAATTGGATATGTTAAATGGCATGAAATGAATCTTAGATGTTGAATGTTGATTTAATTAGATTGAAATCAAATTGGATGTTATTTTGTTGCCATTGCCGTGAGATATGAAGTATGTTGGAAATATTGATTTTGATTAATTTGTGTTGGACATAAATTAGATGTTAAACATGATTAATTAGATTAATTAGTGTTTTGAAAATACTAGATTAATTAATTAATTATGTTAATTACACTTGAAATGGATTAATATGTAATTTGGAATGATATATTAATCTAATTTGTTGTATTTGGGCTAATGGGCTTGGTTGGGCCAAATTTCGGTCTTGGATCATATTTGGGCCTAAACCATTTCCATAAAGTCCAAAAATATGACATTGGGCCTTTAATAATTTAATTGGGCCTAATGGGCCAAAATTGATTTTATGGCATAACGTGATTCCTAACTTGGGCCTTGGCATTTTGGATTTGATCCATAATGGCCAAAGCCCATGCCTAAAGAATTAATCGAAAGCCCATTGGACTTTAATTGAATAGTATTGGATACTAATTGGGCCTTTGAGACACCCAATTGGATTGGATTTGGAATCCAAGTCCTTAAAGGCACTATTGAAAGTGTAATTGTTTAATTTGGAATTAAACATGAATTAATATTGGATACAATTTAAATTGGATTTGAAATTGTAGTTCGATATAATTCAAGAATACGTACTTTGAGTATTTATTCTTAAACGAGTTGGACTCGCACAAATCAAATCATTGTTTGAACATTGGCTGGTCATTAATTCAAAGATTAATTAATTGGATTAGATTGATTGAATATCATGCTTTGTGTGAATACTTGGATGTACTGTATGAATAATGTATATCGGATGGATATTAGATGGGTGGGGGCAATTTTGGAAATTGTTATAATAAATTTAGAATTTATTAAATTGGACCTGCGTGTCTAACCTATTATCTCTTTTCTCTTTGTATTTCTTTTCTCACCAATTCCCTTCAATGTAAATGAGGTTTCTTTTATTGTTATGTAATTGGATAGAAGTAAGAATAGTGCTAGCGAGAGAGAGGAAAGAGATAGATTTGTTCTAGGAATATTTTTTTATATATCCATCCGCATATCATTATTAAATTTTATCGTGCCTTATTATGCTTTTAGAATGCATGTTTAAGGGTGTATGATGAGACCTAATCAAAGATAATAAATTGGTTGCCAATTTACGCGAAAAACCCTCAATACAATATTAAGCGTTTTTCATTCCATTGAGTGGTTCTCTCTCAAGATCCAAGATTGGCATTGGTTTGTTGGCCAAAGTCAAGACCTTTGTCCATCACGGATGTGTTTGAACCGCGTAAGCTTTGTTCCATATCGTATGTCTTGGGCGGTTGTGACTTGTTGGCCAATTCAAGGTCACTTCTAGTTCATCGAATTCGATTACGAAGCTTTCCCACTGTCAATGGGTCATGCTTAACTGGAATCATTAAGTTTGTTGAGACAAAGCCAATGCTTAGTTGATTAAGAGGAAACAGGTTAGGAAATATATTGGATATATTTACATATATTGGATATAGGTTTTGGACTTTGAGGTCCACCTACTGGATCTAGGAATTTGATGAGATCCAATTGATCTTAGAGATCTACCTAGTTAAGTTTCATACAGCTTGTTGGCCTATTATGACCCATAGTCTTGGGTGCTGAGAAGTTACTCTATTTTATAGAGAAGCTGTTGGACAATTATGACCCATAGCACCACTATTTGTACAGAACATGGTGTTGTTGTACAAATTAACTATGTGACAAATGAAATTGCTCTTTTATCATTTGTAATTGGAATACCGGGATATATAAATGATAAAAGTCCATATGATTAGTACTGGATTAATAAGATATGAGACAGTATTAATCCACGTAAGGTTTAATCATTAAATATCCCCAGTCGTAGTATTATCGAGACTGGACATCGATAATACGGAATATGCTAGTATTACACTTGTGCGTGTTATGGAAGCGTAACGGCATAGTTCTCATATATTTGGGTATTGGATACTCATGCAAGTGTAATAGGAGGTTCTGGTTACCGATGGTACGGAAACAACTTCGTTTTGGATAGACCCCTCAGAATCCCATTGGTAGTATGACTATGTGTCTATAGGAATCCGAAACAGGGTAGGTGTATTTGGACTTAACCTGAGACTTGCATCGCTAATACTTGCGACAATTAGTATTCTTTGGTTTTGGTTGTTCGGGGCTTTAACAGGTTCTGTGTACGCCTCTTTTAGATATACTGAGAATCGTAGTGTATTGGGTGTGATGTCAAGATGGAAGTATCACTTCAGTCATATGGAGATGATGATCACGCTAAGATACATAACTGGTACTCTTAAGTACTGCAGTCATCGGGATAATATGACTAGGTAATGATTATCCGATTATAGAGACTAGTTACCAGAGATCCGATATATGCTTCGTACGGGGCAGACATAATTCTAGCCCTAAGCCTGACATTTGACATCCGATACCGGATCGTAATACGTAATACTACGTATACTACGCCTGACAAAGATTATATATTCCTAAAAAGAATATTTTTGGAGAATTGGGTAGGCACGGTGCTTTGCTAGAAGCCAACTATGTCTTGTAAATCGGTAAGAACGTGGTACCAGGTACGCACATATTCGGATAGTCCGATGACCGTATTTACTGCCAACATATCCAGGGATCTCTTAGGTCGCTTCCCAAATATTCACCGATGACATTTGACTCGATAAGAATTAATCTGGGATTAATTATAAGAGAGAAAATCAATCTGGGGTTAATTACGGTAAGAATTAATCTGGGATTAATTAATAGAGAAAGAATTAATCTGGGATTAAATTCGTCGAGAAGAGAGAACGCGATTAATTTGGAATTAATCGGTAAAATAAATTTAATAGTTAATTTGGATTTTTCTATTTAATTTATTTATTTGGGCTAAAATAAAATATTGGATATATTAATTGAAATTGGATTTCAATTCAGAATTAAAATTAGATTTTAATTCTAGCGAACGAATTAATTTAGAATTAATTCATTAGCGACTTCCGTAATACTTTTGCGAGGCATTATTATTTAATTAAATTAGATTTAATTACGTCGCGACGGAAAGTTTGTTTAATTGGATTAAACGTAACCGAGTCTGAAGTGTCATCACAGTCTTTTGGGAAGACAAATTACATATCCCAAGATGTCTGCCTAAATTGTGGCAAACGGGATCACTGGAAGCGTGACTGCCATATGGATAAGGCAGACATGAAGGAAGTGAAGACAGGCAAGGCTCCGACTTCAGATATGTTTGTCATAAACATGTCCAGTACTAGATTTAAAATTTGATTTTGATACTGGATGTGGAAAATACATAAATATGTACTGATGTGCGGAATCTGCAGATTAGCATGAGACTGGCTTCAGATGAGATCGACCTGTGAGTCGAAAATGGGACGAAATTCGCTGTTTTAACCGTAGAAACCTAAGTTTTGGAACTGCCCTTTGGGCATGTACTTAAATTAGGAAACTGTTATAATGTACCTAGTTTGACTAGAAATATTATCTCTATATCTAGTTTAACCCGTTGCGGGTATACCTTTATGTTCTAGAACACTATGAGTTTTGTTTATAAAGATGATATTGAGATATACACATTAGATGTGAATAACAATATTTATATTTCAAATATAAATGAATCTCAAACATATAACTTGACAAACAAAAGGCTCAAACTGAATAAATCTGTTGAGACTTAAGAGTAGCATTGTTGTCTAGGACACATTAACAAGACTCGTATATCCACACTTTCGAAGAGTGGATACTAGGACAGATTTGATTCTAATTCAAATGATGTCTACGAATCTAGTATATTAGGCAAAGTGCCAAAAACACCTTTTACTTTGTAAAAGTGCAAGTGCCACCAATCTGTTAGGTCTCGTTCATAGTGACGTAAGTGGGCCCATATCTAGCTAGACTAGAGGTGGATATAAATACTTCGTAACCTTTATGGATGTGACATCGCGTTACGGTTATGTGTATCTTATGTAACACAAGTCAGGAAATTTTGAGTAATTCAAAGAGTTTCGACACGAAGTAGAAAAACAGACTAGTAAAAGTATTAAAACATTACGGTTGAACCGTAGTGGAAATTATTTAAGCAATAAGTTTCTTGATTATCTGAAAGAGTATAGTATTCTTTCACAGTGGACTCCTCCCGAAACACCTCAATCGAGTGGTGTGTCCGTACAAAGAAATCAAACTTTGTTGGACATAGTAAGGTTAATGATGAGTCGCTCTGAGCTACCAATTTCCTTCTAGAGATATGCATTAAACAATGCAATACTTATTTTGAATAAGGTTCCATGAAAATCTATTAGACAGACTTCATATTAGATATGAACAGGAAAGAAACCGGGTTTCTCATTCCAAAATATTTGGGAATGTTGGGCATACTCTAAACGTTTGGATGATACCAAACTAGAACCCAAATCGGATAAGTGCCTATTTGTAGGTTGCCATTGGGAAACCAAAATAAAGTACTTATACAAATCACAAGAGAACAATGTAATTGTTACTCTCCATGCGGTTTTCCTAAGAGGAATACCTAAATGCAGTGGTAAGTGGGAGGAAAGTAAAACTCGATGAAAATCGAAGTAATACTGTTCCAGGCCCCGAATCCTCATGAAACACCAATAGTTCATCAGGGATGACACTGTACCAATAATCTTCGAATACACAAGAACCGCGTAGGTCGGAGAGAGTCAGAAAAGAACCCAAGAGGTATGGGTTTCTGATCTCACCTCATAAAGATATCAATCTTTTTTAGGAAGACGAACCAGCTACGTATGTGGAAGTGATTCAAGGTATCGACTCCTTTTATGGCAAAGTGACATGAAGTCCGAAATGGATTCCATGTATACCAACTAAGTTTGGACACTGGTTGACGTACCAGAAGGCATTGTGCCTATTGGTACTAAATGAGTCTTCAAGTAAGACATACATGGATGGAAACATACAAATGTACATAGCTAGGCATGTACAGAAAGGGTATCGTCAACGACATAGTGTCGACTAAGAGAAAATTTTCACCTATCGTAAACATGTCCACATCCTGACGGTTTTGTCGTACCAAAACATGCAAACAAGGTTTGCAAGTTAATTCAATCCATTTATGGATTGAAGCAAGCATTGCATTCTTGGATGTCAAAACCGATTTCCTTAACAGAAACCTTTTGGAGGATGTTTATAAATATCCTGACGGTTTTGTCGTACCAAAACATACAAACAAGGTTTTGATGAGATCATAATGGTATATGATTTAATTCAAAACGAATATCATTCTTGTGTATATAAGAATGTTAGTGGGAGCGCACTGACAATGAATGTCCTATAAGATGATGATGTATTGCTTCTTAGCAATAATATTCCAATAATATAATTGGTGAAAGCTTGGCTTTCATTAAAATTCTCCATGAAATACCTGGGAGAAGCATGCATTATTTTAGGAATAATGATCTACTGGGATATATCTAAAAGTTATTGGCACTCTCCGAGAATTCATACATTGAAAGAAATGTACGCGACCTAGTGTCTCATATGCTTTGAGCATATGGAGTCACAATCAGGCCAATCCAAGTGATAGTCACTGGATTGATGTTAAGAACATCCTTAAGTATCTTAGACGAACTAAGGATGCTTTCTTAAGCTATGGAAAATGAGAACTTGAGGTGACTAGGTTCACCGCTGCAAGTTTCCAAACTGACAAAAACGACTTTAAGTCACAATAAGGGTACATATTTAGTTTGAATAACGAAACAGTGAGCTGGAAATCTTCCAAGCAAGATACTGTTGCCGAATAAAAAACAACAGGTGGAACATTGCTGCAGTTGAGGCAGCAAAAGAAGCATTTTGGATCTATATAATCCTAATTGGATTAGGTGTAGCTCTGTTAGCAGCTGAGCTGGGCTACAACACAGGCTAAGGAACCGCAGTATTATCAACGATCCAAGTAAATACTTCGACTATTTCATCTGATCCGTCAGATCATACATCGTGGCGATGTGATGATCGACTAAAACGCATCAGATGATAACATTGCAAATTCGCTGACGAAAACTATTTTCAGCAGAATTTCAAGCGACTCGTACATAGATCAGGTGTAGGACACTTGAGTGATTGGCTATAGGCCAAGTGGGAGATTGTTGGACAATTATGACCCATAACATCACTATTTGCACAGAACATGGTGTTGTTGTACAAATTAACTATGTGACAAAGGAAATTACTCTTTTATCATTTGTAATTTGATTACCGGGATATATAAATGATAAAAGTCCATTTGATTAGTACCGGATTAATAAGGTATGAGACAGTACTAATCCACGTAAGGTTTAATCATTAAATATCCCTAGTCGTAGTATTATCGAGCATGGACATCGATAATACGAAATAGACTAGTATTACACTTGTGCGTGTTATGGAAGCGTAACGACATAGTTCTCATATATTTGGGTATTGGATACTAATGCAAGTGTAATAGGAGGTTCTGTTTACAGATGGTACAGAAACAACTTCACTCTGGATAGACCCCTCAGAATCCCATTGGTAGTATGACTATGTGTCTATGGGAATCCGAATCAGGGTAGGTGTATTTGGTCTTAACCTGAGACTTGTATCGCTAATACTTTCGAGAATCAGTATACTTTGGTTTTGGTCTTCCTGTGCTTTAACAGGCTCTGTGTATGCCTCTTCTGGGTATACTGAGAATCATAATGTATTGGGTGTGATGTCAAGATGGAAGTATCACTTCAGTCATATGGAGATGATGATCACGCAGAGATACAGAACTGGTACTCTTAAGTACTGCAGTTATCGGGATAATATGACTAGGTCATGATTATCCGATTATAGAGACTAGTTACCAGAGATCCGATATATTCTTCGTACGGGCCAGACACAATTCCAGCCCTAGGCCTGGCATGTGACATCTGATACTGGATCGTAATACGTAATACTTTGTATACTACGCCTGACAAAGATTATATATTCCTGGAAAGAATATTTCTGGAGAATTGGGTAGACACAGTGCGTTGCTAGAAGCCAACCATGTGTTGTAAATCGGTAAGAACGTGGTACCGGGTACGCACATATTCGGATAGTCCGATGACCGTATTTACTGCCAATCAATCTTTGGAGCTTCCATCTTTAAGGAAATTTTTGACACTTCTCATCCAAATCAATGTAAGTATTCCGCAACTTTCTTGATTAATTCACACAATAATCACGCTTAGAGATCCCGTGGCATGTCTATAACACTAACAATGGTATCAGAGCGAGATCTAAGCTTGATTTGATTATACGGTTCATGACTTTAATTTGGACATTTTTACTTGGAGCATGAAAATACTAAATTGGATGTTTGGTTATGCTTGGATGATGATGACTTGGAGTTGTGTATCATTGGATTGTGAAAAATTGATTGGATCAAAATTTCCCAAATTTGTTAGCTTGGCCGAATGGTACCCTAGATGTGGCTCATGGTGATTTTTTGAATTTTAACAATTGGATATGTTAAATGGCATGAAATGAATCTTAGATGTTGAATGTTGATTTAATTAGATTGAAATCAAATTGGATGTTATTTTATTGCCATTGCCGTGAGATATGAAGTATGTTGGAAAGATTGATTTTGATTAATTTGTGTTGGACATAAATAAGATGTTAAGCATGATTAATTAGATTAATGAGTGTTTTCGAATTACTAGATTAATTAATTAATTGTGTTAATTACACTTGAAATGGATTAATATGTAATTTGGAATGATATATTAATCTAATTTGTTGTATTTGGGCTAATGGGCTTGATTGGGCCAAATTTTGGTCTTGGATCATAGTTGAGCCTAAACCATTTCATAAAGTCCAAAAATATGACATTGGGCCTTTAATAATTTAATTGGGCCTAATGGGCCTAAATTGATTTTATGGCATAAGGTGATTCCTAACTTGGGCCTTGGCATTTTGGTTTTGATCCATAATGGCCAAAGCCCATGCCTAAAGAATTAATTGAAAGCCCATTGGACTTTAATTGAATAGTATTGGATGCTAATTGGGCATTTGAGACCCAATTGGATTGGATTTGGAATCCAAGTCCTTAAAGGCACTATTGAAAGTGTAATTGTTTAATTTGGAATTAAACATGAATTAATATTGGATACAATTTAAATTGGATTTGAAATTGTAGTTCGATATAATTCAAGAATACGTACTTTGAGTATTTATTCTTAAACGAGTTGGACTCGCGCAAATCAAATCATTGTTTGAACATTGGATGGTCATTAATTCAAAGATTAATTAATTGGATTAGATTGATTGAATATCATGCTTTGTGTGAATACTTGGATGTATTGTATGAATAATGTATATCGGATGAATATTTGATGGGTGTGGGCAATTTTGGAAATTGTTGTAATAAATTTAGAATTTATTAAATTGGACCTGTGTGTCCAGCCTATTATCTGTTTTCTCTTTGTATTTCTCTTCTCACCAATTCCCCTCAATGTAAATGAGGTTTCTTTTAGTGTTATGTAATTGGATAGAACTAAGAATAGTGCTAGTGGGAGAGAGGAAAGAGAGAGATTTGTTCTATGAATAATTTGTTATATATCCATCTGCATATCATTATTAAATTTTATCGCGCCTTATTATGCTTTTAGAATGCATGTTTAATGGTGTATGATGAGACCTAATCAAAGATAATAAATTGGTTGCCAATTTACGCGAAAAACCCTCAATACAATATTAAGCGTTTTTCATTCCATTGAGTGGTTCTCTCTCAAGATCCAAGATTGGCATTGGTTTGTTGGCCAAAAACAAGACCTTTGTCCATCGTGGATGTGTTTGAACCGCGTAAGCTTTGTTCCATATCGTATGTCTTGGGCGGTTGTGACTTGTTGGCCAAAGTCAAGGTCACTTCTAGTTCATCGACTTCGATTATGAAGCTTTCCCACTGTCAATGGATCACGCTTAATTGGAATCATTAAGTTTGTTGAGCCAAAGCCAAGGATTAGTTGATTCAGAGGAAACATGTTAGGAAATATATTGGATATATTTACATATATCGGATATAGGTTTCGGACTTGGAGGTCCACCTACCGGATCTAGGAATTGGATGAGATCCAATTGATCTTAGAGATCTACTTAGTTAAGTTTCATACAGCTTGTTGGCCAAAGTCAAGGTTGTTTGTTATTTAACGGGATCCTAGACCACTAGGAAACTAGGTTTCCCGAGTACTCCACAGAGGGTTAGAGGCTTGCTGAAAAATAGTGAGAGGTTAGTATTAAATTTGCAATATTCGTTTAATACTTGCCAATACGCGCTCATTTTATTTTTCGTCATTAAAAATTTATATATATTAGTTGGACTAATATTCAATTGTTGTTTTAAATGAACAGTTGGACTGTATTCAAACTACTTCATTTGTAGTTGGTTATATAGTTGGACTATAGTAATCAATACATTTAAATGTAACCGATCAATTGTAGTTGACTATATAGTTGGACTATAATAATCATTACATTCGATTGTACCTGAAATCGTTGATTGGATAGTTGGAATATATCAATCAAAATAACCTGAAAGATTAGCGTTAGGGACATAATCCTGGATGAAAATGTCTTTAACGACTTTAATTTTCCAGATTAGGAAAAGAATCTCAGGATAGTCCTGGGAGCTGAGAAATTACTCTATTTGATAGAGAAACTGTTGGACAATTATGACCCATAGCATCACTATTTGTACAGAATATGGTGTTGTTGTACAAATTAACTATGTGACAAAGGAAATTGCTCTTTTATCATTTGTAATTGGATTACCGGGATATATAAATGATAAAAGCCCATATGATTAGTACTGGATTAATAAGATATGAGACAATATTAATCCACGTAAGGTTTAATCATTAAATATCCCTAGTCGTAGTATTATCGAGACTGGACATCGATAATGCGGAATAGGCTAGTATTACACTTGTGCGTGTTATGGAAGCGTAACGGCATAGTTCCCATATATTTGGGTATTGCTCATGCAAGTGTAATATGAGGTTCTGTTTACCGATGGTACGGAAACAGCTTCGCTCTGGATAGACCCCTCGGAATCCCATTGGTAGTATGACTATGTGTCTATGGGAATCCGAATCAGGGTAGGTGTATTTGGTCTTAACCTGAGACTTGCATCGCTAATACTGACGACAATCAATATACTTTGGTTTTGGTCGTCTGGGGCTTTAACAGGTTCTGTGTACGCCTCTTCTGTATATAAAGAGAATCATAGTGTATTGGGTGTGATGTCAAGATGGAAGTATCACTTCAGTCATATGGAGATGATGATCACGCAGGGATACAGAACTGGTACTCTTAAGTACTACAGTCATCAGGATAATATGACTAGGTCATGATTATCCTATTATAGAGACTAGTTACCAGAGATCTGATATATGCTTCGTACGGGGCACACACAATTCCAGTCCTAGGCCTGGCATGTGACATCCGATACCGGATCGTAATACGCAATACTACGTATACTACACCTGACAAAGATTATATACTTCTGAAAAGAATATTTCTGGAGAATTGGGTAGGCACGGTGCTTTGCTAGAAGCCAACAATATCTTGTAAATCGGTAAGAACGTGGTACCGGGTACGCACGTATTCGGATAGTCCGATGACCGTATTTACTGCCAACATATCCATGGATCTCTTGGGTCGCTTCCCAAAGATTCACCGATGATATTTGACTCGAACAGAATTAATCTGGGATTAATTATGAGAGAAAATTAATCTGAGATTAATTACGGCAAAATTAATCTGGGATTAATTAATAGAGAAAGAATTAATTTGGGATTAATTTTGTCGAGAATTTATCTGGGATTAAATTCGTCGAGAAGAGAGAACGCGATTAATTTGGAATTAATCGGTAAAATAAATTTAATATTTAAATTGGATTTTTCTATTTAATTTATTTATTTGGGCTAAAATAATATATTGGATATATTAATTTAAATTGGATTTCAATTCGGAATTAAAATTAGATTTTAATTCTAGCGAATCAATTGATTTAGAATTAATTCATTAGTGACTTCCGTAATAATTTTGCAAGGCATTATTATTTAATTAAATTATATTTAATTACGTTGCGACGGAAAGTTTGTTTAATTAGATTAAACGTAACCGAGTCTGAAGTGTCATCACAGTCTTCTGGGAAGACAAATGACATATCCCAAGATGTCTGCCTAAATTGTGGCAAACGGGGTCACTGGAAGCGTGACTGCCTTATGGACAAGGCAGACATGAAGGAAGTGAAGACGAGCAAGGCTCTGACTTTAGATATGTTTGTTATAAACATGTCCACTACTAGATTTAAAATTGGATTTTGATTTTGGATGTAGAAAATACATAAATATGTATCATTGTGCGAAATCTGCTGATTAGCAGGAGACTGGCTTCAGATGAGATCGACATGCGAGTCGGAAATGAGACGAAAGTCGCTGTTTTAACCGTAGAAACCTAAGTTTTGGAACTGCCCTTTGGGCATGTACTTAAATTAGGAAACTGTTATAATGTACCTAGTTTGACTAGAAATATTATCTCTGTATCTAGTTTAACCCGTTGCGGGTATACCTTTATGTTCAAGAACACTAGGTGTTTTGTTTATAAAGATGATATTGAGATATACACATTAGATGTGAATAAAAGTATTTATATTTCGAATATAAATGAATCTCAAACATATAACATGACAAATAAAATGCTCAAACTGAATAAATCTGTTGAGACTTAAGAGTAGCATTGTTGTCTGGGACACATTAACAAGACTCGTATATCCACACTTTCGAAGAGTGGATACTAGGACGGATTTGATTTTAATTCAAATGATGTCGACGAATCTAGTATATTAGGCAAATTGCATAAAACACCTTTTACTTGGTAAAAATGCAAGTGCCACCGATCTGTTAGCCCTCGTTCATAGTGACGTAAGTGGGCCCATATCTCGCTAGGCTAGAGGTGGATATAAATACTTCGTAACCTTTACGGATGTGGCATTGCGTTACGGTTATGTGTATCTCATAAAACAGAAGTCAGGAACTTTTGTGTAATTCAAAGAGTTTCGACACGAAGTAGAAAAATAGACTAGTAAAAGTATTAAAACATTACGGTTGGACCGTACTGGAAAGTACTTAAGAAATAAGTTTCTTGATTATCTGAAAAAGTATAGTATTCTTTCACAGTGGACTCCTCCCGGAACACCTCAATCGAGTGGTGTGTCCGTAAAGAGAAATCGAACTTTGTTGGACATAGTAAGGTCAATGATGAGTCACTCTGAGCTACCAATTTCCTTCTAGGGATACGCATTAAACAATGCAATACTTATTTTGAATAAGGTTCCATGAAAATCTATTAGACATACTTCATATTAGATATGAACAGGAAAGAAACCGGGTTTCTCATTCCAAAATATTTGGGAATGCTGGGCATACTCTAAACGTTTGGATGATACCAAACTAGAACCCAAATCGGAAAAGTTCCTATTTGTAGGTTTTCATTGGGAAACCAAAGTATAGTACTTATACAATTCACAAGAGAACAATATAATTGTTACTCTCCATGCGGTTTTCCTAAGAGGAATACCTAAATGCAGTGGTAAGTGGGAGGAAAGTAAAACTTGATGAAAATCGAAGTAATACTGTTCCAGTCCCCGAGTCCTCATGGAACACCAATAGTTCATCAGGGATGAAACTGTACCAATAATCTTCAAATACACAAGAATCGCGTGGTCGGAGAGAGTCAGAAAACAACCCAAGAGGTATGGGTTTCTGATATCACCTCATAAAGATATCAATCTTTTTTAGGAAGACGAACCGGCTACGTATGAGGAAGTGATACAAGGTATCGACTCCTTTTATGACAAAGTGCCATGAAGTCTGAAATGGATTCCATGTATACCAACTAAGTTTGGACACTGGTTGATGTACTAGAAGGCATTGTGCCTATTGGTACTAAATGAGTCTTCAAGTAAGACATACATGGATGTAAACATACAAATGTACATAGCTAGGCATGTACAGAAAGGGTATCGTCAACGACATAATGTCGACTACGACGAAATTTTTAACATTTTGTGTATATTTCATTCAAAACGAATATCATTCTTGTGTATATAAGAAGGTTAGTGGGAGCGCACTGACAATGAATGTCCTATAAGATGATGATGTACTGCTTCATAGCAATAACATTCCCATAATATAATCGGTGAAAGCTTTGCTTTCATTAAAATTCTCCATGAAATACCTGGGAGAAGCAGGCTTTATTTTAGGAATAAAGATCAACTGGGATATATCTAAAAGTTGTTGGCACTCTCCGAGAATTCGTACATTGAAAGAAATGTATGAGACCTAGTGTCCCATATGCTTTGAGCATATGGAGTCACAATCAGGCCAATCCAAGTGATAGTCACTGGATTGATGTTAAGAACATCCTTAAGTATCTTAGACGAACTAAGGATGCTTTCTTAAGCTATGGAAAATAAGAACTTGAGGTGACTAGGTTCACCGCTGCAAGTTTCCAAACTGACAAAGACGACTTTAAGTCACAATAAGGGTACATATTTAGTTTGAATAACGAAACAGTGAGCTGGAAATCTTCCTAGAAAGATATTGTTGCTGAATAAATAATAAAAAGTGGAACATTGCTGCAGCTGAGGCAGCAAAAGAAGCATTTTAGATCTATATAATCCTAATTGGATTATAGTCGTAGTATTATCGAGATTGGACATCGATAATGCGGAATAGGCTAGTATTACACTTGTGCGTGTTATCGAAGCATAACGACATAGTTCTCATATATTTGGGTATTGGATACTCATGCAAATGTAATAGGAGGTTCTGTTTACCGATGGTACGGAAACAGCTTCGCTCTGGATAGACCCCTCGGAATCTCATTGGTAGTATGACTATGTGTCTATGGGAATCCAAATCAGGGTAGGTGTATATAGTCTTAAACTGAGACTTGCATCGCTAATACTTGCGACAATCAGTATACTTTGGTTTTGGTCGTCCCAGGCTTTAACAAGTTCTGTGTATGCCTCTTCTGGGTATACTAAGATTCATAGTGTATTGGGTGTGATGTCAAGATGGAAGTATCACTTTAGTCATATAGAGATGATGATCACGCAGGGATACGGAACTGGTACTCTTAAGTACTGCAGTCATCGGGATAATATGACTAGGTCATGATTATCCGAATATAGAGACTAGTTACCAGAGATCCGATATATTCTTCGTTCGGGGCAGACACAATTCCAGCCCTAAGCCTGGCATGTGACATCTGATACTGGATCATAATACGTAATACTATGTATACTACGGTTGACAAAGATTATAAATTCCTCAAAAGAATATTTCTGGAGAATTGGGTAAGCACGGTGCTTTGCTAGAAGCCAACCATGTCTTGTAAATCGGTAAGAATATGGTACCGGGTACGCACGTATTCGGATAGTCCGATGACCGTATTTACTGCCAACATATCCAAGGATCTATTGGGTCGCTTCCCAAATATTCACCGATGATATTTTACTCGAACAGAATTAATCTGGGATTAATTATGAGTGAGCAAATTAATTTGGGATTAATTACGGCAAGAATTAATCTGGGATTAATTAACAGAGAAAGAATTAATTTGAGATTAATTACGTCGAGAATTTATCTTGGATTAAATTCGTCGAGAAGAGAGAACGCGATTAATTTGGAATTAATCTGTAAAATAAATTTAATAGTTAAATTGAATTTTTCTATTTAATTTATTTATTTGGGCTAAAATAATATATTGGATATATTAATCTAAATTGGATTTCAATTCAGAATTAAAATTAGATTTTAATTCTAGCGAACAAATTAATTTAGAATTAATTCGTTAGCGACTTCCGTAATAATTTTGCGAGGCATTATTATGTAATCGAGTCCGAAGTGTGTTGTCTAATCCCACTTGAATTTTGAATTTAATTGGGTGGGACCCACCACTCACATCACTTGTCAAAGGTGATGGTGGTAGTTGGCAAAAGTGAATGGTTTTTAGAAAACCATTTGCTTTTAACCAACATGGTTTTGGAAACCATATTTAACACACATTTGTTTATGAAACAAGTAACTATTCATCTTCTCTCTTTCTTCCTCACCATGGGCGTGAACCATGCTCTCTCCAATGGAATTTTTGTTGTAAAATTTTCCAAAGCTAGCATTTAAAGGAGTCAACTAAGGTGATAGGGAAACTCATCCTTGAGTTTGGAATTCAAATCAAAGGCTTGGAGCTTCCAACAAAGAAGAAAAAGTCTTGAACTTCATCCGATCAAAGTGAGTATTTCCCTAACTTTCTTTGATTTATTCACACACAAATCACTCTTAGACGATCTTGGCATGTCCTAGGAACACTTACAAAAACCTCTCGGGCCTGAGCCCAGAGTTGAGCAAATAATGGAGCATGAGCTTTGGAAGACTCATAACTTTAGTGCTAAATCTGTCATGCTTGCTGCAATGAATCCTCAAATTTCATCGTCGGAACTAAGGATTATATCCTTATACTATGATGTTGAAATTAGAGGATCTTCATAGATCTATTCTTGGATCTTAGAAGTACGAATTGCAAAAGAAGCTCTTTCACTCACGCATGTCAGATGGTACATCTGTCGAGCACTAGGTATCGCATATGATTGCTGACATCGAACAGCTAGGTTAGCTGGGCATTACCTATGAGGTCGATACTTCTATAGACTTGATATAATAGTCTCTGCTTGAAAGCTGGGCCGGGTTCGTCATGAACTTCAACATGATGAACCAAGAGAAAACTCTTGGAGAGTTAATGGCTATACTCAAGGAGGAAGAGCCAGAGCTTCTAAAAGGGCAAGAAGTGCAAGGCGCATTTTACTTCGACATCCCAAAAGGCCAAAGCTTAGTCGAAGGCTTCTGGAGTGTGAAGAAAAGGGCAAGGCTAAATCGTCACAGTCTTCTGGGAAGACAAATGACATATCCCAAGATGTCTACCTAAGCTGTGGCAAACGGGGTCACTGGAAGCGTGACTGCCATATAAACAAGGCAGACATGAAGGAAGTGAAGGTGGGGCAAGGCTCCGGTTTAAGGTATGTTTGTTATAAACATGTCCACTACTAGTTTTAAGAATTAGATTTTTTGATACTGGAGGTGGTACATACATATGTACTGATGTGCGGGATCTGCTGATTAGCAGGAGACTGGCTTCGGATGAGATTGACCTGCGAGTCAGCAACGGGACGAGAGTCGCTGTTTTAGCTTTGGGAACCTAAGTTTTGGAACTGCCCTTTGGGCATGTACTTAAGTTAGGAAAGTATTATGATGTACCTAGTTTGACTAGAAATATTATCTCTATATCTAGTACAACCCGTTGTGGGTATACCTTTATGATCCAGAACACTGGGTGTTTTGTTTATAAAGATAATATTGAGATATACACATTAGATGTGAATAACCGTCTTTATATTTTGAATATAAATGAATCTCAAACACATAACATGACAAACAAAAGGCTCAAACTGAGTAAACCAGATGAGACTTATTTGTGGCATTGTTGTCTGGGACACATTAACAAGACTTGTATATCCACACTTTCGAAGAGTGGATACTAGGACGGATTTGATCCTAATTCAAATGATGTCTGCGAATCTTGTTTATTAGGCAAAGTACCTAAAACACCTTTTAATGGTAAAGGTGCAAGTGCCACCGATCTGTTAGCCCTCGTTCATAGTGACATAAGTGGGCCCATGTCTAGCTATGCTAGAGGTGGATATGAATACTTCGTAACCTTTATACTGATGTGGCATCGTGTTATGGTTATGTGTATCTTATGAAACACAAGTCAGAAACTTTTGAGAAATTGAAAGAGTTTCGACATGAAGTAGAAAAACAGACCGGTAAAAGTATTAAAATATTACGGTTGGACCATGGTGGATAATACTTAAACATATGAGTTTCAAGATTACTTGAAAGAGTATGGTATTCTTTCACAGTGGACTCCTCCCGAAACACCTCAGTTGGACGGTGTGACCGAACGGAGAAACCGAACTTAGTTGGACATGGTAAAGTTAATGATGAGTCGCTCTGAGCTACCAATTTCCTTATGAGGATAAGCATTAAACAGTGCAATCCTTATTTTGAATAAGGTTCCATGAAAATCTGTTAGACCCACTTCATATTAGATATGAACAGGAAAGAAATCGGGTTTCTCATTCCTGAAGATTTGGGAATGCTGGGCATACTCTAAACGTTTGGATGATACCAAACTAGAACCCAAATCGGATAAGTGCCTATTTGTAGGTTATCATAGGGAAACCAAAGTATAGTACTTATACAAATCACAAGAGAACAATGTATTTATTGCTCTCCTTGCGGTTTTCCTAAGAGGAATACCTAAATGCAGTGATAAGTGGGAGGAAAGTAGAACTCGATGAAAATCAGAGTGATACTGTTCCAGACACCGATCCCTCACGGAACATTAACAGTTCATCAGGGATGAAACTGTACCATAATCTTCGAATACACAAGAACCGCTTATGTCGGTGAGAGTCAGAAAATAACATGGGAGGTATGGGTTTTTGATCTCACCTCATGTAGATATTAATCTTATTGAGGAAGATGGACCGACTACGTATGAGGAAGTGATACGAGGTATCGACTCCTTTTATGGAAAAGTGCCATGAAGTCCGAAATAGATTCCATGTATACGAACCATTTTTGGATACTGGTTGATGCACCAGAAGGCATTAAACCTATTGGTTGCAAATGGTCTTCAAGAAAGATAGACATGGATGACAATATACAAATGTACGCAGCTAGGCTTGTACAGAAAGGGTATCGTCAACGACATAGTATCGATTACGACGAAACTTTTTCACCTGTTGCCGTGATTAAATCCATTTGTATAATGCTTGCTCTTGGTGCATATTTCATTTATGAAATATGACAGCTGGACTCCAAAACCGCTTTCCTTAACGGAAACCTTTTAGAGGATGTTTGTATGCAACATCCTGACGGTTTTGTCGTGCCAAAACATGCAAACAAGGCTTGCAAGTTAAATCGATCCATTTATGGATTGAAGCATGCATTCAATTCTTGGAACCATCGTTTTGATGTAATCATAATGGTATATGATTTAATTCAAAACGAAAATGATTCTTGTGTATATAAGAGGGTTAGTGGGAGTGGACTGACATTCATTGTCCTTATGTTGATGATGTATTGCTTCTCGGCAATAAAATTCCCATACTATAATCGGTGAAAGCTTGGCTTTCATAAAATTCTCCATGAAAAACCTGGGAGAAGCAGGCTTTATTCTAGGAATAAAGATCTACTGGGATAGATCTATAAAGCTGCTGACACTCTCCCAGAGCTCGTATGTTATGAAAATGTACGCAACCTAATGTCTCATATGCTTTGAGCATATTGAGACGCAATCACGCCAATCCAGGTGATGGTCATTGGATTGAAGTAAAGAACATCCTTGAGTATCTTAGATGAACTAAGGATGCTTTCTAAGAATATGGGGAAATGAGAACTTGAGGTGACTGGGTTCACCGCTGTAAGTTTCCAAACCGATAAAGACAACTGTAAGTCGCAATAAGGGTACATATTTAGTTTGAATAACGAAACAGTGAGCTGGAAATCTTCCAAGCAAGATATTGTTGCCGATTAAACAATAAAAGTGGAATATTGATGTAGCTGAGGCAGCAAAAGAAGCATTTTGGAACTATAAATTCCTAATTGGATTATGAGTAGTTCTGTTAGCAGCTGAGCTGGGCTACAGCACAGGCTAAGCAACCGCGGCCTCATCAACAATCCAAGTATGTACTTCAACTGTTTCATCTGATTCGTTAGATCATACATCGTGGTGATGTGATGATCGAATAAATCGTATCAGATGATAACCTTGCAAATTCGCAGACGAAAGCTATTTTTCAGCAGAATTTTTAGCGACCCGTACATAGTTCAGGTGTTGGACACTTGAGTGATTGGCTATAGGCCAAGTGGGAGATTCTTGGATAATTATGACCCATAGCATCACTATTTTGTAAAGAACATGGCGTTCTTGTACAAAATTAACTATGTGACAAAGGAAATTGCTCTTTTATCATTTGTAATTGGATTACCTGGATATATAAATGATAAAAGTCCAAATGATTAGTACCAGATTAATAAGATATGAGATAGTATTAATCCACGTAAGGTTTAATCATTAAATATCCTAGTGGTAGTATTATCGACACTGGACATCGATAATGCGGAATAGGCTAGTATTACAGTTGTGCGTGTTATGGAAGCTTAACGACATAGTTCTCATATATTTGGGTATTGGATACTCATGCAAGTGTGATAGGAGGTTCTGTTTGCCGATGGTACGGGAACAGCTTCACTGTGGATAGAACCTTCAGAATCCCATTGGTAGTATGACTATGTGTCTATGGGAATCCGAATCAGGGTAGGTGTATATAGTCTTAACCGGAGACTTGCATCGCTAATACTTGCGACAATCAGTATACTTTAGTTTTGGTCGTCCGGGGCTTTAACAGGTTTTGTGTACGCCTCTTCTGGGTATACTGAGAATCGTAGTGTATTGGGTGTGATGTCAAGATGGAAGTATCACTTCAGTCATATGGAGATGATGATCACGCAGGGATACAGAACTGGTACTCTATAGTGCTATAGCCATCGGGAAAGTATGACTAGGTCATGGATTTCCGATCATAAAGAGACTAGTTGCTAGTGATCCGATATATGCTTCGTACGGGGTAGACACAACTCCAGCCCTAGGCCTAGCATGTGACATCCAATACTGGATCGTAATACGCAATATTATGTATGCTACGCCTGATATAGATTATATATATTCCTTAAAACAATATTTCTGGAGAATTGGGTAGGCATGGTGCTTTGCTAGAAGCCAACCATGTCCTGTAAATCGATAAGAACGTGGTACCGGGTACGCACGTGTTCGGATAGTCCGATGATCGGATTTACTGCCAACATATCCAGGGATCTCTTGAGTCGCCTCCCAAAGATTCACCGATGACAATTGACTCGAACAGAATTAATCTGTGATTAATTATGAGAGAGAGAATATTAATCTAGGATTAATTGCGGCAAGAATTTATCTGGGATAAAATTCAGATAGAAGATAGAGAACGATTAATTTGGAATTAATCGATTAAATAATATATTGGATATATTAAATGAAATTGGATTTCAAAGCGGAATTAAAATTGGATTTTAATTCGGGCGAACGAATTAATTTAGAATTAATTCGTAAGCGACTTTCGTAATAATTTTACTATGCATTATTATTTAATTAAATTGGATTTAATTATGTCGCAACGACAAATTCATTTATTCGAAATTAAACGAACTCAGGCCCGAGCGAAGTTGCGTGTTGGATTAGCCGACTTAAATTTGAAATTTAAAAATGGTGGGACCCACTTCACTTACATCGAATTTGGACATTTGATGGAAATGGTTAGGCTTGATTTTGGGTTTGATTTGTTGACAAGTAAGGCTTGACTTTGCTTATACTACACTCAAACCAAATTCAACACACAACCTAAGTATAAATTAACTTGTTGACTTTGGAAGTGTAATAAGGTTACTATTCACAACAACCAAACTCTCTCCTTCTCATTCTTCTTGCTATGGCCGGAACTCTCTCTACCTTGGAGGGAAAATTTTGTTCTTCAAAATTTGTAAAAGCTAGCACTTTTGGGGTTGATCAAGGTGATAGGGAGACTCACCCAAGTGTTGGAAACACTACAAGAGGGCTTGGAGCTTCCATCTTCAAAGAAATTTTTGAAACTTCTCATCCAAATCAATGTAAGTATTTCGTAACTTTCTTAATTAATTCACACAATAATCACGCTTAGAGATCCCATGGTATATCTAGGACACTAACATCCTATGCAACTCCTGATAAGAACAGCTAATCCCATTCATATTAATGTACATCACAAATTAGTGATACGACGCCGAGAGTGATCCAAGAACGACACTTCGTCCCAAAGTGTCATTTAGAGGGAAGTTAAAGTGCTTCAATTGTTCGATCAGATCAATCAAGTGAAGCACATGTGGACTCACAGCCTGGTCCTCTTCGAGTCTTGAATGAAACAATTCGATCGAAACTTTATGAACCAAGACATGTTCTTGGTTCACAAAAGACTCCCGAAATCGCATCATCATACTATATACGTCAGGCATACCAAAGTATTGCCTTTTTAGTTCCGGTCCTAGTGAACTGAGAATGTATGATTTAACCTTTAAATCATCATCTTTCCATCTCTGGAAAGTCTCATGTTCCTCCGGTGTTGCATCTTCTGATATAGTAAGGGGCAATGGATCTTCTAGAACATATTCAAGTTTCTCACACCCGAGGGCAATCCTCAGATCCAAATCCCAATCTGTAAAGTTTTCAGGGCCTTTAAGCTTATTCGTATCAAGTATATGAGCAAACGGGTTAGAGGTAGATGCCGCCATCGCAAATCTATCATATAGATAGCGAAAAACGGTTAGCAAACAAAACAGTTTCATATAATATAAAATAACAAAACATTAAATAGATTATGGATTTTTAATCTAAAAAATGCCCCTCCCACTATTACATGTAATGCTGTAATCTCCAAATAGAATGCAAACAAATAATTAATCAAATTAAATATAATAGTGAAAAGTGGATCCCATGAATATATTTCAGCTCACAGCTTTGGCACATTCTCACCTACGTATATTCATTATGTAGACAACTCATTGTCAATCACTCACTAGTGACTCCTAGGTTTTGGTCCTGGTCGTTTCTCATTGTGACAGCTTTGGCACGTTCACAAGGAGGCGTACCATGGTTAAACTTGTCAATGATAAATTCAAGATACTTGCGTAGTCTTGATAGCTTTGGCACGTTCAGAATTTCCTCTTTCGCTTGAATTTACCTAGTATTAAATATACATCCGGTATAAATAAATTTCTATCGGCTACACCCTCACAGGTTTTCCACGTTCTCAGATGTAGTCATAGAACATATATCCATAAACCGTATTGACAAGACGGACCAAGAAACATGCATCAAATACATATTAATTTTAAATCTTATTAATTAGGGATTTTCCGTAAAAGATGTTATATATAATATTTAATCAATTAAATAATACATGCATGACTAATGCAAAGAATAGATTGAATTTCAGATTTAAGGGCTTTATCATATTATGGGTTCAAGATCAGACCTGCTTTGATGCCAAACGCAGCGGAATGTCAGAAAATCAAATTTTCTGATTTCTTTTATTTTTCTTGGGTAATTAAAATAAAATAATTTATTTTAATCACTCAATACTCAACAAAACATATTTTCACCCAAAATTTTTTCAAAATTACCGAAAGACCCCTAAATTTTATATTTTGATCATTTTAGTCCTAATTTGTCAAATACACAATTAGGTGATTCCAAATCACTACCAAAGTGATTTATACATATCATACATGTCAAAATGCATCACGCAACCGAAAATACCATATTTTCCCAAATTACCAAATTGACCCAATAGTTTCAAGTTTGATCATTTTAGTCCAATCTTGTCAAAACAAGCTTAGATGACTTCCAATCAAACCCAAACTAATTTGTATATCTTATATACATCAAAATACAATATATATATATATATATATATATATATATATATATATATAAAGCCCCAATTTTAGTTTATGTTAGAAACCCTAAATTTTCAATTAATCAAATTAACCAAAAATAATCAAAAATAATACAATCCAACACTTTAATCTTATCTCTACAATATCAAACAAGTCTCACCACTTTGAAACAACTCAAGAATAATTCTAGGTCATCATTGAGTGGCCTAACAACTCTTGAATGGCAACCAAGTCATATAATGACTAAAAGAGAGCTTAATAACACTTTATAAGCTTTCTTTGTTAATACATGCTAAAATCTTTCATTCATACTTCCAACCATCATATTAAAAAATTAAAAGGGTAGAGAAACAACCAAACATCATATGTTGTAGCTTACAACTATAGAAATATTTTTCTAGTTGAAAAAGAGTTGAAAAAACTTACAAATCCTTAAGATTTCTTCAAATCCTTCTTTAGTTCTTCACTTTTCTCTCTACCTTTCTTTTGTAATATTTTTGGAAGCCCAACACACTTAGTTGCAAATGAAAAATGAAACCCTTATATATGTAGGGTTATGAATGAAATTGGGCATTTTTGGAAACAAAAATTTGGTAATTTTTAATCAATATTAAATAAGCCAAATTCAATTTTGTTACCTTTTCCAAAAAGTAAATAACAAGTGCACCAATAAGATTAAGCCATATTTAACCATAATAATGATAAAGATAAATGTATTTAATTATTCTAATTATTTAATAATTAAATAATTAGATAATTACTTAATAAAAATATCTAAATACATGTATCATATTTACATTAAATATTACATAATACATATATTTATTACATGTGTCAAATACTTTATTTGACAATTAATTAACGTGTATTTAATAAAATCGAATATTTAATCCAAATACACACTAATTATCAAATGGCCGAATAACCCTTTAATCATATATCTTTTCGTTTAACTGTTAAACGATTTATAAATAATCAATATTATTTATAAAAGTTGCCCTAGTACTCTACGGGTATATTTCATTAGTGAGACTCTATAGATTCAGACATATCCGTCACGAAATCCAATTTCGTGTCCATAATCTACCCACCCGTAAATTATAACGACCACAGATAAACTCGTTGAATCATACAGGTCGAGGTCATCACATACATATAATCCCTCCGTCACAGGTATCCGGATTATCCCAGAGATATAGATATAAACGTCAAATCTCTATAGGTATAATCTCGTTGACGTATCCGTTAACAATCTCTTAATAACACTTAGAAATTACTTCTACAGTGTACCACGGGCCCATGGATTTAACAAATTGCTAATCCCAAAATGAATACCTATGCTCTGTACACAGAACTGACGAATCCTATCTTGATACATAGGATATCCTGAGGATTATTCCATACTCAAAGAACTGGCGGAGGTCTGACCTTAATAGGTCGGTAACGTGACTGTCATCAAAGTGTAGAGGATATCTCATATATTCACAGTGGTATATCAAGTCAAAGAATCACCATGTTACTAAATCCGAGAAGATTTTTATTGACGTTCGTGTACCATCTATTAAGAATCTTCGGTAAGTCGTTCAGTGTTTATCTAATATAAATACCTACATGTCTATATGAGTCTCTTGAGACTCATGGTTCACCGAGAAACCATTGGAATCCAATATTCCAATATACGACATGTACCAGTCTCTGCGGGTTTACTTACTGACCAAGCAATTATAAACCTTGACCAGGAACAATTTAAGAATGATACTGTTATGATACAACTCAATGGAAGTTGCGACACTTTTGCAACTGTATCATAACTAATCATTCTAAGGTCATTTACGTCTTTACCATATCATAAAAGAAGAAGTTATATTATATAAATTATTTATTTTATTCATAATAAAGTATTTACACAAGTATTTACAAGGAAATACAAGATAAATTGGCGCTCAGAGCATCAACCCTAACAAAATTCTCCTCAGAATGGCTTTGGCAGCTTAGTCATGCTGATCATGCTTCTGACTTTTTCCATAATGGTGCAGTTCATTCTTTCAGCAATGTCATTATGTTTTGGAGTGAGTGGAACAATCATTTCATGTCGAATGTCGTATCTTCCGCAGTAGGCATCGAACTCTCTAGAAGTGTACCCGTCTCCATTATTTGTGTGAGACACTTTAGTTTTTTCCTTGTTTCATGCTCTACCATGTCATGAAACAGTTTGAAATAATCCAGGACTTGATCCTTTGTTTTTAGAAAATTTTAGAAAATACACCCATACTTTCCAAGAAGCATCATCAATGAAAGTCAAAAAGTATTAAAGGAGGCTCTATGTTGCTTACCACAAACAACATCAGAATGCACCAGACTGAGCAACTCTGATATTCTCTTAGAAGAGAAATTAAAGGAGACTCTATGTTGTTTATCGAATAGACAATGATTGCAAGGATCTAGATCAATATTCTTGGAGACAATGATTAAATCATTATTGGTCAAGGTAGACGACCATTTCTCACTCATGTGACTAAGTCTCTGGTGCCATAGATTTTTAGAACCCTTATGTTCATCTACATTGAGGCTTTCTACACATATCTTTACATGAGTCTTGTATAAAGTGCCACAAATATGTCCTCGAGTGACGACCATGACACATTTTATCATTTTCCATGTGTCATTACTAAAGTGGCTAGCATAGCCCTATTTGTTAAGGACTACCCCCGAGATTAGATTAAGTCGAAGTTCTGGAACATGTCTTACCTCTTTCAAGGTTATTGTATACCTTGCATTTTTCCACAACTGAATTTCACCAATTCTCGCTATCTGAGAGGAACTGGTATTTCCTATCTTCACTGCTCCAAAGTCTCTTACTTTGTATGTTGTGAAGAAGTCCCTATGAGGGGTGACGTGGTAGGATGTTGTACTATCTACCACCCACTCAATATCTTGAGTTGCGGTGTGAATGCTATTAGTGTTCCTAGCACATGACAATGACTTCTACGAGTGATTTGTGTGTGAATAAATCAAAGGGAGTTGCGGAAATACTCACATTGATCGGATTTAGGATTTCAAAAATTCCTCCTTTGTTGGATGTAATGGAAGCTGCAAGCCTTCAAATTAGTTTCCAAACTCTAGGATTGGTTTCCTTATCACCTTCATTTTTCTCTTTAAAATGCTAGCTTGCTTGAATTTTTGCAACAAAAATCCATGGAGGGAGAGAGCATTCACGCCCAAGGAGAGAGGAAGAGGAATAATGCATTTTGATTTCCAAAATCTAATACAAAAGTTGACTTTCAAAGTTGGTATATGTTTTTAATTAAAAAACAAAGTGTGTTGGTTTTGGTTTGTGTATTCAACAAGCAATCCAAGCTTTATACAACCATTTACCAAATTCCATCAAGTGTCAAACACATTGATGTAAGTTGGTGGGCCCCACTTCAAATTCCAAATTTAAGTCAGACAATCCAACACGCAACTTCGCTCGGGCCCGAGTTCGTTTAATTCTGAATTAAACGAATTTATCATTGCGACTTAATTAAATCCAATTTAATTAAATAATAATGCCTTACAATATTATTACGTAAGTCGCTTACGAATTAATTCAAAATTAATTCGTTTGCTTGAATTAAAATCCAATTTTAATCCGCATTGAAATCTAATTTCAATTAATATATCTAATATATTATTTTAGCCCAATTAAATAAATTAAATAGTAAAATCCAATTTCACTATTAAATTTACTTTGCCGATTAATTCCAAATTAATCGCGTTCTCTCTTCTCGACGAATTTAATCCCAGATAAATTCTTGATAAATTCTTTCTCAGATAATTAATTCCCAGATTAATTATTGACGTGATTAATCCCAGATTAATTTTCTCTCTCATAATTAATCCCAGATTAATTCTGTTCGAGTCAAATCTCATTGGTGAACCCAAGAGATCCTTGGATATGTTGGCAGTAAATACGGTCATCGGACTATCCGAACACGTGCGTACCCGGTACCACGTTCTTACCGAGTTACAAGACATGATTGGCTTCTAGCAAAGCACCGTGCCTACCTAATTCTCCAGAAATATTCTTTTAAGGAATACATAATCTTTATCAGGCGTAGTATACAGTGTATTGAGTATTACGATCCAATATATAATGTCACATGCTAGGCCTGTGGCTGGAATTATATATGCCCCGTACGAAGCATATATCGGATCACTGGCAACTAGTCTCTATAATCGGATAATCATGACCTAGTCATATTATCCCGATGATTGCAGTACTTAATAGTACCAGTTCTGAATCCATGCGTGATCATCATCTCTATATAACTGAAGTGATATTTCCATCTTGACATCACACCCAATACACTACGATTCTCAGTATACCCAGAAGAGGCGTACACAGAACCTGTTAAAGCCCCGGAAGACCAAAACCAAAGTATACTGATTGTCGCAAGTATTAGCGATGCAAGTCTCAGGTTAAGACCAAATACACCTACCCTGATTCGGATTCCCATAGACACATAGTCATACTACCAATGGGATTCCAAGGGGTATATCCAGAGCGAAGCTGTTTCCGTACTATCGGTAAACAGAACCTCCTATTACACTCGCATGAGTATCCAATACCCAAATATATGAGAACTATGTCGTTACGCTTCCATAACACGCACAAGTGTAATACTAGCCTATTCTGCATTATCGATGTCCAATCTCGATAATACTACGACTATGGATATTTAATGATTAAACCTTACGTGGATTAATATTGTCTCACATCTTATTAATCTGGTACTAATCATATGGACTTTTATCATTTATATATCTCGGTAATCTAATTACAAATGATAAAAGAGCAATTTCCTTTGTCACATAGTTAATTTGTACAACAATACTATGTTTTGTACAAATAGTGATGCTATGGGTCATAATTGTCCAACAATCTCCCACTTTGCCTATAGCCAATCACTCAAGCGTCTTACACCTGAACTATGTACGGGTCGCTTAAACTTCTGCTGAGAAATAGCTTTCGTCAGCGGATTTACAATGTTATCATCTGATGCGTTTTATTCGATCATCACATCGCCTCGATCTATGATCTGATGAATCAGATGAAATAGTCGAAGTATATACTTGGATCGTTGATGAGACTGTGGTTCCTTAGTCTGTGTTGTAGCCCAACTCAACTGCTAACAGAAATACACATAATCCAATTAGGATTATATAGATCCAAAATGCTTCTTTTGCTGCCTCAGCTGCAGCAATGTTCCGCTTTTATTATTTATTCGGCAATAGTATCTTGCTTGGAAGATTTCCAGCTCACTGTTCCATTATTCAAACTAAATATGTACCTTTATTGCGACTTAAAGTCGTCTTTGTCAGTTCGGAAACTTGCAATGGTGAACCTAGTCACCTCAACTTCTCCTTTCCCCGTATTCCCAGAAAGTATCCTTAGTTCATCCAAGATACTTAAGGATGTTCTTTACATCAATTCAGTGACCATCACCTGGATTGGGCTTATAGCGTCTATTTATGCTCAAAGCATATGAGACATCATGTCACGTACATTTCAAAAACGTATGAGCTCTGGAGGGTTGTCAGCAGCTTTCTAGATCTATCCCAGTAAATCTTTATTTCTAGAATAAAACTTGCTTCTCCCAGGTATTTTATGGAGAATTTTAATGAAAGCCAAGCTTTCACCGATTGTAATTTGGGAATGTCATTGCTAAGAAGCAATACATCATCAATGTATAGGACAATCATTGTCAGTGCGCTCCCACTAACCTTCTTATATACACAAGAATCATCTTCGTTTTGAATGAAACCATATACCATTATGATCTCATCAAAACGTTGGTTCCAAGAACAAAATGCTTGCTTCAATCCATAAATGGATCGATTTAACTTGCAAACCTTGTTTGCATGTTTCGGCACGGTAAAACCGTCAGGATGTTGTATAAAACACCCTCCAAAAGGTTTCCGTTAAGGAAAGCAATTTTGACGTTCAGCTGCCATATTTCATAAATGAAATATGCAGCACTTGCAAGCATTTTCCGAATAGATTTAATCATGGCAACAAGTAAAAGGTTTCATCGTAATCGACACCATGTTGATGACAATACCCTTTCGCTACAAGCCTATCTTTGTACGTTTGTATGTTGCCATCCATGTTTGTCTTCACCATGAAAACGCATTTGCTACCAATATGCATAATGTCTTCTGGTACATCAACCAGTATCCAAACTTGGTTGTATACATGGAATCCATTTCAGACTTCATGGCACTTTGCCATAAAAGGAGTCGATACCCTGTATCACTTCCTCATATGTAGTCGGTTCAGTATCCTCAAAAAGACTAATGTCTACATTAGGTGAGATCAGAAACCTATACCTCTTAGGTTGTTTTCTGACTCTCTCCGACCTACGCGGTTCTTGTGTATTCGAAGATTATTGGTACAGTTTCATCCATGATGAACAGTTGGTGTTCCATGAGGACTCGGTGCCTGGAACAGTATTACTTCGATTTTCATCGAGTTTTACTTTCCTCCCACTTATCACTGCATATAGGAATACCTCTTAGGAAAGCCACATGGAGAGCAACAATTACATTATTCTCTTGTGAGTTGTATAAGTACTATACTTTAGTTTCCCTAGGATAACCAAGTACAAATAGGCACTTATCTGATTTGGGTTGTAGTTTGGTATTATCCAAACATATGCCCAGCATTCCCAAATCTTCAGGATTGAGAAACCCGGTTTCTTTCCTGTTCATATCTAATATTAAGTCTGTCTAACAGATTTTCATAGAACTTTATTCAAAATAAGTATTGCAATGTTTAATGCGTATCCTCAGATCGACTCATCATTAACCTTACAATGTCCAAAAAAGTTCGGTTTCTCTATTTGGACACACCGTCAAATTGAGGTGTCCCGGGAGAAGTCCACTATGAAAGAATACCATACTCTTTCAAGTAATCTTGAAACTCATATGTTTAAGTATTTTACACTATGGTCTGACCGTAATGTTTTTAATACTTTTACAGGTCAGTTTTCTTACTTCGTGTCGAAACTCTTTGAATTACTCAAAAGTTTCTGACTTGTGTTTCATAAGATACACATAACCGTAACGCGATGCCACAGTCCGTAAAAGGTTACGAAGTATTTATATCCACCTCTAGCCTAGCTAGATATGGGCCCACTTACGTCACTGTGAACGAGGGCTAACAGATCGGTGGCACTTAGGATTATGTCCTTTGACGCTAATCTTTCCATTTATATTGATTACTATAGTCCAACTATCCAATTAATGATTTCGGGTACTATTAAATGTAATGATTACTATAGTCTAACTATATAACCAACTATAAATGAAGTAGTTTGAATATAGTCAAACTGTTCAATTAAAACAACAATTGAATATTAGTCCAACTAATATATATTTATAAATTATTAATGACGAAAAATGAAATGAGCACGTATTGGCAAGTATTTAAATGAAATTGTAAATTTAATACTTGCCTCCCACTAATTTTTGGTGAGCCTCTAACTCTCTGTGGAGTACTCGGGAAACCTAGTTTCCTAGTGGGCTAAGATCCCGTTAAATAACACACAACCTTGACTTTGGCCAACAAGTTGTATGAAACTTAAACTAGGTAGATTTCTAGATCAATTGGATCTCATCCAATTCCTAGATCCAGTAGGTGGACCTCCAAGTCCGAAACATATATCCAATATATGTCAATATATCCAATATACTTCCTAACCTTTTTCCTCTGAATCAACTAAGCATTGGCTTTGGCTTAACAAGATTAATGAAACCAGTTAAGCGTGACCCATTGACAGTGGGAAAGCTTCGTAATCGAGGTCGATGAACAAGAAGTGACATTGAATTTGGCCAAAAAATCACAACTTGCCCAAGACGTACGATATGGAACAAAGCTTTCGTGATTCAAACACATCCGCGATGGAAAAAGGTCTTGACTTTGGCCAACAAACCAATGCCAATCTTGGATCTTGAGAGAGAATCACTCAATGGAAGGAAAAACACTTCCTATAACATGAGGGTTTTTATCGCGATTTGGCAACCAATTTATTATCTTTAATTTGGTCTCTCATACACCCTTAAGTCATGCATTCTAAAAGCATAATAAGGCGCGAATAAAATAATAATGATATTCGGATGGATATATAACAAACTTTATTCCTAGAACAAATCTCTCCATTTCCTCTCTCTCGCTAGCACTATTCATACTTCTACCCAGTTACATAATACTTCTAAAGAAACCTCATTTACATTGAGAGGAATTGGTGAGAAGAGAAATACAAAGAGAATAGAGATAATAGGCTGGACACGCAGGTCCAATTTAATAAATTCTAAATTTATTACAATAATTTCCAAACTTGCCCTCACCCTTCTAATATCCATACGATATACATTATTCATTCATACATCCAAGTATTCACACAAAACATGTTATTCAATCAATCTAATGCAATTAATTAATCTTTGAAATAATGACCATCCAATGTCAAACAACGATTTGATTTGCCCGAGTCCAACTCGTTTAAGAATAAAAACTCAAAGTACGTATTTTTGAATAGTCGAACTATAATTTAAATCCAAATTAAAATATATTAATACTAATTCATATTTAATTCCAATTAAATAATTACATTTGTAAAAGTGCCTTTTAGACTTGGATTCCAAATCCAATCTACATGGGTCTCAAAGGCCCAATTAGTATCCAATACTTTTTAATTAAAGTCCAATTGTCTTTTAATTAATTCTTTAGGCTTGGCTTTTGGCCAAAATGATCTAACCCATAATGCATAGGCCCAATAGGAATCACCCTTATGCCATAAAATCAATTTTGCCCATTAGGCCCAATTAAATTTTTAAAGGCCCAATTGTCATATTTGGACTTTTTTGGAAATGGTTTTAGGCCCAATTGGATCCAACCCAATTGTCCGAAAACAAAACGTGGCCCAACCAAGCCCATTAAGCCCAATTACAATAATTAAATAATACATCATTCCAAATTACATATTAATTTAATTAAAGTGCAATTAGTACAATTAATCAATTAATTTAATATTCCAAAATACTAATTAATTCAATTAATCATACTCAACATTTTCAATTCATGTCCACACACAAATTGAAGCAAAATCAATCTATACATGTTTATCATGCTCACAGCAATTGTGCATAAAATAACACCCAATTTGATTTCAATCCAAGTAAATCAACATACAAGATTTATTTCATGCTTTAAACATATCCAATTGTCTAAAATCAAAAATCACCATGAGTCACCCAGGGTTATACATTCGGCCATGTGTTAGGATTTTTGATCTAATCAATTTTTCACAAATCCATTAATGCACAAATCCAATTCAACATTATACAAACATAACCCAACCATCAATTTAGGCAAATTAAGTTAGGGAGGAGATTTGGTTTGATTGGGAAGGTGATATATTTGATTTGTTTATTTAGGTATGTGAATTAAATAGATTGGGATGTGATTTATTTAATTTATGAAGGATATTATTTTAATTTGTGACATGTTTTAAATGTTTTAATTATTTTTGGGTGGGTTTTGGTGGGCTAGTTTGGCTTGGGCGTGAGGCTAGCAACAAAACCACAAGTACCGACACCGTTCGAACGCTGATTCGAACGCTGTATGAACGCCCGCA
Source organism: Zanthoxylum bungeanum (assembly GCA_019454045.1). Taxonomy (NCBI): domain Eukaryota; kingdom Viridiplantae; phylum Streptophyta; class Magnoliopsida; order Sapindales; family Rutaceae; genus Zanthoxylum; species Zanthoxylum bungeanum. The sequence continues at coordinate 265,626 of SKCR01033757.1, forward strand.
ATCTGCTTGACGTTCGAACGTGTTCACGAACGCAGCATGAACGAAAGTAGTGAACATGTGAATTGAATCCGATGACATACTTATTCTGAATTTTCCCTTCCGACATTCGTTTCCCGCGACTTTCGTAAATAAAGAGTAGTGTGATGAGTGGTATTTATATCACTATTTCCCACTCATTTAACTTAATATTTTGTATAGTTTCTTGAGTTTTATGAACGTTTTGATGTGTTTTATTGTTATCTTGCAGATAAATAAAGTTTGGACAGCACTGGAGGCAATTTGGGGCAAAACCGGACAAAAATGCGTCAACAGGGATATTTTAGTCTTTTGCGAGTCGCGACGCTGTAACACTGCGCGCCGCGACGCCCAGCGTGAGCCGAATCTGCTAACATGCGCCTGGTCAACGGTCAACAATTTGAGAAGTTTTGACTTTTCTAAAATGCGCCGTGCCACGTGTCAACACCACATCCCATCTGCTAACATGCGCCGTGCCACGTGTCATCATCATATGCTGCCGACACTCAGACTTGACACGTGTCGCCTCGTCATCAGCCATGTCAGCGGTCAACAAGTCAACCTTGCCACGTGTCGTGCCACATCATCAGCCACGTCAGCAGGTCAACCGAGTCAACTTGCCACGTCAGCCTCAGCCAATCAGAGCATGACACGTGTCGCCACGTGTCGCAATCCTATTGTGCCGACAAGTCAACAGTCAGCCGCCTCGCCACGTCAGCGCCACGTCATCGCCACGTCAGCATGACGTCATCAATGACGTCATCACAATAATTGAGAATTAGCCGCCTTGACACGTGTCGCATGTACAGTCAGCCGCCTTGCTACGTGCCGTATCATTGTGCCACGTCGACAAATTGCGCGTCGCGACGCGGAGTGACTTGGCGTCGCGACGCGCGAACAGTTCCTGAACAGTGAAAAACTTTTCCTATAAATTCAGCGCGAAATTTCATATTTCAACACACCTTTCTCTCTCTTGATTTCTCTCTCTAGAGAGAGTTTCTCTCTCTAGAATTTTTATTTTTATTTTTTTAGTTTTTTTTATTTTAGTTTTGTAAATAATTTTAATTACTTTTTGTAATAATAGTAATTTAATTTTTACTTTTTACTTTTTACAGTTTTTACTATTCACCATGTTGAAGTAACTTTTTCAGCTAGGGTGAAAGGTAATTCTTTTATTGTTACTATTTAGATTAATCTCCCGTAAAAATAATATATTCAATATTTAAAATATTGACTTAATAAGGAATACCGCTATATTGGTCGGTTGGTAATGTAATTTTAATCTAGTTTAAACCTGACTAATCAAGGATACCGCCAGACTGGTCGGTTGGTAATTTATTTTTGGTTCCGCCTTAATGGCTGGTTGGACTTAATTTGACTTAATCTGGATACCGCCAGACTGGTCGGTTGGTAAATTTAACACAAGTTTATATATTATTTTATGGGAGATATCTAAATTAGTAGTAGTAAAAGTAATTCCTTTTACCTTAGCATTTTATTTTATTTTATTTTATTTTACTTTTCAGTATTTTTATTTTATGTCTTTTATTTTTGTGTTTTTATTAGTCCTAGATATGTGTTAGTTAATTAGGGGTTGTGATGACTTTTAATATCACCGGTTTATAAGGGATTATTTTATAGTTGGGTAATTTAAAAGTTTATTTATTAAGTCTTAAGCTTAATGCTTCTTGTTGTCTGATCACCAATAAGATTGATATGGTAAATCTAAAATGAACTAGACATAGGGATTTTAGGTTTCAGCCTTAGACTTAATAGCCCACGATCTTCCTTGAGGATAGATAACCCTTTAATAGATTTCCTTACAGGATAGGAATATACCTGTCGGGCGGGGGTAGCCATAATTGGAACTTAGATTTAATGAATCCATGTAATGTGGTTGACATAGGAATATGGTTCAATTGGGTTATATTGGGTATTTGTAATTGACCATCGGAAGAGGCTTTTACATAATTTAGTGTTCCAGATTAGTAAACTGATTTATTACACAAACATAAAATAATCACTTCATCTTTTAAATGATATTATAGAATTCACAACCTTAAGAACTTTGTGTCTTTTATTTTCCTTAGTATTTTTTTTTTCTTTTTATTTATTTATTTAGCAAATCTTCAATCAACCAAATCAATCAAGCAATCAATTCTATTCTCCCTTTAATTAGATATTTGTAAATAAATAGATTCAATAATTAATAACACAGTAGGAATTAAGTCCTCGTGGGATCGATATTTTTATACTACTTGAACGATACGTGCGCTTGCGTTATACGTGTGTGTTTACGCCGGTCATAGTGCCTCCGTACGAGACTCATCATCGGGACTTATATGTAAAATGCAGTGCCTACAGTCACCCCCACTTTGATGGGACTTGTGCAGTGTGTGACAATGACAATCCTATCAAAGTTGTGCAATGCATTTTTACTTACCTGGCTCGCCAGCTGCCACCTGACTTGCATGCTGCTTCGAGCTGATTTGATGATGCAGTGGACCTCGATACTGTGATGCATCCCAATAACTGCAACCGACAACGGGGGTCTCGACCCTGGGACGCATCCCAATACCGCTGATAATATGGGTCACGACCTTGGGACGCATCCCCAAAACTGATGATGCAGTGGACCTCGATCCTGGGATGCATCCCAATAACTGCAACCGACAACGGGGGCCTCGACCCTAGGACGCATCCCAATACTGCTGACAATGCGGGTCACGACCCTGGGACGCATCCCCAAAACTACTGATGATGTGGGTCACGACCCTGGGACTCATCCCCAAAACTAATGATGATGATGTGGGTCACGACCCTGGGACTCATCCCCAAAACTGATACTACTAATGTGGGTCACGACCCTGGGACACATCCCCAAAATTGATATTGATACTGATGTGGGCCTCGCCCCTGGGACTCATCCCCAAAATTGATGATGATATGTGTGGGCCTCGACCCTGGGACTCATCCCCAAAACTGATGCTGACATGGGCCTCGCCCCCAAACTGATATTGATGTGGGCCTCGCCCCCAAACCGATGTTGACATGGGCCTCGCCCCCAAACTGATGCGGATGTGGGCCTCGACCCTAGGACTCATCCCCTAACTGATGCTGACATGGGCCTCGCCCCCAAACCGATGTTGATGTGGGCCTCGCCTCCAACCGATGTTGATGTGGGCTTCGCCCCCAAACTGATACTGATTGGCTTGCTTTTGCCGCTTTCTCTTTTTCTTCTTTGAAACTTGTTATTACAAAACAGAACAAACACAAAAAGAATGCAAATATGTTATGTGTATGCATGCATGCATGAATGAGTTTCCTATCCCGTTGGGTTAGGTCTTCTGTCAATTCCCTTGGTGACTGCTCGGTCTTCTTTCCCTCAGACAAAATACTGCTTCAATCTATCCACGTTGATCGGCTCGGTGAACTCGTTCCCTTCCAAATCTGACAGTCTCACTGACCCATTTCCCATTACTTTCTGCACTATGCAGGGTCCTTCCCAGTTAGGTCTGAACTTTCCTCTTGGGTCTGTCGTCGATGGCCTCGACTGCTTAAGTACCAAATCACCATTTCTGATCTTAGTAGGACGCACCTTCTTGTTGAATGCTCGGGCTAGTCTCTTCTGATATATCTGCATGTGATGCAAGGACTTCAGCCTCTTTTCATCCAGTAGTGCTAACTGTTCAAATCTCTGCGCGGCCCATTCTTGTTCAGGTAACTCTGTTTCTGCTAATACCCTCAAGGATTGTATCTCAACTTCCACTGGCAGTACTACTTCCATTCCATAGACCAAAGAGTAAGACGTGGCTCCTGTTGATGTTCTTACTGATGTTCTGTACCCCCACAGGGCATACGGTAGCTTGTTAGCCCAATATTTGCAGTTCTCTGTCATCTTGGCCAATATCTTCTTTACTGTCTTATTGGCTGCCTCAACCGCCCCATTTGCCTGTGATCTGTAAGGTGATGACTTGTGATGTCCAATCCCATATCTCTGTAGCATTGCCTTCATTTCCCCTTGAAACTGAACTCTGTTATCTGTCACTACATGATACGCATCCCATACCGACATACGATGTTCTGAGCTATGAACTTTGCCATCTGTTTTGCTGTAACATTACGAAATGACTCGGCTTCCACCCATTTTGAGAAGTAGTCCACTGCCACTACTATGAAGCGATGCCCATTCGATGCATTCGGTCGAATCTTTCCGATCATATCAATTCCCCATGCTGAAAAAAGGCCATGGCTCTGATAGCCCGCGCAACTCCGTGTGCGGCAGATGGTTTAAATTACCGAGTGCTTGACAATCATGACAATATTTTACCAGATTTGCACAGTCTGTCTCCATGGTCAACCAGTGGAAACCTTGTCTTACAATCTTGCCAGACAAATTCAACCCATTCATGTGCGGTCCACATACCCCGGCATGTATTTCTTCCATTACCTTCTGAGCCTCTTCTTTTCTCAACACTTCAACGAACGCCATTTACCTATCTCTTGTACAATTCTCCTTTCAAAATCACATACTGAGAAGCCAACTTCTGAATGGCTATTCTGTCTTTCTGCTTGCTCCTTCTGGGAATTCTCTGTGTTCTAGATACCTCTGAATGTCATGATACCAAGGTTTACCATCGTCGATCTCCATTTCCGGAACTCTTTTTATCTCATAAACAGGTCTGTTTGCTGTTGTCAGTACCAATGGTCTCATTACTAACTTCTCTGGATTTTCCCAAGTCGCTGCAAGTGTAGCTAATGCGTCTGCCATCTGATTCTCTTCTCGCGGCAAGTGCTGAAACTTACAATCAGGGATAGCCTGTGCCAACTTTCTGAGGTGAAAAAGGTAAGGTTTCAACCGTTCTTCCTTCAATTCCCATTCTCATTGTATCTGTCGGACTACCAACATCGAATCTCCGTAGACCTCCACGCTCTCAGCCTTCAAGGCTATCAGTGCAGTCAATCTAAAAGCACATGCTTCATACTCGGCCATGTTGTTAGTTACTCCGAACATCAACCTCTTGGCCATAGGCAAGGTTTCTTCCTCGGGGGTCACTATCACAATCCCAATTGAGGCTCCTTTGCAATTCACCGCTCCGTCGAAATGCATTTTCCATCCTTGAACTGTTATTGCTTGGATCTCTTCATCTGGGAATTCAAACTTGTACTGATCCCCTTCAATAGGTTGCAATGCCAGGAACTCTGCTATGGCTCGCCCCTTGATTACTTTGGAGGTGAGATACTCAATGTCAAACTCTGTCAGCAACACTAACCATCTGCCCAACTTCCCCACTAGCGAAGGCACTGAATGTAGATACTTCAAGGGATTTTCTTTGTCTACCACCTGGATCTTGTAAGACTGGAAATAATGCCGTAGTTTTCTGGACGTTCATACCACTGCCAAACAGATGTTCTCTACTTCTTGATAGTGGGCTTCGTACGGAAGCATCTTCTTACTGAGATAGTAGACTACATGCTCTACCCATGTCTCATCTGCCTGTACCATCATTGCCCCCAGTGCTTCCGATTCTATAGCCAAATACAATATCAATGGTCTGCCCGATCTCGGAGGTTTCAATACACGAGGTTTTACCAAGTATTCTCTGATCTTGTCGAAGGTTGCTTGACATTGCTCATTCCATTTCACTGGCTGGTCTTTTCTCAGCAGTTTGAAGATAGGCTCACATACTGATGTCAACTTGGTGATGAACCGACTGATATACTGAATTTTCCCGAGGAATGCTCAGATTTCCTTCTCTGTCTTCGGTGCTGGCATCTCAGTAATTGCTTTGATCTTCTCAGAGTCTACCTTTATTCCCCTCATTCCAACTGTAAGTCCCAGTAATTTTCCTGATGTTACCCCAAACACACATTTCATGGGATTCAACCGCAAGTTGTATTTGTCAACTCTCTGAAGGAACTTCTCTAATTCTTCTATATGCCCAATTCTTGTCTTTGATTTTACCATCATATCATCCACATACACTTCAATCTCTTTGTGCATCAAATCATGGAATAGCATAGTGGCCATCCGCTGATAAGTAGCTCCTACATTCTTGAGCCCAAATGGCATTACCATGTAACAATATGTGCCACTCGGTGACAAATGCAGTCTTGTGCTTGTCTTCTTCAGCCATGAGAACCTGATTGTATCCTGAAAATCCATATTCTCGTCTTTCTTTGGCACCGGCACAATATTTGCCAACCACTCAGGATACTTCACCACTTCCAGGAATCCCACATCTATCTGTTTATTGACTTATTCTCTGACTTTCTCGGCCCACTTAGGTCTCATTCGTCGAAGTTTCTGTTTCACCGGCTTCATATTTGGATAAGTTGGAATTGTATGCTGGGCGATGCTTCTGTCTACTCCAGGCATGTCCTCATAGGACCAAGCAAACACTTTGGCATATTTGGCCAATATTCCTTCTAATTTCTCCCGCTCCTCAGAGGTAACCTCACTTACAATTAGGATTTCCTTGGGGCTCTCTGGCGTACCAAGGTTGAATGCATTTGTTCTGGTGTAACTGATATCAAATTTACTCAAATCATGCAAATTGAAAGGGACAGACTCAGACGAGTAAGCAAAATGATTGTCTTTATTGCTAGCAGATGCAGTAATACATTCAAATAAATCAGAGAGATAAACATCTTCATCCTCCACAGATGCTTCATCTCCCACAGCTGGTTCTTCCTCATTTTCCTCAAGGGTCAGGCCCTCCAACTTCATCAGCACTTCTTCCCATTTCTCCTCTTCCTTCTTCACAATTTCCGATGCCAGTGACTTATCACTTATCACCTCCTGAAAGATCTCAAACCCGGGTACCACAATCCCATTGACTTCTACCGGTTCAGGTTCTCCCTGATATCATGTTGCCTTCACAAAGCATTCTATCAGCTTCAACCATTTCTTCTTGGCTTTCGGCTTATCCTCATCAGACATGTATCCCAACCATCTCCAGGTAGTCTGCCTTTTAAAGTTTGGCAATGTCGAACATTTACCCGGCTCGAACTTCATCTTCTTCATGATCCTAGCCACCTTAGGATCCACCCACTCCTCAAAAGTTACCGATACCTGGAACCTCACGAAAGGCTGTATCTCTAAAGCAGCCACAACATTATTTACTTCACCTCGGATGGTGACAATCTCTCCCCCGTAGGGAAACTTAATAACCTGATGCAGAGTGGAGGGCACGCCCCCAAGCTTGTGGAACCACAACCTTCCCAATAACAAAGCAAAAGTAGTCGGGATATCCAGTACTGTGAACTCAACCTCATCCTCAATCGGGCCAACCTTGACTACTGCGGCAAAGGTACCCTCAACTCCTCGCTTGCTATCATCATAAGCTTTGATGGTCATATTGGAGGGATCTAGATCAGTTGCCTTCATACCTAGCTTCGCCAAAATCTTCAATGGACACACATTGATGGATGAGCCATCATCTACCATCACACAAAATGTCTTCTTGCCCCTCACTTCATCTCTGATGAATAAAGGCTTGTTGTGATTTCTTCCCTCGGTCGGGAGTTCCTCCTCAGAAAAGGTTATTATCTGCAAAGCTTCCTTTTGCACTGATCCGACAAACATCGTGGGGTTGGCATCCTCCGTTACCACTATCTTGCTCAAGGCCTCAACCATTTCCCGCCTGTGCTCCTGAGACGAACACAACAATTCCCAGATGATAACCTGTGCCCGTGTCTTCCTCAACTGACGTAGAACTGCATCCCCCTCAGCATTCTCCATATTTTCATACACTTCTCTGCCTTCCGTCAACACTTATTTACCCTTCTCAGCCGTATCACTGTAGAAACGCCTGCTGCGTGTCATTCCTCTTACCACCTCTTCATCACTACTGGAGAAATCTTCCCAGAAATTCTTCCCATGTTTTGTTTCATCCTCGTTGCTGCTATCCCAAATTCCTAGGCAGAAGGCTTGGTGGTCAAAGGATTTGAGGACAAGGCTTTCGGGTAGGCCAGGGTTTATCATATAGGTTGGTGGTGGGACAAAGTGGTAATTCGGCAGGGGTTTTTTCTGTGTGTTAGGCTGTTCTGTTTCTGGGTCGGGTATCTTTTTGGAGTCTATAAGGTCATGGATTTCATGGCGAAGGCGGGCACAATTGTCAGTGTCATGGCCCTTCTGTTGATGGAAATGACAATAATGGTTCAGGTTGAGATGTGGTGGTGGAGGGTGTGGAAGTGGTTTGGTTTCTAAGGGTTTCAGAAGTCCCTGTCTCTTTAATTTCTCCAATACCTTAGACAAGGGTTTACCCAGGTCAGAAAAACGCCGGTTCCAGATAGTAGCAATCTCAGCAGAAATAGGTTTGACACCTGATGTTCCTCCAATGGGCCTCCTGTTCAGGCTATAGAACTTTATGTTCTCAGGTTATTCTTCTTCAATATCCATGACAGTCTCCCTCAACTGTCGAAAATCAGTAATCATGGAGGTCATCCTCCTTAACTTGCCATAGATTGAGGGCTTAGTACCCTTGATAATCATTTTTATCTGGTCCTTCTCTGAGGGCCGAGTCTGCATTTTCAAAAGCTGGCTCCTCCAACGGTCTACATATTCCTTGAAGCTTTCTTCTGGCTTCTGCTTGGTGTTTTCTAAGTCACGGAGTGACAAGTCGATCTCCAGATCTGTAACATACTGTTTCAAAAAGACCTCTGCCAATTCCCTCCAATCCACATTGATCTTCCTCTCCAGGTTGTGATACCATACCACGGGTGCCCCCTCGAGTGACATCCCAAACATTTTATGAACCTGACGTTTGGATAAACTCACTGAACTCATAACTGAAACATACTGACGGAGATGGACCCTCGGATCCCCATTCCCGTTGAACTTGGCCATATCTAGCATCTTGAATTGAGCTGGCAACTATTCTTCAAAGGTCATTGCCTCATAATCTAGCAGGTCTTCATGTTTGCCCCTCATCTTACGGGTAACCGACTCTACCTGATCTCAGAGTTTCTGCAGTTCAGCTTGAGACCCTGCCACTTTCCCCGCAGCATATTCAGCCATATCATCATCAAAACTCGGAATATCATCATTCAATCTAGTCGGAGGGTCTTCACACCTCTCATTCTCAGAGTTTCCCTCAGCACGGGGCATAGCTATATTGGCCATAGCAGCAGTCAAGGCTTGCAACTGTTCAGTAACCTTGGTGAGATTGGTTTCCAACTGATCCATACAGGATGTTTCATTCTCTGATTCACTCATGTTTGCTATCGGCCTTTTAACAAGTCTTCCCTTTTTCCCTAACCCAACAAATATCTATGATGGCTCTTAAGACACAAGAGAGTTAACATGATGTGTGTATGCATGAGATGCATGAGATACGTGTGATGTGTGGAACATATAATTCGGCCCATTGTCATTTTAAAGCTTCAATCATTTTATTGCAAGGTGCAAACTTATCCCAGTTGAAAAAGCCCAACAGGTTTACACATTTGCGACAACATGGTTAAACAACTTCAAATGATAAAGGGCCCAAACACAGGATGGCCCATCGGCATTTTAGAAACTTTTGGCCCAATTATCATAGGATACGAACTCGTCCCAGTTTAAATGGCCCAACAAGTTTGCATTTCTGACAAGAAGCCCTACTGCATCCAAATGAGGATGGTCTACAAGCACAAGGAAATAGTTACTATAGCTCATACAACTCCGGTCTACGTATGGGTTTGTAGGAGTGTGAACAAAGACTCTCGCTGGCGAAGGATTGCCCACAACTAGGTCTCCCCACTCAAGGGTTCGAGCAACCAAGTGAGCGCACTCTTTTTATACCTTACGGTACGTGCCAACGAGTTATGGTGTGTGACTGACTGTCAAATAGATTTCCCGTTGTAGATTCCCCAAAGGGAGGGCGAAGCGAACTCTCTTAAAAACCCAAGCCTCTTAGGCTCTTATCGCTTGGTGACAGGAATAAACAACGAGTCCTCCAAATTAGTCCATCACGGTAGGCTACAAGTACATGATTATCTAGGTGCCTTCGCAGCTTTTCCTTATAGAAAGGTAGTGAATGAGGGAAGACACCAAACCATTACCTAGCCTTAAAAGTGTCTTTGATTAAACCTCTTTCAACCCACGGTAAACACGGTTAATTAAAGCAAAAATCACAATCATTACAAGGCATTATTTCGGGGCCAATTCTCTATCCCCAGTGGAGTCGCCAGACTGTAGGACACAGATGTTGGACGACGCTGTTCTAGGCTCGCGGCCTAGTTGGGAGTATGGAATAGCCCGCGGGGGACTAAACCGGAGAAATAACATGGAGTCGCCACCCGGTGTGAACCGGGAAAATGATTTAAGGCCGCACTCACCCCTCGCAAGGGAAGACCTCAAACCGTTGGGTTCGGAATGGTCCCTTACTTATGCCACTTGTAATGATATGATTTGTGCAATAATCTAACCAAGCCTAAGCAACATATATTTCCAAGGATAATCTACTCCTAAGTTCGCATGTATAAAATGAATCATCATAATGGCAAACATACGATATCACACAATAATCTCATGAACATGTTGAATCATCAAACACGAAAAAATAAATAACAACCTAAACATAAACATAAAGAAACACCTATTGCGAAAGGAGATAACAAGATCATGCATAAAGGAATAACATACTAATGGCTAAATCATGCTTGAACACAATCTTGCGAACACATCAAATAGATGAATGCGGGAATACAAATGGATGATAACAACAAAAGTGTCAATAATGGAATGGCACGGTTAATTACATAATTCAAGAGAAATCACCCAAGAAGCAACCATGCATGAAATGTAATGAAAATGACTCAGTTCAGTGTATGTGCATTCGTGTAACGTTTGAAAACGCATTCGAACGGTAAATAGAAGATTTGCATTCGTATAGCGTTCGAGAACGCATTCGAACGGGACAAGACCTGATGCATGATAAAACAAAACGCATGAAGGTTCGAGTAGCGTTCATAAATGCGTTCGAACGGTAAATAGAAGGTTCGCGTTCGTATAACATTTGAGAACACGTTCGAACGGGACAAGACCTGATGAAACAAAATGCATGCGCATTCGAGTAGCATTCGTAAACGCGTTCGAATGGTAAACAGAAGGTTTGCGTTCGTATAGCGTTTGAGAACACGTTCGAACGGGACAAGACCTGATGAAATAAAATGCATGTGCGTTCGAGTAGCATTCGTAAACACGTTCGAACAAGAAACAGAAGGTTCGTGTTCGTATAGTGTTCGAGAACGCGTTTGAACAGGACAGGACCTGATGCATGATAGACGACACAAACACATACACAGATGCACAATGTAGGACTCCGTGTGCCCGATTGAACTTATTCCCATTCAATCGAGTATACCTCGTCCGGCGCGGCAAAACATCGTGGTAAAGATAGCCTTTAGGCATTTTCCCTCGAATAGAGGACCTTTAATCCACCCTAGTTAGCCCATGCGCACTAGAATGCAATACATGCATAAATAGAGCAATGATATGCAAAAGGTCAATGACATAACAAAAGGCGCGGCAAAACATCGTGGTAAAGGTAGCCTTTTAGGCATTTTCCCTCGAATAGAGGACCTTTAATCCACCCTAGTTAGCCCATGCGCATTGTATTACTATACATACAAATGAATAAGACAATGATGTGGAACTCCGTATGTCCGATTAAACATATCTCACATTCAATCAAACATACTTCGTCCGGCGCGGTAAAACATCGTGGTAAAGGAAGCCTTTTAGGCATTTCTCTCGAATAGAGAACCATTAATCCACCCTAGCTAGCTCATGCGCATTACATCATAATGCATAAAAATGAATGAGACAATAATGTGGACTTCTGTATATCTGATTAAACGTATCCCACATTCAATCAAACACACTTCGTCCGACGCGGCAACGTATTGTCGTAAAGGTAGCGTTTTGGACTTTTCTCCCCTCAAATTGAGAACATTTAGACTAACTTACTAAGCCCATGCGCATTACATCACAATGCATAGAATGTAAAATGCAGAAAGTAATATCATACTAACGATTAAATCATGCATAAAAGATAAATAACATGCTAGCAACCCGATCATGCTCGAATACAAGGTTGGATGAAACAAAAATGTGTGAATCTCTCAAGTGATACGTGGCATTGTATCCTGAGTGCAAACCGCAATACCGTCCATTCGGATTCGGCTACGGAATTTACGTCCAGGTTTCCATCCGATATACCACAAGAGAGAACACATATTTCATTCATTCAAGGACCACAACATATATTAACAAACGACTCTCATGCGAGAGAATTCTAATAAACAACAAAAAAAGATGAGAATAAATAAAAAGGGTGCCTTCAGGTCTAACCTTTTAGGTCGTCTCTCGAAAGTGCGTTATACGGCCGTCGGAAGGGTTGGTGTTCCGCAATTCCTCTGGTTCACTGGTACATTGCTCTCGTTCACTGCTTCGGTGTTTTGAGCTGTTGTTTCCTCTATTTTACTGCTGTTTCACTGCTATTTCTTGCGGTAAATAAGGGATGTTTTGGGGTTAATTCGGGGACTATTTTGGACTATTTCGGGGCTGCAGTTAGGGGCTGTTTAGGTGATGTAAATGGGGTGTTTTCGGTGATGTTATGGTGTAGTTTGGGGACTGTTTCGGTGATGAGAATGGAAGGCTTTCAGGGTTTGTGTTTTGTGTTACTACCGAGAGGTTGCAGGTGGGAGAGAGAATGTGTTTACGTGAGAGTCAGCTAGGCTTTTGTGTGTTTTTGATGAATGAGCCAGGGGAGTTTTGGGGGTTAATGCTTTGCAGAATTTTCTATGATTTTTATGTATGTGTGTTTGCGCAGGTTTTACGCGTGCAAGGGAAAAGAACGTGTAAGGTTCAAACCTCCTGAGACAAAGTCCCAGCAATGGGTGTATTAAATCGAGTGAATAAGCCTCCAAGGGGCACAAGCACACAAATTACAGTCCTAGGGTATAAGCTAAGAAATAAAAAGATAAAATATGCTCGAATGAGTCTTCATTGTTTTTCTTCTTCTTATTCTCCTGGTGTAAGCGAATTTTATAGTGTCGTTCCTTAACTGCTCAGGGCAGTTCCAATGTTTCCCGGTGATTCTTGAGGCGTGCTGGTAAATGCTGAGCCATGTACCCCAACTGCCTGATTGTGGAGGGAGATCCGCCCAACCGTTGTGATTGTGGGGATAACCGCATCACACGTCTTCGTCCTGAATACTCGCTCGATCATCCTAAGTCCTTTATCGCTCTTCGCTTCATCATCCTTCTTCCTTTCGCGCTCCCTTTCGTCTTAGGACGATTTCGTCCTGTGAGAATTTTATTTGTCAACAATTGTCCCCCAAATTTACCTTGATTGTACTGAAAGTGAAAATCGAGGTGAATTTTTCAGCTTTTCATCCAGGTTCGTTCTTTCCTCATTCAAGGAAGACCACCTCACCAATTGAGAATGCTTCATCTCGTCCCTAATCAGCCTGCTACTTGGCTGATTCCCTCGGGTCGAGTTCTGACCGGGCCCATTCTTACTACATTTCAGGCAAGACCGCTACACCAAACGCGGGCCGGTCAGATGGATCCTCCTTGCCGCCCTTGGTTGACCTGTTCCCCGGCCATGTGACCAGCGTGATATCCGGTTATCCCCCAAATCGGCAGCATGCTCCGAATAGAGAAATTCACGCTAGCTATCGTTAACGAGCGTAGCCCTTTTGCCATCCGGGAGATGCAATACCTTCCACGAGGGGGTCCCAGGTCAATCGTCGCGAATGGACGCGGCCCATCCACAACCTTACGTTCCATTTCACACCTTATGCCGTGTGGATGGCCGTTTACGAACTTCCTTACATTCCATTTCACACTTTACGCCAAAGAAACCTCCACCTTCGGTGGCCTATGTCTCATGGTTCGTCTCATTTCCCTTGATTTTCCTTTCCTCATCTCCAGAACTCTGTTTGGCCACGGTGAGCTTAGTTGAGATGGCATGAGGTGAATTGGTCTTTAAATAGACGGATGGGAGGCCTTCTAAATTGCCCTTCCGACTCCCCCTTTTTTCATATTCCCAAGCCAGATTACTGTGGGCATGTAAAGAGTTTGGCATGTGAAGAGTTTGCATATGTGTTGCTAAACGGCTCGGGATTCTCTACCCAAAAGCCTGGTTATCTGCTAAAGTGAGCCTGCGATCTGAAGATCCTGTCATATCAGTTTCGTCGCCACTACTTGTGTCAATAATGAAGGAAGCTTGGGTGATATCTTTGTAAAGTGTAGTGCTGACAGTTGTCATTGGCCGATTCTGCAGGCCGACGTCAAGGCCTTGGCCGAATGGCGGGGGACTAAACTTGTGGGGCAGAGCGAGGGAATAAACTTTTCGTCCTAAAGTTTGTTGCTCCGCCCTTTAGAATCCTATCAAAACCCGTCTTATCTGCAATAAATGTGCGAGCCTTCCCTTTACGTTTTCATCATGAGGCCTGTTTAGGAGCCGTTTTTTGACGTCGCTTCAGTGTTTCCTTTCTCAGCACGTCACGCGCGGCGAATTGCATTCGAACACCTGTCTAGGGCAAACTTCATCCCTTCTTATTTCCCCCCCCCCCCACTTCACTTTTCAGCGACTCCTATCGCGACGCCTGTCATCCCCCACTTTCAAGCTTTACTTCCTCTTTTCTGCAATTTCGCCTTTCTTTGTGATTTCGAATTCTCTGTCCCCAATGGCTTATTCTTCCTCCATCTCAAAAACTGATGCTTCGACTTCTACTGACTATCAACAGGCGTTGGAGTCTGAGTCTGTGGGCACCTTTGGCTTTCACACCCTGGATGAAAGGTTCGCGCAGTGCGCCCTCGGCCCTATTTTTATCGACGCGGATGCCATTGCAACGAACCCGTTGGCTCAACAATTTCATGCTTCCTCCGGCCTTCATTTTTCTGAGCCGTTAAATCTTTATGCTCTCTTCTATGCTCACCCAATTTGGACTTGGCCCAGACCCGATACTGCTTTCGAAGCCTGGTACAAACGTATGTCGTCGCATGCGGAGACCCGGTCTTTTCTAGAAGAATACCATATCATTCCCCTTATCGAACTGTCCTTAAAATTGTCAGCCTTTTACCGTAGTCTGTTTCCTATCTCCCTGCTTTTCTGGTCGTCCGAATACAACGTATTTGTTTTTCCGGTCGGGCCCTTTACCATTACTCTTCGTGATGTTGGTGCCCTAACTCGGTTAGCCCCCCTTGGAGCGACCATATCGGCCTCCACATCGTTCCGCTTTCCACCTCCTAAAATGGACCATTCTTCTTTCTCCTCGTATTCTTCTTTCCTTCGTGCATATTCGAAGACGACTGGTTCGGTTTCGTTGTTGGAACGAACGGCTTTTCTTCATTATTGGCTGTGTAAGTACATTATCTGCACACCCAGTCAGAAACCTGCGGCGGGTTATCTCCCCATCTCTTCTGACCTTGCTAACGGCCGTCGTTTAGACTTGGCCTCTTTCTTCTTTGCTGCCACTTATAGAGGATTAGCCGTCCTCCAAAAACAACTTCGCTCTGGGTCCTCAGCCATCGCTTCTGGGCCTTTATGGATCGTCCAGCTGTGGTTGAAGGCTTACTTCCCTATCTTTGGCACCATTGAGTCGACCCGCCCTAATTCGTGTGCCGGTCTTCTCTATGCTCGGCTTCGACAAACTTTCTTCTCCCTTTGGGCCGCTTTCGAGTACTTCTACACTCTTTCCCGTGTCCCTTCCTTTTTTCCTTTTTTAGCGTTGGACAGTCCGTCCTTCGCCCTTGATCCTCCTTTCTCTGAAAAGGATGAGTCAGGCCTTCGCATATGGCGTAAATTTTTGTGCAGCCGCGAACTGACCCATGATATCTTGACTGGGGCCAATGGTAAGGCCGGGGTAGAAGTATATTCGCCCAATTTTGTCGCTCGCCAATTCGGCCTTGTCCAAGGATTGCCTCTTTCATTTTTTTCATTCGTATTATGCGTCGTTGGATCGCTTTAAGGTCTTTTCCGTTTCAGAGATCGAGGACTCTATGGAGGAGACTCAATCCCTTCTGGCCTCTTTCACCATAGCTTATTTCACTTCTTGTTCATCCGTTCACCCCTATTTTGATCGTTTCTGGCCACCGGTCCATGAACGATTTTTCTCCTTATCCTCAACGAGGGTGTACTCCTCTCTCTCTTTGTCCCCCAAGCCTTCTGAGCCACCGGGGTCAAAGAAGGCTGCCGAAGCTTCTAAGTCAAAGGAAACAAAGCCTGTTAAACAGAAGCAGCTTTCCCCTAGTCGAAATTCGGACTCGGACGTCCCGTTGGTCCGTCGTCCTAAGGTATGAGCCTGGAATTCGCCATCTCTTGCTTCCATAATAGTTCGAGATGTACTGATGCTAGTATTGTATGATTTGACACATGCCTTAAAAATTGATCCACCCTCTGTGGCACGTGCGACAGTGCCAGTTCCAGAGGCTGAGACTCCCGTGAGCGGCGAGAGTGAGGGTCATGCGAGGGAGCCAATAGTCCAATTCCCTCCTGATGAAGAACGTGTGGGCGAAGGGTCAGGCATGGAGCAGCTTTTAGAGGAGGGAGGTGCGAGTGGAGTTGATCCCCAAGGTAGGAAATTTTATGCTGACTCCAGTCATCCTCGCCCAAGAGTTGAGGAGATTCCTGGTGACCACCCTTTCTTCGAGCACTTATCCTCAGACGACTCTGTGCCGATTGTGCAGGATCCGGATGATGAGACTGAAGTGCTGGAGCCTATTTGGCCGACTAGGACTCTGTGACGCCACCTTAAACAACTTTATCCTCTAGTGCGCAGGATGTCCACTTCGGGGTTTAGAGGGAGTTATAGGGATGTGGATGGCCTTTATAGCTTGGCTGAATTGGAGTTATTAGAGGAGGCTCGGTCTCTGTATAAAGATGATGCCCTTCGTCGTATTTACGAAGAAGACGAAGTCATTTATATTTCTAATTCATCCGACTCTGATTCTCTTGCAGATGTTCGGCCGACTGCCATGCCTCAACGTTCGATGCCAGAGGCCATATCCCCCAGTACTTCTGCGTATTTTGAGTCGCTTTCAGCAGAGCCATCACCTCTGGCTCTTCTGCCCCTTACCCTCAAAGGGGGATTCTTGAGCCTGAGCAGCCATCGTCTTCAGCCTCCGTGATTGCTCCTTCCATGGCTCTTGCTCAATCGGTTCAAGTGCCAATCGATAATGGACGATCACCCCCTCTTCGAGCCGGTTCTCATGACTTACCATCAGCTTCTTCTTCTCAGCCAATATCTCCTCAAGCCACACAGCAATTAACTGTTGTCCCCCAGCCTCTGCTGCCCTCAAAATAAGGACTGATGCAATTAGCAGCTGGAACACTTGGGGCACAACTGGATCAGTCTTGTAGCTCCGACCCTGGGATGGTGAGTTCCTTTTCCTGTCCTCTTGGATTGCAGTCTTGGTCTGTTTTGCTAACTTCATTTTCATATGCAGCCGTCCGATTTATTGCTGCAATCGGTTCAGAGTCTTCTGGACCATCTAAGACAAGTGCTCTCTGTCCATTTTCAGCCATCTCCGCCTTTGGCCCGCACAAGCACATACTTGGAGAATCTTCAAGAGATTCTCAATCAATACGCCTCTTTTGTCGCGCTAGAGGTCAACCAAGTTATTCAGCCCCAGAATATTCTTCAACTGGACCGGTTCTCCAATGAATTAAGCCGGCTATTGGCTCTTCCCTCATCGCCGATACCTATTGACGATCGGATTTTCCTTCAAGAGATGCAGGACGGCATAGGAAACCTTCTCTCCCAACACCGCATAGTCCATAGCCGGAGAATTGGGCTTCGCTCATCTTTGGTGAAAATGGAGGAACTCCGTGAATCTCTCGGGCAGCTACAGCAGGCTTTGAGGGAGACTACGGAAGACTTGATGACCGAAGAGTCAGTCTTCATGAATCTAGAGCATTATTTTAAAGAGCTTCAACGTCAGCTTGATGAAAGTCGGATGAGGAAAGAGGCGAGAAAAAGGGCTGTCATTGCCCGAATGAAAGAGGCAGAACGGTCGGTGGCGGAGTATAAGGGGCTGGCTCGCATTGACTTCGAGAAAGATTTGGCTGATTTGGATGCAGTGAGCGCTGGCATACAAGACGAATGGCGTCTGAGGAGGGAAACGCTCTCAGCCATCAAAGACTTGCCTGGAGATTTTAAGCGATTTTTCGGGCCAACGATAATGTAATGCAAGACGTTTTTCATCTATTTTTGTAATCTTAGGACGTTCTCATCCTTTATTAATGCAAATTGTTTGTTGTTATTCTTGGACTTTCTCGTGCTCCCATAGTGAGGGCACATATTTCTTCAAGTATTTTCCGTTTATCGCTCTCGTATGTACTCACCCTTTTAAATCTTGTAAATGATAAGCTCCATTTGGCAACACGCTTCTCACTATAAATGGGCCTTCCTAATTAGGCGACCATTTACCATACACTGGGTCCTTAGAGCCATCTGGCAGTATTTTTTTCCATACTAATTCGCCCTTCTTGAAAGACTTAGCCATTACCTTGAGGTTATATTCCTTGGCTATCTTTTTCTTCTGTGCTTCTAGGCGGTTGAGCGTGTCGCACTTGATATCGTCCAACTCCAACAAATTCTGGATCATCACCTCGTCATAGTCTTCATTTGTTAGCTTCTCCTGCAATGTCACCCTGGTGGATTCAATGTTCATTTCTACAGGAAGCACAGCTTCTTGTCCATACACTAACTGGAAAGGCGTCACCGAAGTGCTCGTGCGTGGCGATGTCCTGTAGGCCCCTAGAGCTTGACTCAGATATTCGTCCCATCGTCGAGCATTGTCCGTCACCATCTTACGAATCAACCCTTTGAGAATTTTGTTCGACGATTCTGCTTGACCATTTGACTGAGGGTAGTAGGGAGTAATATTTACTATCCGGACTCCATATTCGGCCAGGAATTCTTTTACCTTTTCACCGTTTAATGAGGTACCATGATCTACCATGATTGTCTGTGGTATTCCAAATCAGTGAATTATATGTTCTTTTATGAACTTGATTATCTGCTCTTATGAGATTTCTACAACTGGGATGACTTCTACCAACTTGGTAAAGAAATCAGTGGCAACAACAATAATGGTGTGCCTTTTACTTGATGCGGGATAGATTTTCCCTATCAAGTCTATTGCCCATCCCATAAACGGCCAAGGCTTAATGACTTGGGTCATCTCACCCTTTGGCGTATGAGACGCAGGATTCCCCCATCTTCAGCCAATAATAACAGCTTCGTATGATTAACCATCTCATCTTGATTCCAGCTTGGTGAGCCCCACAGATGCCGTCGTGTACTTCGTCCATGATAGTTTTGGATTCTGATGGCCCTACGCATTTCAACAACAACCCGTCTTTTCGTTTCTTGTAGAGCACGTCTCCTGACATTACGTAGTTCAAGGATTTAAGCTTCAATCTTCGGTCTTTTCCTACTTCAGGCTGTGTTAAGAACGCCCTGATTTCGTTTCTCCAATCGTCCTCTACTTTTAGGATCGCGACGTCTGTTTTTTCAGCTCGCCTTGTGAGGGCTTGCTTGACTTCTTCGCTTCTATACACCCCACTTATGTTGGTTTGTTTATACCCGGAGGCTGCTTGGGCTAAATTATTGGCCAATTCGTTCTTCACCTTCGGAATGTATTCCAAGTCAACGTAATCGAATCGTTCTACTAATTTTTTGGCCATATCCAATAATGCCACGACCGATGGACTTTGGCATTTATAATTTCCTATTACTTGTTGGATTACCAGCTGCGAGTCTCCCTTGATAGACGCATGGGTTACTCCCATGTTGCGGAGCATTTCCAACCCTAGTATCAGGGCTTCATATTCTACCTGGTTATTGGTGCAGTACTCGTTCAATTTGGCTAAGACTTGGAAAGGTTCTCCCAATGGGCTAACTAGGACAATCCATATTCCAGCCCTTTCTGCTGTGCTGGATCCGTCGAAATGCATTGTCCATGGCTTTAGGCTGCATTCGTCCAAATCTAGTTCTTTTTCCCTGGTTGTGCTTAAGCATGGATGATCGGCCAGAAAATCGGCCAACGCTTGACTTTTGACAGCCTTTTGGGGTTCGTGCCGTATGTCGAATTCTGAGAGTGACAGTGACCAGAAACCACTCTTTGATGCAAGATATGACGAGAAAACATGTATTTTATTATATTGATTTTCGTGACCAGATATATAATGTTCGGCCTAAGGTAGGCACGCAGTTTAGTACATGTGAAATATAAAGCCAAACATAATTTCTCCATGGGAGAATAATTACATTCATAGCTCAGATATTGTCTACTGATGTAATAAATGGCTCTTTCAACATTTGCGTCGTCATCTTGCGCGATCATCCCAGCTATGGATTTTTCCTCAGCCGCTATGTACAACTTGATTGGCTTTCCTGACACTGGAGGCACCATCACCGGCGGCTGTGACAAATATGCCTTCAGTCTATCAAATGCTTGTTGATGCTCTTCGGTCCAAACGAACTCTTCCTCGCCCTTTAACTTCAACAAAGAGGAGAAAGCTTTGGTCTTTCCTGCACAATTCGAGATAAATCGCCTTAGGAAGTTAACCTGCCCTAGAAACCTTTGCAGGTATTTTTTGTTTCGGGGTGGCATAGCTTCAGTAATCACCCGAGATTTATTGGTATCGATCTCAATTCCCCGTTGGTGTACCAGAAATCCTAAAAAGTTGCCCGCGCACACCCCAAAAGCACACTTGGCAGGGTTCAGTTTTAGCTTGAACTTTCTCATTCGCTTAAAGGTCGATGTCAAATGGCTAAAATGTTCATCCGTCGTTACGGATTTAGATACTGTATCGTCCACATAGACTTCCATAAATCTGCCAATCATGTCTCGAAATATTGAATTCATGGCCCGTTGATATGTGGCACCAGCGTTTTTTAGGCCGAACGGCATCACCACCCATTCGTAGCACCCTAGAGACCCTGGGCACCTAAAGGCCGTTTTGTGCACGTCGTCCTCAGCAATGTAAATCTGGTTATAACCTGCGTACCCATCCATAAATGAGTATACCTGATACCCTGCCATGGAATCCACCAGGGAGTCGGCCGTCGGCATTGGGTATTGGTCTTTTGGCGTTGCTAGATTCAAATTCCTGAAATCTATGCAGATCCTTATCTTCCCGTTCTTTTTCCTAACTGGGACGATGTTGGACAACCATTCTACATATCTGGTCGTCCTGATAAATTCTGCTTCTAACAGTCGTTCGACCTCGTTTTTAATATCAGGCATAACATTAGGCGCGAACCTTCGCGGTGGCTGCCTATGAGGCCTATGACTTGACAGGATTGGCAGTCTATGTTCCACCATAGTCCTATCTAGGCTAGGCATCTCATTATAGTCCCATGCAAAACAATCTCTGTATTCTCGTAACAAACAGAGCAGCTTTTCGCGTACCAGGGGGCCCAATTCCTTGCTGACATAGGTTATGCGCTTATTGTACTCGTCTCCCAAGTTTACCTCTTCTAAAGCATCTTGTCCCCTCAAGAAGTTTGCCTTGCGTCGCCCGTTCAGAGCGTACTCGTCCTCCAATGCGTCTCTTCCTTCTATCAAACAGTCCACTCTGCACAATTCTTTCACTTTATCTTCCATCTGGTGCATCAACATTTTCCCCTTTAAGGCCGAAATGGCGGCCTGTGTTTCGTCCTCCTTCCTTTGTTCCAGAACATAGGCCATTAAATTGGCCTTAGAGGCCGCAAGGGCGGCTTGCTCTTTATTCTGGTCGTACTTCATTGATACCGACATGTGTGGGTTCTCCAAAGACCATTGTGGTTGGTATTGTTTGTGTGAACAAGTCGTTTAACAATCCTGCAGGGTATGGCTCGTCATTCTGGGCTACGATAGTCGAGCTCTCCCCTTCGTTTAGAACCCTGATCGGCCCGTAGTTTCCCTCATACATGAAGTACTCGGCCGAGTTTGTGTCTGCAGCGAAAGGTTTATTGTCGGCGTGTACTATCTCCACTTCATCCTTTTGGTTCCAGAAGACCAGACACTAATGAAGGGATGCATAGGCTACCATGTATCCAGTCTCGTCCCAGAAGCATGTTGTAAGAGGTTGGCCCATCTATGACGAAAAACACCACGGTCTTCATAGTGCTTCCCACCTGCAAGTCTAGTGGTATGACTCCTTTCGCCGTCGTCGCTCTTCCTTTAAAGCTAGTGAGGACTACCTCTGTGGGGAGGAGATCTTCCTCGGACTTAGCCAAACGCCCCAGGATCCTAACTGGAATCCCATTGATGGCTGCCCCGTTATCAATCAGTACTTTAGACACGGGGATGCCATTGGCCTTTGCCTTCACATACAATGGCCTTAGATGCTTCGTCATCTGAGCTGGTGGTTTTGGAAAAATCACTTTCCTTGACTTCCCAATCTCCATAGCTTGATCACCTTCGTTGTTGAGTTGGGGCGATTCTTCTCCCGTGTCCCATCCGGAAAGTGGCCGTGTTGGGGGTGCCTCTTGCGAGACGTGATTGACGGTTAATCTTCTCTTCTCGGCTTTGGTGACAACCCGCCTCACCTTGGTCGTTCCATACAGAACAAGGAATGGATATTGCCCCAGGTCTTCTCCTAGTGTTCCGACGGCTAGATTCTCGGCTTCATATAGTTCTTTAAGAAGCCGATTCTGT
Source organism: Zanthoxylum bungeanum (assembly GCA_019454045.1). Taxonomy (NCBI): domain Eukaryota; kingdom Viridiplantae; phylum Streptophyta; class Magnoliopsida; order Sapindales; family Rutaceae; genus Zanthoxylum; species Zanthoxylum bungeanum. The sequence continues at coordinate 288,291 of SKCR01033757.1, forward strand.
GATATTTTCCTCTTTCTAGCTTCGGTTCGGACGTCGATTTCTTCTTCTATATCCGTCATTTCCTCATCCTCGACTTCCCGATCTGCCGTACCCCTGTCTTTTATCGAGAGCGAGGCGAATTCGGCCTCATTTCCTTCGTAAACGTCTTCGCTCGGGCCAGCTTCCCCGTCATCATTTCTCCGGAATTCTCTGGACAATAAGTAGTGATTCGCCACGACTGGTGGCATGCTGCCGAATTGAATGACGATGGGGGGTTCCTCATCATCGGTCTCGTTCCGCTTTCTTTTACTAAGCTTAGCGTGCTCATCGCAACTGGTTACTTTCCCTTTTTTCTCATCATGTGCTTTCTTGCTGTCTTTCGATTTTTGTATGGCATGAGGGCTGCGGCTAGTGGAGGCCTTTGCGTCATTCTGTCGATGCATCATGCGGCCGTAATTCCTTTGGTGCCTCCTCAACTGTGTCCTGGTCATGCGGCCGTAATTTCTTTCATCCAGCACCACCTTTATCTTTGGCCGACTCAAACTCGTAAGGTCTGGACTAATCATATCTAACTCCGCCGACTTTGGGAAAGGGTTGCTGTCTAGTGCCATTTTATTCTCGAACATAATTCATCCGGACTCTATGGCATCCTGCAAGACATTACGAAAAAAAAGGCATTGGTTAGTCGCATGAGACCATGCGTTGTGCCATTTACAATATTTTTTACTGCCGATTTGCTCGGCTGTTGGCAACGTGTGTCTGTCGCTCAAGCTGATTTGCTTGTCTTTGTACAATTGGTCGAATATAGCGTCAACTTTTGTAATGTCGAAGGCAAATTTCCTGCCTTTTTATCATTTGCCTCACTGGTTTGGGGTTCCGCCCACGTCTTACAAACGTAAGGCTTCCCTTTCACCAATTCGGCCAAACATAAATCGGCCGAGTCGGCGTCCACTTCGCCCATCTCATAGTCAATGTTTCTATAATATGTCCCTTTGCTCGAATTTTTCACCTGCTCTTCTTCTCGTAATAATCGCTCATAGCGCACCACACTGGTGGTGAGTTGAGGCAGGTCCCAAAACTCACGATCCTGGAATTTCTTTTTCAGGTCGAGATTCAGGCACCCTTGGGCGATTCTTACAAATTCCTTTTCAGGCAAAGACACGTAACATCGGCCTCGGGCTATTTTAAATCGTTGTAGAAACGTCTCGGCCCATTCCTCTGGCAATTGCCTTAAATTTGCCAAATCAGCTAGGGCTACTTCAGATTCGGCCATATAAAATTGCGCATGGAACAGTTGCTCCATCTGTTGCCAACTTTCTACTGAATTGGCTGGTAAACTAACATACCAGGAGAAAATCACTCCTGACAATGAGCCATGAAACAACCTTAGTTTGTGGAAATCGTTGACTTCCCCGCACTGAAGGGTGAAGCGCCCTACGTGTTCCATAGTGGAAACTTCCCCAGACCCCGTAAAGAGGGTAAATTCCGGTATCTTGTACTTTCTCGGCCAAGGATAAGCCACATCAACTCAATTAGGGTAAGGCTTCCGATATCTTGGCCGAACTGGCCGTATGCCTAGACCGAACTGGTTTTGTAGGATTTCGGTAATTTGCTCCCTTAGTATGTCGTTGCCATTAAATGGCATAGCCATGGGCGGCGGTTGCGGCCCTCTCAAAAGTGGGACATAATCGTGATTCTGTCCTTGAGAAGTTTGGGCGCCCTAAGGCATCACAATTGCATGCTGAACCATATTTGGCCATTGATGGATGTTTGGCCCCAACTGTGGTCCGTTCCCTCCGGGGCTTGCTCCTTCCCTGAGAACCATAGGGATATTGGCCACTTGTGGGGGGACACTACTGGGACCAGCCTCCTGACCGCTTGTTGCAGGGAGAGGTGTAGTCCACGGCAGTGCTGTTCTGCCGTTCACACATTTGGCCATTAATTCATTCATTGAGTTCAGGTGTTTAGCCATATTTTCGTAATGTGAATTGCTAGTCGATACAAATTTATCTATAACGTGCGCATTTTGGAGCCTGACCTGTTCGACGACATCCTACGTGAATTCGCCAAACAGTGCGCGCATCATATTAGGGCTGAATTCCCTCATAGATTCGTACCGGCTGGCATCTGCTAGACCCTCAAACTGACCTACTATGGCCGGAACGCTGGGCTGGTTGGTTTGCTCCAGTCCACCTTCCTCCGCGGTTGAGCCAGTCTGAGCATTTCTTTTCGGAGGCATCTCCACTTTGTTACACCAAGTCTCCCACTGTGGTCGCCAAAAACTGTTTGCGCAGGTTTTACGCGTGCAAGGGAAAAAAGCGTGTAAGGTTCAAACCTCCTGAGACAAAGTCCCAGCAATGGGTGTATAGAATCGAGTGAATAAGCCTCCAAGGGGCACAAGCACACAAATTACAGTCCTATGGTATAAACTAAGAAATAAAAAGATAAAATATGCTCGAATGAGTCTTCATTGTTTTTCTTCTTCTTCTTCTCCTGGTGTAAGCGAATTTCATAGTGTCGTTCCTTAACTGCTCAGGGCAGTTCCAATGTTTCCCGGCGATTCTTGAGGCGTGCTGGTAACTGCTGAGCCACGTACCCCAACTGCCTGATTGTGGAGGAAGATCCGCCCAACCGTTGTGATTGTGGGGATAACCGCATCACACGTCTTCGTCTTGACTACTCGCTCGATCGTCCTAAGTCTTTTGTCGCTCTTCGCTTCGTCATCCTTCTTCCTTTCGCGCTCCCTTTCGTCTTAGGACGATTTCGTCCTGTGAGAATTTTATTTGTCAACAATGTGCTAGGGGAGTTTTGGGGGTTAATGCTTCTTTTTATAGGCAAAGGCTATGGTTTCTAAGGTTTGAATAGGAATGGATTAAGTAATTATGGGGGGATATTTTGATTAGTGTCTCACAAGGAAAAAAACTTCTTAAGTTAGGGGGGAGATTTAGTTTGATTGGGAATGTGATATATTTGATTTGTTTATTTAGGTATGTGAATTATTTACATTGGGATGTGATTTATTTAATTTGGGAAGGATATTATTTTAATTTGTGACATGTTTTAAATGTTTTAATTATTTTTGGGTGGGTTTTGGTGGGCTAATTGGGCTTGGGCGTGAGGCTAGCAACAAAACCAGGAGTACCGACACCGTTCGAACGCCGATTCGAACGCTGCACGAACGCCCGCAATCTGCTTGACGTTCGAACGTGTTCACGAACGCAACACGAACGAAAGCAGTGAACATGTGAATTGAATCCGATGACATACTTATTCTGAATTTCCCCTTCCGATATTTGTTTCCCGCGACTTTCGCAACCTAAAGAGTAGTGCCTCCGTACGAGACTCATCATCGGGACTTATATGCAAAATGCAGTGCCTACAACAGTATTAATCCATAAAGGTTTAATCATTAAATATCCATAGCCGTAGTATTATCGAGACTGGACATCGATAATGCGAAATAGGCTAGTATTACACTTGTGCGTGTTATGGTCGCATCCCAAAGATTCACCGATGATGTCTGACTCGAACAAAATTAATCTGGGATTAATTAAGAGAGAGAATATTAATCTGGGATTAATTAAGAGAGAGAAAATTAATCTGGGATTAATTACGGCAAGAATTATCTGGGATTAATTATCAGAGAGAAAAATTAATCTGGGATTAATTACGGCAAGAATTAATCTGGGATTAATTACGTCGAGAATTTATCTGAGATTAAATTTGTCGAGAGGAGAGAACGTGATTAATTTGGAATTAATCGGTAAAATAAATTTAATAGTTAAATTAGATTTTACGATTTAATTTATTTAATTGGGCTAAATAATATATTAGATATATTAATTAAAATTGGATTTCAATGGGAAATTAAATTGGATTTTAATTTTAGCGAACAAATTAATTTGGAATTAATTCGTGAGCGATTTTCGTAATAATTTTACTGGGTATTATTATTTAATTAAATTTAATTTAATTATATCGCGACGGAAAATTCTTTTAATCGGATTAAACGAATCTGAGCCCGTAGTGTGTTAAGCAAACCCACTTGAATTTTGAATTTAAAGTGGAGCACACTTTACTTACATCATTAGTCATTTAGGTGATTGACATGAGTGATGGGTTTTGATGATATCTTATTTAACACTCAACACATTTAATTTTAGAAATAAATTTCTCTCACTCTCGCCGAATTGGCCATTAACGAATTGGCCGAATGGCCTTAGAAGGCCACTGACTTCAATTTTAAATTGCCTTTATTTTGGAAATGAAAAGAAATGGCCACTGTTTTCATTTGATGGCTTAAAAGTCACTTTTGACTTTTCAATATATATAATTGGCTGAAAGCCTTTTAAGTTGTTGCTTTTGAAGTAAATAAAGTGGTGGCCAATTCAATCTCTCTCTCTCTCGATAATGGCCGAATAACATAGAGAGCAAAACAGCTCTCTGGTTCATTTTCATATTGGCCGATTGCTACCCCTCTCTCTCTAGCAAATTTGTTTCTCCTAGGGAGATAAAATTTGTTCCACTTGTTCTTGCTAGCACATAAGGGAGTCAAAAAGGATGGTGATAGGGATACTCACCCATGAGTTTGGAACCACAAGGAGAGCTTGGAAGCTTCAACATCCATGAAAAGTTTTGAAAGTTAAAGCTGATCGATGTAAGTTTTTTCCGCAAACTTCTTGATTTATTCACACATGAATCACACTTAGAGATCCCGTGGCATGCCTAAGACACTTACAAGGGTATCAGAGCGATCTAAGCATGATTTGAAAATCTAGGGTTCTAAACTTTAATTTTGGATTTTTATGTTTGGAGCTTGATTTGCCTAAATTGGTTGATGGGTTGTGTTTGAATGATGATGAATTGGATTTTTGCATCCTTAATTTTGTGAAAAATTGATAGGATTAATTTTCCTCAAATTGCAACCCTTGGCTGAAAGTTATGGACCTAGAAGCTCATGGAAATTTTTTGAAATTTGACATATTGGATGTGTTGATGGCATGATAGAAATTTTAAATGTTGATTTAAATTGGATTGAAATCAAATTGAATGATTTTTGTATGCCTTTGCCGTGAGTTTGAAGCATGTTAAAGATTTATTTTGCCTCAATTTTGTGTTGAACACGAATTTGGGAATTAGGCATGATTAATTAGATTAAATTAATGTTTTGGAAACATTAGGTTAATTAATTAATTATGGTGATTGCACTTTAATTGAATTAATATGTATGTTTGGAATGTTGTATTAATTTAATTGTTGTATTTGGGCTAATGGACTTGGTTGGGCCAAATTTTAGTCTTGGATTATATTTGGGCCTAAACCATTTCCATAAAGTCCAAAATATGACTATTGGGCCTTTAATAATCTAATTGGGCTTAATGGGCCAAAATTGATTCTATGGCATAGGGTGATTCCTAATGGGCCTAGGCATTATGGGTTAGATCCATTTTGGCCGAAAGCCCAAGCCTAAAGAATTAATTAAAAGTCCATTGGACTTTAATTAAATAGTATTGGATACTAATTGGGCCTTTGAGACCCATTAAGATTGGATTTGGAATCCAAGTCTTTAAGGCACATAAATAAGTGTAATTATTTAATTTGGAATTAAATATGAATTAGTATTGAATACAATTTAAATTGGATTTAAAATTGTAGTTCGATATAATTCAAGAATACTTACTTTGAGTATTTATTCTTAAACTAGTTTGACTCGAGCAAATCAAATCGTTGTATGAATATTGGATGGTCATTAATCAAAGATTAATTAATTGGATTAGATTGATTGAATAACATGTTTTGTGTGAATACTTGGATGTATGTATGAATAATGTATATCAGATGGATATTAGAAGGGTGAGGGCAATTTTGGAAATTGTTGTAATAAATTTAGAATTTATTAAATTGGACATGCGTGTCCAGCCTATTACCTCTTTTCTCATTGTATTTCTCTTCTCACCTATTCCCCTCAATGTAAATGAGGTTTCTTTAGAAGTATTATGTAATTGGGTAGAAGTAAGAATAGTGCTAGCGGGAGAGAGGAAAGTGAGAGATTTGTTCTAGGAACAAATTGTATCATATATTCATCCACATATCATTATTATTTTATTCGCGCCTTATTATGCTTTTAGAATGCATGCTTAAGGGTGTATGATGAGACCTAATTAAAGATAATAAATTGGTTGTCAATTTACGCGAAAAACCCTCAACAAATATTAAGCGTTTTCCTTCCATTGAGTGATTCTCTCTCAAGATCCAAGATTGGCACTGGTTTGTTGGCCAAAGTCGAGACCTTTGTCCATCGCGGGTGTGTTTGAATCATGAAGGCTTTGTTCCATATCGTATGTCTTGTTCAAGTTGTGATTTGTTGGCCAAAGTCAAGATCACTTCTTGTCCATCGACATCGATTACGAAGCTTTCCAAAGTCAATGGGTCCCGCTTAATTGGAATCATTAAGCTTGTTGTGCCAAAGGCAATGCTTAGTTGATTCAGAGGAAAAGGTTAGGGAATATATTGGATATATTGGCATATATATGTTTCGGACTTGGAGGTCCACCTACTGGATCTAGGAATGGGATGAGATCCAATTGATCTTAGAGATCTACCTAGTTAAATATCATACAGCTTGTTGGCCAAAGTCAATGTTGTGTGTTATTTAACGGGATCCTAGCCCACTAGGAAACTAGGTTTCCCGAGTACTCCACAGAGGGTTAGAGGCTCGCCGAAAAATAGTGGGAGGCAAATATTAAATTTGCAACTTCGTTTAGATACTTGCCAATACGCGCTCATTTCATTTTTCGTCATTAATAATTTATAAATATATTAGTTGGACTAATATTCAATTGTTGTTTTAATTAAACAGTTGGACTGTATTCAAACTACATCATTTGTGGTTGGTTATATAATTGGATTATAGTAATCAATACATTTGATTGTAACCAATCAATTATAGTTGATTATATAGTTAGACTATAGTAATCATTATATTTAATTGTACCTGAAATCGTTGATTGGATAATTGGACTATAGCAATCAAGATGACTGAAAGATTAGCGTCAAAGGACATAATCCTGGGGAAAATTTCTTTAACGGTTTTAATTTTCAGATTGGGAGTAGAACCTCTCAAGCATGAGCCTGGAGTTGAGCGAATAGTAGAGCATGAGCTTGGGAAGACTCATTGTGATGATAAATTTAGTGCTCAATCCTTTATGCATATCTAGAGCTTCTTAAAAGGATATATCCTAAGTTGTCTGCCTAAACTGTGGCAAACGGGGTCACTAGAAGTGTGACTGCCGTATGGACAAGGCAGACATGAAGGAAGTAAAGGCGGGACAAGGTTCCGGCTTCAAGAATGTTTGTTATAAACATGTTCACTACTGGTTTTAAAATTAGATTTTGATACTAGATGTGATACATGAATATATGTACTGATGTGTGGGATTGCTGATAAGTAGGAAACTGGCTTCAGATGAGATCGACCCACAAGTCGGAAACATGACGAGAGTCGCTGTTTTGGCCGTAGAAACCTAAGTTTTGGAACTGCTATTTGGGCATGTACTTAAATTAGGAGACTGTTATAATGTATCTAGTTTGACTAGGAATATTGTCTTTGTATCTAGTTTAACCCGTTGCGGGTATACCTTTGTATTTCAGAACACAAGATGTTTTTTTTATAAAGATGATATTGAGATAAACACATTAGATGTGAATAACAGTATTTATATTTAGAATATAAATGAATCTCAAACATATGATATGACAAACAAATACCTCAAATTGAGTAAATCAAATGAGACTTATTTGTGGCATTGTCATCTGGGATGCATTAACAAGACTCGTATATCCACACTTTCGAAGAGTGGATACTAGGACGGATTTGATTCTAATTCAAATGATTTCTAGGAATCTAGTTTATTAGGCAAAGTGCCTAAAAGACCTTTTACTTGGTAAAAGTACAAGTGCCACCAATCTGTTAGCCCTCATTCATAGTGACGTAAATGGGCCAATGTCTAGCTAGGCTAGAGGTGGATATGAATACTTCGTAACCTTTACGGATGTGGCATCGCGTTACTGTTATGTGTATCTTATGAAACACAAGTCAAAAACTTTTGATAAATTCAAAAAGTTTCGACCCGAAGTATGAAAACAAACCGATAAAAGTATTATAACATTATGGTCAGACCATGATGGATAATATTTAAACAGATGAGTCTCTCTGAGATACCATTTTCCTTCTGAGGATACGCATTAAACAGTGCAGTACTTATTTTGAATAAGGTTCCATGAAATCTGTTAGACAGACTTCATATTAGATATGAACAGGAAAGAAATCGGGTTTCGCATTCCTGAAGATTTGGGAATGCTGGGTGTCACGGGCCAACTTTTTCCTTAACGGAAAAAGGGCTCGTGCGGCACTTACCACGGTCCCGTCCGTGTAAGTCAGCCTACCTCCAGCCTCCATGCCCAAATTCTCATTGTTGGGGAGGGAACAGACCCGTAATTTTATTGATTTATGAAAGCTCACAAGCCATCTCAATGCATACTCTTGCGGGCCCGTTCAACACCGGGACCCGGTACTCGAATAGCACAACCGGATATAAAATATGGCATTTTTCCGCCAACTCAATCTCGACAATCCATCATTGTCCCAACGTTGTCTAAGGGCGAGAGGGTTCACGGCTAAAGCCCCAAGACCACCGAAGCCCCCTTGGCCACACCCAAGGTTCACCTAGGCTTCCCCCCCATAAGGAGGTTTTAAAGACATTGCACATGTCTCACCAGTATACACACCTAGCGCTTGAGTTGTCACACCCCCCTCTAAAATCTATTTTAAGAGGAGTTTTCAGGAACTCTTCCGGGCATTCAGTAAGCCACCATATAAGCGACTTTGGGTTAAAATCTCGTCCCTAAACGAGCTCGTCTTGATGGGTTTCCACAACACCCCCACTTTAGCGGAAAAGACCCAAAAGTGGGCCTACTGTCAAAATCTCCCGAAAATCTCGGAATCCAACTCTGGGGCTGAAGTTTTCCCAGTACAAGTGACCATAAGATTCACTTTGGAACTTGGTCCCACTCGATTCGACACCCCGGGTCGTTAGCTCCTTCACAATGCACCAATTTAGGCTAACGACTAGCGGCAAGCTAGCGTATCTCACAATCTCCCGCCAAACTTCCGAACGGGACCCCACGGGTGAGAACTTCCCAGTACATCTACCCATAAGAGTTACTTAGGGCTTGGAGCAAGCTCAATCCGGCATTCCGAAATATAGGCTCCTTCACAACGCTGCACAACTAGGCCAGTTCCTAGCGGCAAGCGAGCACGTTTCTAAATCTCCAGGCAAACTTTCGAATAAGGCTTCACGGATGGAAACTCACCAGTACAAGGGTACATGAAGGGTACATATAACCCTTAACGACCTTAAACCGATGTCCCGAAACATGAGCTCCTTTGTAAAGTGACTGCACGTCCTAGTCTGATCCTAGGACCGTGACACTCTCCTCCACTTCATTCATCGTCGTCCTCGACGATGGCATCACTTGAGGGTTAAGATTGTAACATCCTCCCCCACTTCATCCATTGTCGTCCGCGACGATGGCACGACTTGAGGGTTAGGATTGTAACATCCTCCCCCACTTCATCCATCGTCGTCCTCAACGATGGCTCAAGTTGTATCTGTCACAAATCTCTTTCGATCCTGGGACCTGTGGGTTATGGGCTCACAAGGAAGACATTGAAACCACATTCATATGTCAATGAATGGAATCACATGTCTATGTTAGCCACATTATCCAATGCTATATCGAAATGGGCACACAATATCCAAACACAACAACATCATATACGCTTTTCGTACATAAGTCTTGGTTTCTGATATAATGGCTCAACTTCGGCACTAGGCACAGGTTTACCATTTTTGACGAAATCTCCAACTTCTGTAACTTACCACAATATGAGTTTGATATTATCTCCATACATGTTTGGGAACTCTTTTATTCTCGTACATGTTAGGATTATCAATTCCACACATTGTTCACATCTTCTTGGAATCCCCATCGTAACTCACACAGTGAAGACATTGCAATGTCATTTATCTCAACGAATGAAATTACATGTCCACGTTTGTAACATCATGCAACTTTATAAAGAATTGGGCACATAATATCTAAACACAAAACATCATATACACTCTCGTACATGAGTCTTTGTTTTGACATAATGGCTCAACTCTGTTACTAGGCACGAGTTCCCGCCCATGGTTGGATTATCAACCCAACACACAATCCGTACAGCTTCTAGGAATCCCCATCATTACATGTGGAACAACCCCACACACGTGATTGTGTATTGTTTTCGTGTCCAGTCTCAGTCACAACTCCATACAAACTCTCGTGCATGAGTGTTTCTGATTTCGGTCACTACTTTCTACACGCTCTTGTGCGCGAGTTTTCAATTCTGATTCAGCAACTTCTTACAAAAAAAGCTCCATACACTTAAACGTGAATGGGTTTTGATAAAACCAAAGGATTTTTGTTCATTTTGATTATGAATAGATCGGTTGTTCACTTCACTCTGGCCCCCTGCCTACCTGTTATTCAAGGCGCTCGGCGTAGCACATCGGGTTTCCCGAAGATGAACACACACCCGATCCACAATTAGCTTATGGTGGAGCTAATTTCCCACTAGTCCCCTCTTGGACACACGTAGTTGCTCTCATATCACTAGCAACTATCTCATTCTCACACATAACTCTGGGTCACTTGCTCTCTCATGAGCTTCTCAATTGTCTCGATACTCAACTGTCGCAGATAGAATTGTTTCCAACTTCTATCATTCCCACGACCACTCTTGGTCTTCTCACCTTAGTACTCTTAGGCACCAAGCCAACTCGTACTATTTTCTTGGGTGTTTCCCACCCCACTTTTGGCACTCTAGCCAATTCTACGCTGACTCACAAGGTCATATCACGAAACTTTATTCGACACTAGATCACTTCCTCGAAGCAATCATCGTTCTCAAACTCACTCCAAAGCCAAAGTCACATATCTGGCCTATCACCCGTGTAACTCGTACATACACTCTCATTTCGACTACTCGTAGTCGCATTATGTCACATGCATTCTCCAAAATGCAAGCACCTCGCCCCTTCCGGGACCACACTCACATCTCTCGCAATTGCAATTTTCATGCAACCATTGTGCAACTCATTGCACCTCCAACTCGTAAGGCACTCTACCTTTACGAGCAACTCGTTATGTTACCAAGATAATTCAACCTTGGTCTCCCACACAATCATTACATAACCAACACAATGGTTATCACATTCCATAAGGATCTTTGGAGATACCTGACTCATTTCAGGCTCACTCCCCCACTTTTACTTTGGCCTATCTTAAGCCATCACTCTTTCATTGGCATCCCCACTCACGGGAATCCACACAACTCGTTACTCGTAGCCCTGAGTTGAGGGCATTCCCTCTATAGAGAATCCACACAACTCGCTACTCGTAGCTTTAAGCTAATGGCATTCATAATCACAGGAATCCAAACAACTCATTTCTCATAGTCTTACGAAGGCTTTACTCGATAAAACCTTTCCAAAATACTTACACGAACCATCGGGTTCACACTCGGTCCTTGACATTGCCTCACACAAGAGGACTACACATCTCGACTTTCTATCACATCCTGGCACTCAACTGCCATGGGAAAAGGGTCTCACGTCCTCTTTTGGACCCCACAAAACTTCAACCAACCCCACATCGGGTTCTCATGAACGCATATACTCTTGCCAATATCCCATCGGCACTCTCGTGATGTTTCTTATACATCCCAAATATGTCTCACACCTTCACGGTGTATAGACCATTTGTTTGTCTCTCATAGACAAGTTTTACCTCCATTTCGGGTCTCTCCCGAACATTTTGGCTTCACCTGAGCCAACCTCGTATACAACTAGCACTTCTCAAGTGTTCTCATATCGTCTCACATCAATCCATCTCAATTGGGGATTTTCACTTCTCTACGTGCATCAACACGCACTCTCCCGGCTTCCTCTCGAGCCGTTCTCTACCGAGGCTTCACACAAGCCTTATGATGTTCACAACATCTCTATAACATCTACTCACAACCGTAGACATTTCACTTGCCCAACCTAGGGCTCTGATACCAACTGTCACGGGCCAACTTTTTCCTTAACGGAAAAAGGGCTCGTGCGGCACTTACCACGGTCCCGTCCGTGTAAGTCAGCCTACCTCCAGCCTCCACGCCCAAATTCTCATTGTTGGGGAGGGAACAGACCCGTAATTTTATTGATTTATGAAAGCTCACAAGCTATCTCAATGCATACTCTTGCGGGACCGTTCAACACCGGGACCCGGTACTCGAATAGCACAACCGGATATAAAATATGGTATTTTTCCGCCAACTCAATCTCGACAATCCATCATTGTCCCAACGTTGTCTAAGGGCGAGAGGGTTCACGGCTAAAGCCCCAAGACCACCGAAGCCCCCTTGGCCACACCCAAGGTTCACCTAGGCTTCCCCCCCTAAGGAGGTTTTAAAGACATTGCACATGTCTCACCAGTATACACACCTAGCGCTTGAGTTGTCACACCCCCCTCTAAAATCTATCTTAAGAGGAGTTTTCAGGAACTCTTCCGGGCATTCAGTAAGCCACCATATAAGCGACTTTGGGTTAAAATCTCGTCCCTAAACGAGCTCGTCTTGATGGGTTTCCACAACACCCCCACTTTAGCGGAAAAGACCCAAAAGTGGGCCTACTGCCAAAATCTCCCGACAAATCTCGGAATCCAACTCTGGGGTTGAAGTTTTCCCAGTACAAGTGACCATAAGATTCACTTTGGAACTTGGTCCCACTCGATTCGACACCCCGGGTCGTTAGCTCCTTCACAATGCACCAATTTAGGCTAACGACTAGCGGCAAGCTAGCGTATCTCAAAATCTCCCGCCAAACTTCCAAACGGGACCCCACGGGTGAGAACTTCCCAGTACATCTACCCATAAGAGTTACTTAGGGCTTGGAGCAAGCTCAATCCGGCATTCCGAAAAAATAGGCTCCTTCACAACGCTGCACAACTAGGCCAGTTCCTAGCGGCAAGCGAGCACGTTTCTAAATCTCCAGGCAAACTTCCGAATAAGGCTTCACGGATGGAAACTCACCAGTACAAGGGTACATGAAGGGTACATATAACCCTTAACGACCTTAAACCGATGTCCCGAAACATGAGCTCCTTTGTAAAGTGACTGCACGTCCTAGTCTGATCCTAGGACCGTGACACTGGGCATACGTTTGGATGATACCAAACTAGAACTCAAATCTGATAAGTGCCTATTTGTAGGTTGTCCTAGGGAAACCAAAGTATAGTACTTATACAACTCACAAGAGAATAATGTAATTGTTGCTCTCCATGCGGTTTTCCTAAGAGGAATTCCTATATGCAGTGGTAAGTGGGAGGAAAGTAAAACTCGATGAAAATAAGAGTAATACTGTTCCAGGCACCGAGTCCTTACGGAACACAAATAGTTCATCAGGGATGAAACTTTACCAATAATCTTCGAATACACAAGAACCGCGTAGGTCGGAAAGAGTCAGAAAACAACCTGAGAGGTATGGGTTTCTGATCTCACCTCATGTAGAACTCAATCTTATTGAGGAAGACGAACTGGCTACGTATGAGGCAGTGATACAAGGTATCGACTACTTTTATGGCAAAGTGCCATAAAGTCCAAAATGGATTCCATGTATACCAACTAAGTTTGGACACTAGTTGATGTACCAGAAGGCATTGTGCCTATTGGTACTATATAAGTCTTGAAGGAAGACATACATGGATGGCAACATGAAATGTATACAGCTAGGCTTATACAGAAAGGGTATCGTTAACGAAATTATGTCGATTGCGACGAAACCTTTTATCTATTGCCATGATTAAATCCATTTGGATAATGCTTGTAATTGCTGCATATTTCGTTTACGAAATATGGTAAATGGACGTCAAAATCGCTTTCTTTAACGGAAACCTTTTGGAGGATGTTTATAACATCCTGACAGTTTTGGTGTGCCAAAACATTCAAACAAGGTTTGCAAGTTAAATCGATCCATTTATGGATTGAAGCAAGCATTGCGTTATTGGAACCAGCGTTTTGATGTAATCATAATGGTATATGATTTAATTCAAAACGAAGATAATTCTTGTGTATATAAGAAGGTTAGTGGGAGCGCACTAACAATGAATGTCTTATAAGTTGATGATGTATTGCTTCTTAGCAATAAAATTCCCATAATAAAATCGGTGAAAGCTTGACTTTCATGAAAAATTCTCCATAGAATACCTGGGAGAAGCAGGCTTTATTCTAGGAATAAAGATCTACTGGGATAGATCTAGAAAGATGCTGACACTCTCTCAGTGTTTGTACATTTTGATATGTACATGACCTGATGTCTCATATGCTTTGAGCACACGTAGACACAATCAGGCCAATCTGAGTGATGGTCACTAGATTGATGTAAAGAACATCCTATAGTATCTTGGACGAACTAAGGATGCATTCTTAAAATATGGGGAAAGGAGAACTTGAGGTAACTAGGTTCACCGCTGCAAGTTTCCAAACCGATAAAAACGACTATAAGTCACAATAAAGGTACTATATAGTTTGAATAACGGAACAATGAGCTGGAAATCTTCCAAGCAAGATATTGTTGTCGAATAAATAACAAAAGCGGAACATTACTGCAGCTGAGGCAGCAATAAAAGCATTTTGGATCCAAATAATTCCTAATTAGATTATGAGTAGTTCTGTTAGCTGCTGGGCTGGGCTACAGCACAAGCTAAAGAATCACGGTCTCATCATTGATCCAAATATGTACTCCAACTAATTCATCTGATTCGTTCGATCATACATCGTGGCGATGTGATGATCGAATAAATCGCATCAGATGATAATCTTGCAAATCCGGTGACGAAAACTGTTTCTCAGCAGAAGTTTGAGTGACCTGTACATAGTTCAAATGTTAGACACTTGAGTGATTGGCTATAGGCCAAGTGGGAGATTGTTGGACAATTATGACCCATATCATCACTATTTGTACAGAACATGGTGTTGTTGCACAAATTAACTATGTGTCAAAGGAAATTGCTCTTTTATCATTTGTAATTGGATTACCTGGAGATATAAATGATAAAAGTCCTTATGATTAGTTCCAGATTAATAAGATATGAGACAATATTAATCTACAAAGGTTTAATCATTAAATATCCATAGTCGTAGTATTATCGAGACTGGACATCGATAATGCGGAATAGGCTAGTATTACACTTGTGTGTGTTATGGAAGCGTAACGACATAGTTCTCATATATTTGGGTATTGGATACTCATGCAAGTGTAATAGGAGGTTCTGTTTACCGATGGTACAAAAACAGCTTCGCTCTGGATAGACCCCTCAGAGTCCTATTGGTGGTATGTGTCTATGGGAATCCGAATCAGGGTAGGTGTATTTGGTCTTAACCTGATACTTGCATCGCTAATACTTGCGACAATCAATATACTTTGGTTTTGGTCGTCCAGGGCTTTAACAGGTTCTGTGTACGCCTCTTCTGGGTATACTGAAAATTGTAGTGTATTGGGTGTGATGTCAAGATGGAAGTATCACTTCAGTCATATGGAGATGATGATCACGCATGGATACAGAACGGGTACTCTAAGTGCTATAGCCATCAAGGAAGTATGACTAGGTCATGGCTTTCCGATAAAAAAAGAGACTAGTTGCTTGTGATCCGATATATGCTTCGTACGGGGCAGACACAACTCCAGCCCCAGACCTTGCATGTGACATCCGACACTGGGTCGTAATACGCAATACTTCTTATACTACGCCTGACAAAGATCATGTATTCAGTAGAAGAATATTTCTGGAGAATTGGGTAGACATGGTGCTTTGCTAGAAGCCAACCATGTCTTGTAAATCGGTTAGTGTGTGGTACCGGGTACGCACGTGTTCGGATAGTCCGATGACCGTATTTACTGCCAACATATCCAGGGATCTCTTGGGTCGCATCCCAAAGCTTCACCGATGACGTTTGACTCGAACAAAATTAATATGAGATTAATTATGAGAGAGAATATTAATCTGGGATTAATTAAGAGAGAGAAAATTAATCTGGGATTAATTACGGCAAGAATTAATCTGGGATTAATTATCAGAGAGAAAAATTAATCTGGGATTAATTACGGCAAGAATTAATCTGGGATTAATTGCGTCGAGAATTTATCTGGGATTAAATTTGTCGAGATGAGAGAACACGATTAATTTGGAATTAATCGATAAAATAAATTTAATAGTTAAATTAGATTTTACTATTTAATTTTTTTAATTGGGCTAAATAATATATTAGATATATTAATTGAAATTGGATTTCAATGGGAAATTAAATTGGATTTTAATTTTAGCGAACGAATTAATTTGGAATTAATTCGCAGCGATTTTCGTAATAATTTTACTGGGTATTATTATTTAATTAAATTGGATTTAATTATATCGCGACTGAAAATTCGTTTAATCGGATTAAACGAATCCGAGCCCGTAGTGTGTTAAACAAGCCCACTTGAATTTTGAATTTAAAGTGGAGCCCACTTTACTTACATCATTAGTCATTTAAGTGATTGACATAAGTGATGGGTTTTGGTGGTATCTTATTTAACACTCAACACATTTAATTTTAGAAATAAATTACTCTCTCTCACCCCGGCAGTTAGGCCGAATTGGCCTTGTTTGGAGCATGGCCGAATTGGCCTTTAACGAATTGGCCGAATGGCCTTAGAAGGCCGAATTGAAAGCTTCGGCCGAAACTGGGCCACTGACTTCAATTTTAAATTGCCTTTATTTTGGAAATGAAAAGAAACGGCCACTGTTTTCATTTAATGGCTTAAAAGTCACTTTTGACTTTTCAATATATATAATTGGCTGAAAGCCTTTTAAGTTGTTGCTTTTGAAGCAAGTAAAGTGGTGGCCAATTCAATCTCTCTCTCTCTCTCGATAATGGCCGAATAACTGAGAGAGCAAAACAGCTCTCTGGTTCATTTTCATATTGGCCGATTGCTACCCCTCTCTCTCTCTAGCAAATTTGTTTCTCCTAGGGAGATAAAATTTGTTCCACTTGTTCTTGTTAGCACATAAGGGAGTCAAAATGGATGGTGATAGAGATACTCACCCATGAATTTGGAACCACAAGGAGGACTTGGAAGCTTCAACATCCATAAAAAGTTTTGAAACTCAAAGCCGATCAACGTAAGTTTATTCCACAAACTTCTTGATTTATTCACACACGAATCACACTTAGAGATCCCGTGGCATGTCTAAGACACTTACACTCATATCTTATAATCCAGAACTAATCATAAGGACTTTTATCATTTATATATATACAAGTAATCTAATTACAAAATGATAAAATAACATTTTCCATTGTCACATAGTTAAATTGTACAAAAACTACAATGTCTTTTACGAATAGTGACGCTATGAGTCATAATTGTCCAACACTAATGTATAACCAAAGGTACTGATACCACTTGTTGTGATTCTCTTATCACTGGAGAGTGTTTTTGAGGAAAAAACCGATTCTATTACTACAAAAATAAAAATTTACTGGTGTTTAACACTTTACGAAAAATCTCACTCTCTAAGCTTTCTTGCCTTGAAGCTTAATATTTGAGATGCCTTAAGTTCACAAATGAGCTCTGTATTTATAGTAAAAATTTCGCTCAAATTTTCAACACATAAATAGTAATCCACCGAAAGTTTCTTTGTCTTCTATCTCAAGGTTGGCAATCACCACCGAAAGTTTCTTTGTCTTCTATCTCAAGGTTGGCAATCACCACCGAAAGTTTCTTTGCCTTCAAAAGGTGGTTGGGGTGACACCATGCATGGATCATGCATGCCACATGTAGCTGGACATTACAATTTTGTGATGCATTTACTATAGTGTTTGAGTGTTGTTCAATTTGATTATTGGGGTTTGAGTTTGGTTCATTTGGTTGCTGGAAAAGCTTCAGAAAATTAGATATAGTGAAATAAAATTTTTTAAAAAATAAGTGTTTAAGAAATTTTTTGAAAGTTCAAAATTTTTTGCTTCAGATCTGTAAAATATATCATTGCATGATACTTTTAGTCTATATTATGTTGAAAGCTTGAGGCTTGCGATCGTGGGTTTAAAAAAAAAAAACTCTTTTGGTGATATAGAGTTTGCTATTTATGGTTATATTAGTGGAGAATTGTTGATATTTGATTATTCTTTCAGAAGCTGAGTTTTGTATTAGGTATTTGATTTTTATTGATCTGTAAAATATATCAATGCATGATATTTTTTAGTTTATATTATGTTGAAAGCTTGAGGCTTGCGACCGTGGGTTTCAAAAAATAACTTTTTTGGTGATATAGAGTTTGTTATTTATGGTTATATTGATGGAGAATTGTTGATGTTTGATTATTTTTTTAAAAGGTGAATTTTGTATTGGGTATTTGATTTTTATTGTTAATACTTCAATTTATCTTTTTAAAGGTAATCAAATGAAATTCAGATTTCTGGAGTTTGATTTATAGTAAAAATTTAGCACCAAAACAACTGTATTTTTTTGGAATATTGAATGGTTACAAAACGTAATCAAATGAAATTCAAAACCAATTATTTTAGTTGATTAATTAATATCATTTGTTTACTTTGAGAAGCAAAATTGTTGGAAAAGAAATAGCAGGTAAAGTTAATTCATTCCCATGTAGTCTCTAGGTCTCTTATTGCTATTGCATTAGTGTTAACATGTTTCATCATTAGATATAATTTTATATCCACTGAGTTGTTTATAGTCATGAGATTTAAGAACTTTATTTTTAAATTGATCTTTAGGTGGTTTTATAAAGTGATTTGTTATCTATTACTTTTGAATTTAAATTTGTTGTTGTTGGTTTGCTTATTGCAACTGAATTATAATTGCAATATCATCTAATATAAGTGAAAATTCGAAGTAACAACGACAATGTAATAATTGTCATTACAGTTATCAATTATTATTAATTTCACATACAACAAGAAATCCAAATTCAAAATTTTGGAAATGCAAAGATTGTAAAGTCTTTAAATGGGTTGATGTGTCACATCCCAATTTCCCAGGACGTGACCGACAGAAGACGATATTAGCATTTACTTGAGCCTTTAACTTGTACATGTGTGACGTGTTATAACTAACAACTGAGCTGTCTAATCTTGAATACATGCATGACTGAGCTACAATGCACATGAAATTACATAAAACATATCGCACACAACGTGATTTACACATGTTAATAAAATTCAGCCTCATGGCCTATCATGTCAAATATGCGAATCTGTGGACCCCTGATATCGTGTTCCTAATAGCTACAGTGTCCATCTTCTCCAAAGCTTGTCCTCTGCATGCACAAAATCCTGCAATACAAAACTTAAAATGGAGAAATAAGTTCTATGAACGACCAAGTGAGTGAACACTGAAATTTAACATATAACAACGTGACATTGCATATTTAAATAAAATTACTTCAAATCTGATTCGTGGAGCATAAGAAAATCGAGTATCTTGAACTGTAAATAATATATATACAGAAAACCGTGACATGAACTGAACATCTGTAACATGACATGTAAATCATGAACTTGTAAATATGGACGGTAAAACATGGGTTATCAACTATAAAACATGATGCTTGACTTGTATATCATGAATTGAAACTACATAACTCATGAACTGAAATACGTGTATCATGAACTGATAACGTGAAAGTCGTGAGCTAGAAAATTGTAAACATGAATTGCAAACTATAAACATGAGTTGAAAACTGTCAGCATGCCTGTGAACTGTAAATGTGTCTGTAGACTGTAAACATGACCTGCAAACCATGATTGTAAACTATAAACAAGTTCGTATGCTATAAACATAATTTGAAAACTTGTAAAATATAAATATGAAAACAATGACGTGAACTGAAAATATAAACATGATCGAAAACCATACACATGTTTTAAAAATAAAAACATAACTCGAAACTATAACTTGTAAACATGAACCGAAAACTGTAACTGTGCATATGAGCTATAATTATGAATCTGATAACATGACTGTTGGGGCAGATCCGGGTCGGATCAGTGCCCCGCACAACGAAAATATGCCAAACAAGTGGATACAAAATATGGATGTATTTTTAAAATTAAATGGGATATTATATTCCATTTTGAGTCTATAAGAAACAAATCTGGGATAAATTGGAGTCCGGGAGCATAAGAAATGGAGAAAACAAGTTTCAACGCATAGCGAGACTAGTGTGTGCATAGTTAGGGTATCAGCATATCGGTCTATGGACCGGTAAGCCCATTTGGATATCGGCATGCCGATTCCAGAGAGTATCAGTTCTCTGGAAATTCCAGAGAGCTGAAAATTAGGTTTTTCCACCCAATTTTCTTTTAATCTTATTCAAACACTTCCAAACACCAAAAATCTAATTTTTAACATCACAACCAACTTCAACATAAATTAAAGAACAAAAATCATATTTTTCAAAATATCAAATATTATTACAAAACATAAATATATTTAAAATACATATATGTATAAATTTGAATCTAAAATACAAATCAAATAAGAATCGCACAAAAAAGTAACACTTGAACAATTTTAGGTCACTTAAAAGTGGTCAAGTGATTCTTGAATGGTAGCCATAATTCCAGACTTTTACCTAGATTTCAAAACTCCAACTTTTATGTTTCATGTCCAACATATACAAAACTTGACCCAATCACAACTATATTATTTTTCTATGTTTTTTTAAACATTTATACACAAATCCTTAACCATATTTCAACTTCAAGTTATGTTATTATGCATCAAATACATAATATATCACCATATGATTCACTAGTGATATCAAATCATTAATAAAAACATAACTTATTAGAGAACATCAAAACTTACCTAACAAGTCTGGATGTAAGATCAAATCTTCTTCTCTTGTTGAAAACTGTAGAAAACTTTAAAACCTTCTCCTACAATTATTTTCTTTAGGTTAAAACTTACTTGTTAAAATGATTAAACTTATCTTTTATGCTTAAGCTTATCTTTTATTATATTAACAAAAGTGTAATCAACGTTAATGGTGTGCTTAATCTTATTTGTCTAAATATGCATATACGTGTAATCTTATCATTTTGTTTAACAACTTGATGAATCAAATTAAATCAAGTTATATACACATATTCATACATATTTGGCAATTATCGAAATACCATCCAATTGTAGAGATATTTATAAAATTATAATAATGCCATTGTGATTATTTATTTAACAATTAGATAAATTTGATTAATCTAATTAATCCTAATTGGTCTAATAAATAATTAATATTATAAAATAACACTTAATTATTTTAATTGATAATTATAATATCAAATATTATTTATTATCAAATATAATTGGCTACTCAGGTGCTCAATGAGTACAATACATATTGTGGGATTCTATAAGTTCAGACACGTTCATCATATGACTCTAAATCATATGTACGCAATTTGGCCATCTCCAAAATTGCGAAGAGCACAAATGATCTTTCTGAACTATATAAGTCGAGGTCATCATATATGTTTAGCAACCCTTCCATCGTAGGCTATCTGAGTTGTGCTTAAGAAATATATATTATACCGACAAGTTTCCATGATGCACATTTCATATTGTCGACATGTCATTGTCCATAATTTCTTTATAACTAATCAGAACACTATTTTTGGTGTATTTACGATCATCCGTAGATAATAGGCTTTGGCCAAAGTCTTCAGAATCGTGACTCATAAATGTGGATACTTAAACCCCTTATGGTACACATTTAGTTTGACAGATCATATCTTGATACGCACCGATTAATGAGTGCATCGATCCACACCCACCCAACGAACATCTACTGGCTTGACCATGAAAGGTCTGTAATATACATGCCATCTAAGTGTGAGGATCACACACAAAACCAATATTATCCTATAGTCAAAGGATCACATATACTACTCGACTTGAGGAGATTCCTATTGATGGTGGCGTGTATTACCAACTATTAGGAATCATTTGTGAATAATTCATTATTCACTCCAATGAATACCCAAATGTCTAAACGAGCTTCTTTTGCCAGTCTTATAGGTTATATGAATTCAACTATATTCCAAAACCAACGACTAGAAATACATACACACACACACACACTTTAAGAATAGTTTATAATAGTAAATTATCCCAATATCAGACCACACCCAGTGTCCAATATTACCCCGTTTCTACTCTAAGGTAGGCGTCATTCTCAATATATATATAAAACCAATATGCACTAAGAGATAATGACACAATAATAGTTACCATTAATAAAATTGAAATGAAGATGTAGTTCTTTTATTAATAAATAATAAAATATAATATATAATGTATTTTTCGGTTTGACGCTCAAAATACCAACTCCAATAAACTCTCACTTGCTTAGTGTCATTCCGGATGGTATCGAAGTCTCATCTCCTCCACATGCTTATCGAATAACTTTGGAGGTAAGGTCTTAGCAAGCGGGACTACTATATTGTCTTGTCCTTGAACTGTTAAGACCACTATATCTTTTCATTCGATAATTTCTCTAATCACGAGATATTTCATTTGCACATGTTTAGATTTGGAGTGCGATATTGGCTCTTTAGTAAAGTGAGATCAGATCAAAAAAACTAGGCACAATGTCTAGTTCTGTGATAAAATTTCTAATCCAAAAACCTATTTAGCAGCTTTCAAAGTCGACCTCAGTGGTGGAATCAATTATAAATCCTTGTTTTGAACATCATCAACTAACTACACTGCCATTAAGGTAAAATATGTATATGAATGTAGACTTTCTATCATCCGGATCTCCTTGGAAATCGGGGTCTGTATTACCCTTAAGTTGTAACTCATCTTCTCCATAAATTAGAAACTGATCATTAATACCCTTAAGGTATTTCAGGATATGTTTCACGGCTACCCAATGCTCATTACCCGAACTAGATTGATATCGGCTAGTCACACTAATGCTGAAACTAATGTCGGGTCTTGTACTTATCATATCATACATAATACCTCCAATACAAGAAGCATATCGTAAGTTAGACATTCTATCTCTTTCTTCCTCAATCTGAGGTTTCATTTTCTTCGACAGATGTATGTCGTATCAAAATGATACATTTACTGTCTCGTAGTTCGTAAAACCTTATCTTTTTAACATTTTATCTATGTATGTGGATTGCGACAACCGTATAAGCTTCCTTTCTGTATCCCTGTAGATCCTAATACCCAGTATATATGAAGATTTACCCATGTATTTCATGAAGAATTTCTTAAAAATGTAGGCTTTTACACTTTGCATCAATCCTATATCATTCCCAATAACAAAGATATTGTCTACATACAATACAAGGAATATTATCATGCTCCCATTAACTTTCTGATAATACATGATTCTTCATCGTTCTTAATGAATCTAGATAATCTAATTATCTCATCAAAATGACGATTCCATCTTTGGGACGTGTGTTTAAGTCCATAAATGGACGTTTTGAGCTTACAAATCATGTTTGAATTCTCACTGGTTACGAAACCCTCTGGTTGTTCCATATAGATATCTTCCTCGATGAATCTATTTAGGAACGCGATTTTCATATCCATCTATCATATCTCATAATCGTGATATGCAACAATGGATAAAAGTATCATAATGGACTTTATCATGCCAACTGGTGAAACAATTTCCTCATAGTCAATCCCGAAACGTTGAGGGTAACCTTTCACTATCAGTCGGGCATTAAAGGTTTTCATCTTTCATCGAGCCTATGTTTTCTTTTATAAACACATTTATAACCAATAGGTTGAACTCATTCAGGAAGATCAATCAAATCCCAGACTTGATTATCATGCATAGAATCCATTTCGAATTTCATGGCTTCTTGCCATTTCCCTGAATCAATATCTAATATTGCCTCTTCATACGTGGTTGGAATTGCTCCCCCATGAGGAGAACATTTAAGCTTTTTTCAGACATAAAAAATAACCTTCTGAAGGCCTCGACACTTTACTCGACCTACGTAGAACCTTTTTTCAAAGATCCTTCACCTAGTTGGATCTATGGTTCCATCTCAGGTTCCTTTAAGTTAGGATCGAAATTATTGATTTCAATCTTTCTACAATTCTCAATTTCTCTCAAAAATTCATTTTCAAGAGAAGTAGCATAATGAGCAATAAATATATTTCATTGCTCAGAATCATAGAATTGATATCCCAAATAGTTTTCAGGATGTCTAACGAAACTGGTACTAGTTTATCCTTGTGTGCTACTATAACTTACGCGGGACAACCCCAAATCTTTAAATATCCAAGACTTGGAATTCTACCATACCATATCTGACATGAAGTCATAGAAACAACTTTCGATGGAACTCTGTTCAGTATGTGGACATTAGTAAGTAAATTGTAACCTCAAAGGTAATATGGATTATACCTTTAGCTTATTATAGATCTCACTATATCTAATATAGTACGATTTCTTTGTTCAGACACACCATTGTGTTGAAGAGTTTCCGGTGGGCTATATTGGGCGAGAATCTCATTCTCTCTTAAATAACATATGAACTCTTCACTCATGTATTCCCCAAATCGATCTAAACGAAGGCATTTGATGAATTATCGATTTGTTTTTCAACTTCATTTTGGAATATTTTGAACTTATCAAATATTTATTATTTATGTCTCATCAAATAGACATAGCCAATCGTGAAATCATCTATGAAAGTCACAAAGTATGTACAACCGCCATGAGCGACATGCTTTAATGAATCATACACATCATTGTGTACTAGCTCAAATAATTTATTAGCACGGTGCCCACATCAAGAAATGGCAAATTTTTATTTTTCTTTGGATACATGACTCATAAATCGAATAATGATCTAAGATAAGATCTTCAATCAAACCATCCTTAACCAATTTAGATAGACGTCTAACACCTATATGGTTGTAGGAGCGAAGCGGGATTTACCGTATGTCTATGATGTCGGTGACAATGATATTGTTGGGCTCCCATCCCGTAAAGAGTACGGATAGCCCACGGGGGTCTACCTAGAGAATAAATGAATCGCCATCGAGTATAAGAAACTGGGAATGATTTAAGACTGTATTACCCCTTCTCAAGGTCCGACCTTAAATCTGTTTGGGTTCGTAATGGTCATTTACTGATGCCAATATAATATCCAGGTTTAAAAGAGGTATCGCCATATCTTATAATGCGATATCATGCAATTAACAATTTTAACACATAAGAATGCAACCACTTAATAAAGACGGTAATAGATTTGATAAAAGATACATATCCAGAAATAGAATTATAAAGGCAGTAAAAGGAGGAATGTTATGGAGAAAGTTATAATTATCCAGAAGCAGTCGAAGCCATAATAAAATATGAATAGAACAAATTAGGGCATATATTTAACTGGCCATTTTTCATGTGACTGATGTCCGACCGGACATATTGCATATCCGATCAGACATGTTTTTATAAAACAAAGAGATAGATAGCACAAATTCAAGAACAATTAACAATAATAATCAAGTAACATGGCAGTAAATAATTGATTATAAAGCATATCAATAATAAAGAAAGGCAACAAAGTAAGCAGGATAAAATACACACCTTGTCAGCCTGGCTTCGTAAAAGTTTGGCTAGACATTCTTTATGAAATTAATGTCCAGCCAGACTTAGTTTAAATATGGCTGAACATTCATCGTAAAACAGAAGTGTAAGAAGGCAAAGGCACACATGGATAGAAATAATAATAATAGCAATTACAGAACATAAACAAAAGCAACAAGACAATATTTAAACAAGACAATGATTAAAGGATAAGACAATGAAACCGACCTGGCTTCGAAAAAGCCTGGCAAGATATTGACATTAGGGATGTTTGGCAGGATATATAATGAGTCTGGCCAGACATTCCATGTGAACTAGACAAAAAATGCATTACTACAGTAATAGTCTAGAAAAAACGTAATAACCATGATAGTGAGTTATGTAAAAATGCCATGTTTGATTATTTTACAGTGGTACATGGAGTTATATTCAGAATCGGCTATGAAATTTATGTCTGGTGTTTCAATCCTATATGCCAAAAGGAAATAACTATATATGGCCAAATAATTATTTGACTTGTGTATGTCTGACCGAACGTAAATCAAGTTCGACTAAAGATAAAATGTCAGAACAATATTGTAAAATAAGGAGAAATGATAATAGGGTGCCCTCATGTCATATATTTTAAGTGAAGCTGTCTCGGAAAGCTCCTCTGAAAGCTTGGATGATTGTCGGATTGCTTGCCGAAAAAGGAAACTCTGGGAAACTCTTATCAATTTCCTCATTGTTTCTCTCTCCCTGTTTTCTTTCAGAGTTTCAGGTTTCAGGATTTCAAAACTTGGGACAAGACTGATGTTTGAAGACTAAAGTTATCATTGTCGATGGCTTGAGCACTAATTTATAGTGCTCAAGCTGGAGCTGAAAAGGGAAAGGGAAATCAAATGCTCTTCATGTCTCTAGTGATTTTCAATCTGCAGTGTCAACTTCAGCTCGATTTATGTTTGATCGGACATTTATTTCAAATATATATTTATCCGGACATCAATCAGGTCCTTGATTTCAGTAATTGAAATTTGCACACTGGCTGACAACTCGATACGTGTCCGGCCAGACATTTATTTGAAATATATATATAGCCGAACATTAATCAGATCCATTGATTTTAGTGATTGCACGTTCACTGAAAACTGTCCTATATCCGACCAGATTTAAGATTTTTAGGGTATATCCGGTCGGATTTTATTATCCGAGAGGCTGGCCGGAGATTGGTGATGTCCGACCTAGATTTGTCTACTCTTTTAAATTTTTGGAGTTTTTCCCTTATGACATTAAACTTTCCAAATTTTCAAGCGGTGCCACTATACAATACTCATTATCGAGTTACGCATAAAAATACAATGTCTACAGTAGCCCAATCTCATATGTCATAATTCAATATTATTCAACTCATATCTTTTAATATTATTTTCCTCTATATTAAAGACATTTCCATTTTTTTCCAAAACATAATGACCTATATGAAGTTGCAAATATGGGTGGGACTATTGGTGTCTAACACCCAACCACCATTTGCATCTAAGGCTAAAGAGATGTCAATAATAGGAAAAATAGAAAGCGTATCTGCGGGTCCTGTTTTTCCTTTCTAATTAGGACAATTTCGCTTCTAGTATCCATACTTCTTGCAATGCAGACATTCATCACGAGCTACCTTTGGTCTTGCAGGTTTATATTTCGTGAGTTTGTTGGAGTCTTTCTTTGCTATATTTTTCTTTCTCATTTTAATTTTCTTCGATTTCCTAGAAGCCTTCGAAAAACTCGCTCCACTATGGAGATATAAACCGAGATTCACTTTCTTCAAATCATGTTCCACCGTGCACAACATATTATGAAGCTTTCATAAGTGGCTTGCATCGAATGCATGTGGAAGTTCAACACAAAGCCAACATATGTACCAGGTAAACAGACGAAATCAAATTTCAGCCTAGCCTGTCATCAATCATGATGCTCTAACGCTTTAAATATCGGATCTTATCAATCATGTTCAAAACATGAATGCTAACTGCTCCTCCATCATTGAGTATTTATATCGGATAAACACTAACGACTCACCGAAGATTCTTAATAGATGATACACCAACGTCATTAAGAATCTTCTCGGGTTGAGTAGTATAGTGATTCTTTGACCTGAGATACCATTGTGGATATATGAGGTATCCTCCACACTTTAATGGCAGTCACGCCACCGATCTATTTAGGTCAGACCTCCACCTGTTCGTTGGGTGTGGACTGATCCTCAGGAAATCCTGTGTATCAAGATAAGATTCGTCAGTTCTGTGTACAGAGCATAGGTATTCATTATAGGATTAGCAATCCATTAAATCCATGGATCTATGGTACACTGTAGAAGTGAGTTCTAAGTGTTATTATGAGATTGCTAATAGAAACGTCGACGAGATTATACCTATAGAGATTTGACGTTGATATCTATATCGCTAGAATAATCCGAATACCTGTGACAGATGGATTATACATTGCGATGACCTCGACCTGTATAGTTCAGTGAGTTTATCCATGGTCGTCATAATTTATGGGTGGATAAATTGTGGACACGAAATTGGATTTCGTGATGGATATGCCTGAACTTAGAAAGTCTCACTAATGAAATATACTCGTAGAGCACTAGGGCAACTTTTATGATAATACTGATTATTTATAAATCGTTTAACGGTTAAACGAAAGATACATGCATATGGGCCTTTTGGTCATTTCTTAATTAATGTGTATTTATATTAAATACTTGAAATACACATTAATTAATTGTCAACTATGATATTTGACATATATCATTAATATATGTATTTGGATTATTTAAAGTAAATATAATACATATATTTGGATATTTGTAATTAAATAATTGTTTAATTATTTAATTATTAAATAATTAAAGTAATTAAAAATATAAAATATCTAAGTTGATATTTATTAAAAGAAATGATTAATGTGTATAAGTTTGACTTTTACATTTATGATAAAGGTTATCAAATTGATTTTTGCTTCTTTAATTTGTTAAAATAGCATAATATCTTTTTTCTTTTTCTTTACCCAATTTCGGCCATGACCTAGTAGTATTTAAAGGTTTTGTTTTTCATTTTGCTTCACAAGTTCAAGCCTCCAAAAATATAAATAAAGAGAGTTGAGATAAAAAGTTTGAAGCCAAAAAGTTAACCAAAGAAAAACATGAATTTTAGTACTTATTTTTCAACTTCCTATTAGAAGAAAAATTATTTCTTTTATTTTTGGGTATAACATATCTTGTTCTCAAGTTTTTCTACTCTCTTGTGTTTGTGTTATGATGGTTGGAAGCATGAATGAAAGATGTATGCATGTGTGTTTAACAAAGTATGCTAATAAATGGTGTATAATCACACTTTTGATCATTTGATGATCTTATTGCCATTCTAAAGTTGTTAGGCCACACATTGATGACCTAAAATTTTTCTTGAGTACTTTCAAAGTGGTGAGACTTGTTTGGTGTTGTAGAGATTAATGGTGAGACTTGTTTGGTATTGTAGAGATTACATTAAAGTGTTGAATTATGTTAATTTTATTAATTAGACTAATTTGAGAAATTAGGGTTCTTAACCTAAACCAAAATTAGGGATTTTCATATATGTGTTGTATAATGATGTATATATGTTGTACATTTAATTTGGTGTTGATTGGATATCATCTAATGTTGTTTTGAACAAATTTAGACCAAAATGCAAAATCTGAAAAATGTTGGGACCTCTCGGTAATTTTGGATTTTTGTGGGATTTTTATTGTGAGTTGTATTTTGATGTATATGATATGTATAAATCATTTTGTTAGTGATTTAAATTCACTTAAATTTGTATTTGATAAATTAGGACTAAAATGATCAAAATACAAACTATTAGGGTCTCAAGGTAATTAACAGAAAAATCTATTTTTTTGGATAAAAATCTATTTTTAAGTATTGTGTAATTATAATAAATTAGTTTATTTTAATTGCCCAAGAAAAATAATAACCGGAAATTGTTTCGAGTGAAAATACACGAAAATGACGAAAAACGGCGTTACCGGGTAACAGTTGCCCAAACAGTGAGTTGGTCACTATTCGGGGGCCCATGAACTGTCCAAGTGCTATTGGGACTGACCTGGGCAGCCCCCATGTGCATTGGTGGGTCGGTTCGGTCGGAAATGCATTTTATGCTATTTTACCGAAAAACATTTTCGTAAAAGTTTCATGGTGTTTCTATATTATTTACGTCGTTATTTGATATCGAATAAATATGTTTAGGTGAAATATGAATGAATTTTTAATATTGGATATTGAATAATTTATTCGTAAGTTTAAAAATTTTAAACTACGATTTCGCCCGAACCGCACTTCTTCAGTTGCGTCACCCTGATAAAACCCTAACAAAATGGTATCAGAGAGAGTCTGATTCTGAACGCATGATATGATTAACCCTTTAAATTTGATTTTTAATATAATCTTTACTTTTTAGATGTATGTATTTATTTTATTTGATTAAATAAAGTGAATTACATCTTTTAGGAAAATCCCCGTTAAATAAGGTTTTATAGTAACTAGTATTATGAATATTGTTCTTGGTCCGCCTTGTCCATACGGATGCGAATGATTTCCTGATGCTATAGCTGTATCGTGCCAAAGCTATGCAGTTATGGCTGATGGTAGTTCATTTGTGCCGGTAGAACTTATATGATAAGAGACAAATTCAAGTGAAAGTGGAAATCATGAACGTACCAAAACTGTCAAGACTATATAGGTAGCTTGCGTTTTTCATTAACAAGTGAAGCTTTGATACGCCTCATGTGAACGTGCCAAAGCTGTCACAACGAGAAACAATCAGGACCAAAATCAGGAGTCACAACGAGTGTGATTGACAATGAGTTGTTTACCTGTGAATATACGTAGGCGAGAACGTGCCAAAGCTATGAGTCAAAATATATTCATGGGGTCCACTTTCCATTATGGAATTCGATTTATTTATTGAATTCTCATTTTTCGTTGGGGATTACGGTATTACGTAAAGTAGTGGGAGGCACTGCTGGGTTAAAAATTCATAACTAATGCAGTGTTTAAAATTATGAAAATTGTCGCTTATGTTTTTCCTTATTCTATTATTTAGATAAAAGTAAACTTTTATTCACTGCATGCATATTTTATATATATATTTTCTGACTTTACTTATGGTTGCAGATTTCTAGAATGGAATCTAGATTAGAATAGACTATGATATAATCATTTTAGAGAGAATAGTTTCTTATGCAGTAAAGATTGATATGAATTGGTTCATGTCTTGAGATTCTTCATTGGCATTAAGAAAACCCCATTAGGTATTTGTTTATATGATAATGTTGTTTATTTTCTTTAGTGAAATTTAGAGGTCACATGTCCGACACTATTTGCTTTTCAATCATTTGAAATTGTTGTAAATAGTTGAAGGTAAAATAATAAAGCTAAAGAAAGAATATGCGTATAGTTTTGTGTAGAAAATATCGATTTTCACAATACGACAACTATAGGTATTCGATACCAGATCTCCAGTCTAGTTATTTAAAATATTGTTGAATGATTGTTTTAATATTTGTTATCAGAACTTTAGACTATTGGATAGTTACTTGTTCTCTGTAAACAGTTGTTACATATTTTAAAACGACTAGTAGTGTCATTGATGAATAGATAAACATTAAGGAAAATATTTGGTTAAGTAAATAACTTAGAAGAATATTTTATGAGATTTTATCACTTAAGTATTAGATATTTATTCCATATGGTAAAGGATGGTCTGATACGAGATCACACCTCATATCCTTATCCATTTAATGAATATTGTATTTGGGAATATGATTAAATCTCATTTAACCAATGATTGTCATTGGACCAGAAAATTTATTAAACTGATAAATTAGATGTATGTACTTTAATGAGTTGTAAATTACTTAAGGTAATTTTCTTTACTTCGTAACTTAGTCAATGAATTGTCGTAACTTAGTTACATGTTTCTGATGAAACACGAATATAATATTTTGATTGGCTCAAAGATATTCGATTTAAGTTTTGAAAACTGTATCTTTAAAATATATCGTGAGTCTTTAAATTGTTCAAAGATGTTTGATTTGATCAAACATATGAATTTAAGGCAATTAGTTCTAAGGTTATTGAATG
This sequence comes from Zanthoxylum bungeanum, assembly GCA_019454045.1. Classification (NCBI taxonomy): domain Eukaryota; kingdom Viridiplantae; phylum Streptophyta; class Magnoliopsida; order Sapindales; family Rutaceae; genus Zanthoxylum; species Zanthoxylum bungeanum. Next base: position 320,200 of record SKCR01033757.1, read on the forward strand.
AATATGACTCTTACTCAATATAATTCTTCTACGATTCCATCTTGATGGAATTGTATAGTAGGAGAAATCGAATCTTATACGATTTGATTCGCTTGATATTGAGTGTTACCGAATTCATTTCAATCCTCTTGGGGATATGCTCCAGAAACACTAATTCATCCATTTAATTAAGGTTCCATTAGTTTCTACAGTTACGTATATGATATGTTCAACTAGAAAATTCGAATCTTGAAATATTTAAGATTTGAATCTTTTTTTTTGTATAATGGTTATATAATTGAAAGTACTTGCGCTTCGGAGGTACAGGTAAAAATTTATCATTTATTCTATTCAATAGAATATTGTATTATATTTGATAGAATATCATTTCTATGATCCCGAGTAATGAAATTGTAAAATCCCCAATTCGGGAGATGCTACCGGCAGATAATAGGCCGTATTATCCACCCTAGCCTCTGACTCATTGACTATATACAATACCGATAACTCATCTCAAATCTAACTTAAGCAAAGACCAATGCCCAAACTTAATTTAACATACATGCATTATTTTACTCATGTCATGTTCTCAACGGTTCTTCACAATACAACTCTAACAATGAATATTTAAACATATTACATAATGAAATCTTTACTATCCAACGTGCATGATGCAAGACTTTACATGACTCTGACTTAACTGTAACTTATTCTGGTGGACTCAGATCCTCATGTGACTGCCAACATTATCTATCCTCCCGAGCTCGTCCTCCGGTACACCTACAAAACAAGAAACTGTGAGTGGGGGGTTAGATCATTTGTACGATCTAAGTGAGTGACGTTTAAAACAAAAACTGATGTGCTTTTATAAAACTTTTAGTTTTAAAACTGAAACAGTTACTAGAAAACCATCTTTTCTATAAACTCTATTATTGTCTGAAAACACATCATTTCTATAAAACTCGTTGTAAAAGCTTTTGTCTAAAAACTCTGAGTCTCTTCCGTGAAGCTAGATTTTCTTTCTAAAACTCTTTTATAAACTTTCATTTCTGAAAACTGCATTTCTGAAAAACCTTTTCTCTGAAAAATTGTTACTGAAAGTCTATCTCTGAAAAACCTGACACATGGGGATGTTATGTTTCGCCGTCCCCCATACGCCTAACTAGAGCCAAGAGTGCAAATCCATGACATTAGGACGTTATATCGTCGTCCCCTAAAACATGCCACTACTTGTACCTGAAACTAGTTGTCTTGGGGCGTTACGTATCGTCGTCCCCCAAGCCACTTAACTAGAACTGGGGGTGCGGATCTATGCTACCCTCCAAGCTCTGAATCTAGGATCTAGGGGCATATGTCATCCCTAGTCCTGAACTAGGATCTGGGGACGTTACGTATCACCGTCCCCCTAGTCCTCTACATGTGCACATGTCATCCGTCAATTTCATGTCTGTATCAAGTTACATACTGAGGTGGGTTTTTCCCCCATGCCTCAAAAATCATAAAATCATGCTTTGAAAATATTTCTTTAGGAAACATCTCTTAAAACATGATCTTTCATGAAACTGTCATATAAATCAACTAACACCCTAGATGCGTTAAAAATAAATCTAATAATTAAAACAACATCATGTAAAAAATTAACTTAAGGGAAGAGTGTCCACTCACTGGTTTGAAATTAGGCTGGTTCTTTGCTACTTGTCGAATGAAATTGTGGTTCATGTGATGATCTATAATGGAGAAACTCAATTAGAATATAGGTCGTGGAATATGCTTCAGAACTAGGTTAAATTTATCCATTTTAACACTTGTTATCACTTCACAGCATATAATATCTATATTATGATGTAATATATGTATGCGAGTTGATAAGAGACCCTTAGGGTGGGGATGTTTTGGGTCACGCATCGTGACGTAAAGTCTTACGCATCTCGATGCTCACAATTCCAGAAAAGAAGTCCTGAAAATTTCCAATGCGCGTCGTAACGCGTGAAACCCAGAATCAATTCTGCATAAAATCTCCAGTACGCGTCGCGACTCGAGCCTATTTCCAGGATTCGAAGCTTACTTCCTTAAATTTTCCTTACCCAAATGTACCACCAATACACAATCCATCACAATACTTCAACTTCACATATTCTAAACCACTATTTCATCGTCAACGACTATTTCATCTCATAGTTCTCAAATTACCCAAAATCTAAGATATTCATGAATAGGCCATTTCATAATACAATTAGTTTCCTATTTCATTATCCACTTAAATGCAATCATTTACATGCCAATAACACTAACAAAGCATCATAAAATCAAAACTCCACATTTCAAATTTGGGTCAAGATTTCTTACCTCTACTAGTTTGATTCTTCTTAATCTTCCAAGCTTTCTAAGCCTATTACTTATCTTATTGGCTTGATATGAGAGGATTTTATTTGTTTCCCCTTTCTTTTCTTCTTTTTTTTTCTTCTTCTTCCTTTTTTTTTCTTCCTCTCTTTCACGTTTTTTCTCCTTCTCTTTCGTTTCTCTTATGAAAGTGTGAATAGTACCATATATATATAATAGGGCTTGTTTGATATATTTGTGTATAGTTTAATGAAATAAAATTGGAAAAATTGAGAAGTTTTGAGAGTTCTCTAGACTCATCCTCGGGTACTATTCATATAGATTTTTGAGCCATATTTTATCCACATCTGTTTCGAATTTGGAAAATTTTCAACGTGAAATTTATAGGTCTTGATCTCCGCTTTCCGTCAATATAAAATTCATAAAAATTAGAGTTTGTATGAAAAAGTTAAGGCCCAAATACCATGGGATGTCCGGAGTGGAACATTATATAATTTCGTATCGGGATTTCGAGGAATTCACTGATTGTCCCCAAAGTCAATTCATGAATGTATATGTGTTCAAATATAGTTTATATTATGTAATACGCATCCCACGATGTAACAGTAGTCGGGATTTCTGGTCGTTACAAATTCTCACCCCTTAAATAAGATTTGTCATCGAATCCTTTTTGGGGTCTAACTTGCAGATTCGTCTTGGTTCGAGAATATCTTGTGTTTCTGCTATACTTATTTTCCTTACCTTCCTTTTTGTTTTTGCTATACTTACCTTTCTTAGTGGGTTTAAAACTTTTGAAGAACTCTTGCCATACTTCAACTATCCTTATGTAACAGGGAAATTTCATTTCTAAACCTCTAACTATATTGGACTTTCTTTATCTCAACTATCTATATGAATTATCGGTTCCAAAATTGTACTATACTCGTGGCTTGCCATCTTACTAATCTTAGTTCCATCCTGATTTGGAACCTTCATACCTCCTTGTCACGAAAATAATAATTTTTAAATATCCTTAGGAACTTCTGTTACTCTTCATGTTTAAAGTATCTCCATAGTTCTTTTATATTATAACCAATAACTTCCTCTTTCCCTTGACCTGTGTATACTTTGGGTCCTTCAGCTATTCACTTAAATGACTTTATAAGGTGCACTTTATTTTAACATTTATTATTGTATCTTAACCAACTATTTGACTTTCTCAGTTTCCTCCTTACTAAGTCTCCGTTGTTTATTAAGCTTTATTTTTCAAGTTCTCACACTTATGACTATCTATGATTTTAGAACTTCATGACTTATAGCTAACCTCTTCATGCATGCTTACTGTTAACTATTGGTTCTATTATTTAGGACGTTACATCAGGGTAGTTTTCTCTAGTGATTCTTCTTGATTAGTCGAGGAGCTATGGGGCAAGGTATTTATACTAAGCCTGATTATATACACTTTTATGCTAAAGATATGTTCTTTATTACTATATTGACACTGGTTATTCTGTTCCGATTTACTCTTTTGCACCTTTGACTTCTTTGCTAGTACAAATATGGTTATTGTCTCACATACGACTTATAAATCTTATATACACCCGATGTTCGTTTACGTGCATTATATCTTGATGGCTCACTCACTGTACTGAATATAACATTGTAGCAACTCATTTCCTCGATCCCTACGATACTATATATCTACCAATCCACCTATACCTGTGACTAAGGTCATTGCAAACCCGTGATGGTTTAACTAATTTAGACAATGACTAGCTATTTCTTAAAGATCGCATGAGTTAAAACATAATAGAACTTGGGTTCCATTCCAATGCTGAGAAATATCATTGTGATGCACTTCTGTTTTCATTTTTAAGTATTCTTCTCATATTGTCGTCGCACATTGACAGTTTTACTTCCAAATCTTATGGTTAGTGTTCTTTTTATCTTCATCTCTACTCTATTCTATACATAAAACTTTGGTGGTCTATGTCATTGTCTCCTTATTAGAATGACATATTTTTCTACATATCCACAGTCATATATAAGGCTGATGCTTTTATATTCCCGTCGTTGCCTAACTACTATTTTATCTCTTTATTGCTTTATCTAGATAACTCATTTGCCAAGTCTTTTAATTAGAGCTTTCTCCCTCTCCTATTATGCTCTTTGCTCTTATACGAAGTGTGAAAGTTTCATATTCCGGTCTTCTTCCATTATACATTCACTTGTTTCTAGGAATTTCTTGAGGCAATCTTCGAGGCCCATCTTTGCTGCTAAAGTATTACGAGGGTTGGGAGGGTGGGTTTTTTCCTAGAGTTTTCTGGTTGCTCTCACTAGTTACCTGTATCGTAGTTGCGCATGCTGCTTATCTATGAGCTTAGGACTCTCTTATTTGCATATTTGGTGTTGGCTTCCAAACTAAGGTATTCATGCTAAAAACTATTTGTATTGCCTTCTTCGACTTTACTCTTAGTTTATCACCGGCTATTGGTTATACAACCTCTTATTGAGAACTTCTATAAGGTTCATACTCTCTCAAACTCCTACCATACTTCCTATGTTATTCTTCCTTACTAAGTTTTTCTCTGTTACTTGACTTTCCTCCTTATCTCGATTTCTTGATTCTCTTAGGTCACCACTTCCTTGGAAACTCCACATTTATAACCAATTATGATATTACTATTGTATCTTTAGCTTGGGTGATGCATTCTCACTAATCCTTTCTTTTCTGGTATGGTGGGAAGCTCTGTATAAGTTGGATACCTTACTCCCGTGTTGCTATGTGGTACTTACTTTAACTCCTTACTCTTTTGAGCCTTTACTTCCTTGAAGGCTTTCCGCCGTGCTATCGATCGGGTTATCCCTTCTAGATTTGGTTAAACCTTCTGTGACTACAAACTACTCCACCTCATACAAGATATTACAATCTTCTGATTCTTATCTAGGTTCTGTTGGACTTCTGGGTTTGGCTGTCACATGATCTATTTATCTTGTCCGATGCTTTTCTTTACTTATTTAACTTCTCGATGGGCCCTAAATTAGGGGTGGATGCATGATTTCCTAGGAGATCTGAGAATGCAATTTTCTGTTAGCTGTTTAAGTCCAACGATAGTCTAGTTGGGTGTCTATACACTTACTGGGGTAAGAGTTAATGGACAGAAAAGTCATCGCTCATTCTACCAGGGTCTGCACCGACTATTCTAAGTCTTAAGGTTTTCACAACCATCTTCAATTATGTCGAGGTTCCATCTGCGTTGTTGTCTTTAAATTATGTTACATCTGCTACTATAGATATTGATCTTCTTGGACAATTATGACCCATACCATCACTATTTGTAAAAGACATGGTGTTCTTTGTACAAATTAACTATGTGACATATGAAATTACTCTTTTATCATTTTGTAATTGGATTACATAGATATATAAATAATAAAAGTCCATATGATTAGTACCAATTAATAAGATATGAGACAATATTAATCCACTAAAGGTTTAATCATTAAATATCCCTAGTCGTAGTATTATCGAGACTGGACATCGATAATGCGGAATAGGCTAGTATTGCACTTGTGCGCGTTATAGAAGTTTAACGACATAGTTCTCATATATTTAAGTATTGGATACTTATGCAAGTGTGATAAGAGGTTCTGTTTGCCAATGGTACGGGAATAGATTCGCTCTGGATAGACCCCTCAGAATCCCATTGATAGTATTACTATGTGTCTTTGTGAATCCGAATCAGGGTAGGTGTATTTGGTCTTAACCCGAGACTTACATCGCTAATACATGCGAAAATCAGTACGCTTTGGTTTTGGTCGTCAGGGGCTTTAACAGGTTCTATGTACGCCTCTTCTGGGTATACTGAGAATCATAGTGTATTGGGTGTGATGTCAAGATGGAAGTATCACTTCAGTCATATGGAGATGATGATCACGTAGGATACGAAACTAGTACTCTTAAGTACTGCAGTCATCGGGATAATATGACTAGGTCATGATTATTCGATTATAGAGACTAGTTTCCAGTGATCTGATATATGCTTCGTACCGGGCAGACACAATTCCAGCCCTAGGCCTAGCATGTGACATCCGATACTGGATCGTAATACGCAATAATTAGTATGCTACGTCTGATAAAGATTATATACTCCTTTAAAGAATATTTCTGGAGAATTGGGCAGACACTGTGCTTTGCTAGAAGCCAACCATGTCTTGTAAATCGCTAAGAATGTGGTACCGGGTACGCACGTGTTCGGATAGTCCGATGACCGTATTTACTACCAATATATCCAGGGATCTCTTGGGTCGCTTCCCGAAGATTCACCGATGACATTTGACTCGAACAAAATTAATTATGAGAGAGAAAATTAATCTGGGATTAATTACGGCAAGAATTAATCTGGGATTAATTGCATCGAGAATTTATCTGGGATTAAATTCGTTGAGAGGAGAGAACGTGATTAATTTAGAATTAATCGGCAAAATGAATTTAATAGTGAAATTTGATTTTACTATTTAATTAATTGGGCTAAAATAATATATTGGATATATTAATTGAAATCAGATTTCAACAACGGAATTAAATTGGACTTTAATTCGAGCGAACGAATTAATTTGAAATTAATTCGTAAGCGACTTTTGTAATAATTTTGCAAGGCATTATTATTTAATTAAATTGGATTTAATAATGTCGCAACGGTAAATTCGTTTAGTTCGGAATTAAATGAACCCGGTCCCAAGCGAAGTTGCGTGTTGAGTTAGCCGACTTAAATTTGGAATTTAAAAGTGGTGGGACCCACTTCACTTACATCAACTTGTTGGACATGTGATGGAAGTGGTTGGGCTTGATTTATGAATTTGATTTGTTGAAAGTAAGGCTTGCTTTACTTATAAAACACTCAAGCTAATTCCAACACACAAACTTAGTATTTAAACCAAGTCAACTTTGGAAATGTGACTAAGTTACTATTCACAGCAAACACAAAACTCTCTCTTCCTCCTCTCTTGCTATGGCCGAAACTTCATCTCTCTTGGAGATAAATTTTTTCTTTCAATTTTGATCAATGCTAGCACATTAAGAGTCAAAAGAAGGTGATAGGGAAACTCACCCAAGTGTTGGAAACACTCAAGAAAGATTGGAGCTTCCATCTATATCCATGAAAGTTTTGAAATCTCATCCAACCAATGTAAGTTTTTCCGCAACTTTATTTGGTAATTTTCACACACGAATCACTCTTAGAGATCTTTGGCATATTCTAGGAACACTAACAATGGTATCAGAGCGAGATCTAAGCTTGATTTGGATTTAGGGTTTATGGACTTTATTTTGGATTTTTTGCTTGGAGCTTGATTTTCCTAAATTGGTTGTTTTGTTGTTGTTGGATGATGATGAATTGGATTTGTACATCAATAGAATTGAGAAAAATTGATTGGATCAAAAATCCCCAATTCTTTTCCCTTGGCCGAAACTTGAACCCTTAATTGCTCATGGTAATTTTGATAATTAGACAATTGGATGTGTTTTTGGCATGAAATGTATATTAATTGTTGGTTTAATTGGATTGAAATCAAAATTGGATGTTAATTTCATGTTAATTGCCGTGAGTGAAGCATGTTTAATAGATTGATTTTGCTTCAATTTGTATTGGACATGAATTGGAATTGAAGAGCATGATTAATTGATTTAATTAATATTTTGGAAACATTAGATTAGTTGATTAATTATGTTAATTACACTTGAATTGGATTAATATGTAATTTGGAATAATGTATTAATTTAATTGTTGTAATTGGGCTTAATGGGCTTGATTGGGCTAAGTTTGGTTTTGGACAATTGGGTTAGATCCAATTGGGCCTAAAACCATTTTCATAAAGTTCAAATATGACTAATTGGGCCTAATGGGCCAAAATTGATTTTTGGGCAAAGGGTGATTCCTAATTGAGCCTTGGCATCTTGGGTTTGATCCATAATGGCCAAAGCCCATGCCTAAAGAATTAATTAAAAGCCCATTGGACTTTAATTAAATAATATTGGATACTAATTGGGCCTTTGAGACCCATGAAGATTGGATTTGGAATCCAAGTCTAAAAGGCACTATCAAAGTGTAATTGTTTAATTTGGAATTAAATATGAATTAGTATTGGATACAATTTACATTGGATTTAAAATTGTAGTTCGATATAATTCAAGAATACGTACTTTGAGTATTTATTCTTAAACGAGTTGGACTCGCGCAAATCAAATCGTTGTTTGAACATTGGATGGTCATTAATTCAAATATTAATTAATTGGATTAGATTGATTGAATAACATGCTATGTGTGAATACTTGGATGTATTGTATGAATAATGTATATCGGATAGATATTAGAAGGGTGAGGGCAATTTTGGAAATTATTGTAATAAATTTAGAATTTATTTAAATTGGACCTGTGTGTCCAGCATATTATCTCTATTTTCTTTGTATTTCTCTTCTCACCAATTCCCCTCAATGCAAATGAGGTTTCTTTAATGTATTATGTAATTGGGTAGAAGTATGAATAGTGCTAGCAGGAGAGAGGAAATGGAGAGATTTGTTCTAGGAATAAATTTGTTATATATCCATCCGTATATCATTATTAATTTATTTTGCGCCTTATTATGCTTTTAAAATGCATGCTTAAGGGTGTATGATGAGACCTAATCAAAGATAATAAATTGGTTGCCAATTACGCAAAAACCCTCATCAAATATTAAGCGTTTTTCCTTCCATTGAGTGGCTCTCTCTCAAGATCCAAGTTTGGCATTGGTTTGTTGGCCAAATTCAAGATCAATGTCCATCGCGGATGTGTTTGAACCACGAAAGCTTTGTTTTATATCGCATGTCTTGGGCGGTTGTGATTTGTTGGCCAAAGTCAAGGTCACTTATAGTTCATCAATGTGGATTACAAAGCTTTCCCACTGTCAATGGGTCCCGCTTAACTGGAATCATTAAGCTTGTTGAGCCAAAGCCAAGGCTTAGTTGATTCAGAGGAAATAGGTTAGGAAATATATTGGATATATTTACATATATTTGATATATGTTTCGGACTTGAAGGTCCACCTACTGGATCTAGGAATTGGATGTGATCCAATTGATCTTAGAGATCTACCTAGTTAAGTTTCATACAACTTGTTGGCCAAAGTCAAGGTTGTGTGTTATTTAATGGGATCCTAGCCCACTAGGAAACTAGGTTTCCCGAGTACTCCACAGAGAGTTAGAGGCTCGCCGAAAAATAGTGGGAGTCAAGTATTAAATTTGCAATTTTGTTTAAATACTTGCCAATACGCGCTCTTTTATTTTAATTTATCGTTGTTATAAATATATTAGTTGGACTAATATTGAATATTGCTTTCTTTGAACAGTTAGACTGTACAACACACTACTCCACTTGTAGTTGATTATATAGTTGGACTATAATAATCATTACATTTTGAGTGTACCCAAAATCGTTGATTGGATAGTTGGACTATATCAATCAAGATGGCTGGAAAGATTAACGTTGCGGACATAATCATGGGCGATAATATCTTTAACGGCTCTAATTTTCTAGATTGGGAAATGAATCTTAGGATAGTCCTGGAAGCCAAGAAGTTACTCTATGTAATAGAGAAACCTCTCGGGCCTGAGCCCGGAATTGAGCAAATAGTAGAGCATGAGCTTTGGGAGACTCATCATGATGATAACGTTAGTGCTCAATCCATCATGCTTGCCGTAATGAATCCTTAATTTCGTCGTCAGAACTAAGGATTAGATCCTTATACCATGATGTTGAAATTAAAGGATCTTCATAGATCTAACCTTAAATATTAGAAGTATGAATTACAAAAGAATCTCTTTCACTCGTGCAAGTTAGAGGGTACATCTGTCGAGCACTAGGTGTCGCAGATGATTACTGACATCGAATAGCTAAGGTTAGCTCGGCATTACCTACGAGGCCGAGACTTCCATAGATTTGATCTTACAGTCTCTGCCCGAATACTGGGGCAGATTCATCATGAACCAAGAGAAAACTATTGGAGAGTTAATGGTTATGCTCAAGAAGGTAGAGCCAAAGCTTCTAAAAGGGCAAGAAACGCAAGACGCATCTTTCTTCGACATCCTAGAAGGCCAAGGATTGGCCGAAGGCTTCTAGAGGTGTGAAGAAAATGGGGAAAGGCAATATCGTCACAGTCTTCTGGGAAGACAAATGACATATCCCAAGATATCTACCTAAACTGTGGCAAATGGGGTCACTGGAAGCGTGACTTCCGTATGGACAAGGCAGACATGAAGGAAGTGAAAGCGGGCAAGGCTTTGACTTCAGATATGTTTGTTATAAACTTGTCCACTACTAGTTTTATAATTGGATTTTGATACTGGATGTGGTACATACATATGTACTGATGTGCGGGATCTGCTGATTAGCAGGAGACTAGCTTCGGATGAGATTGACCTGCGAGTCAGAAACGGGACGAGAGTCACTGTTTTGGCTGTGGGAACCTAAGTTTTAGAACAGCCATTTGGGCATGTACTTAAATTAGGAAACTATTATAATATACCTAGTTTGACTAGATATATTATCTCTATATCTAGTTTAACCTGTTGCGGGTATACCTTTATGTTATAGAACACTGGGTGTTTTGTTTATAAAGATGATTTTGAGATATACACATTAGATGTGAATAACAGTATTTATATCTTGAATATAAATGAATCTCAAACATATAATATGACAAATAAAAAGGCTCAAACTGAATAAATCGGATGAGACTTATTTGTGACATTGTTGTCTGAGACACATTAACAAGACTCGTATATCCGCACTTTCGAAGAGTGGATACTTGGACGGATTTGATCCTATTTCAAATGATTTCTGCAAATCTTGTTTATTAGGCAAAGAGCCTAAAACACCTTTTAGCGGCAAAGGGTGTACGTGCCACCGAGCTGTTTACCCCTCGTTCATGGTGACGTATGTGGGCCCATGTCTATCTAGGCTAGAGGTGGTTATAAAAATACTTCGTAACCTTTACGGATGTTGCATCGCGTTATGGTTATGTGTATCTTATGAAACACAAATCGGAAACTTTTGATAAATTCAAAGAGTTTCGACATGAAGTAGAAAAACAGACGGGCAAAAGTATTAGGATATTACGGTTGGACCGTAGTGGAAAATACTTGAGCAATAGGTTTCTCGATCACTTGAAAGAGTATGGTATTCTTTCATAGTGGACTCCTCCCGGAACACCTCAATTGAATGGTGTGTCCGTATGGAAAAACTGAACTTTGTTGGACATGATAAGGTTAATGATGAGTCGCACTGAGCTACCAATTTCCTTCACGGGATACGCATTAAACAATGCAATACTTATTTTGAATAAGGTTCCGTCAAAGTCGGTTGGATAGACTCCATATGAAATATGGACAGGAAAGAAATCGGGTTTCTCATTCCTGAAGATTTGAGAATACTAGGCATATGTTTGGATGATACCAAACTACAACCTGTAGGACACAGGACCTGGGCGACGCCGTTTCTAGGCTCGCGGCACTAGTTGGGAAATACTAAATAATATGGAGTCGCCACCCGGTGTGAACCGGGACAAAGATTTAAGGCCGCACTCACCCCTCGCAAGGGAAGACCTCAAACCATTTGGTGGTCGGAATGGTCCCTTACTTATGTCACTTGTAATGAAAGGATTTATGTAATAATTTAATCAAGCTTAAGTAACACTTATTTCCAAGAGTATCATGCTTCTAAATTTTCATATGCAAAATAAAACTTATGTACACATTTCACATATATCTTACATTTAAAATTGCATGCTTAACATATATCAAAATAGCCACGAACATACAATTTCATTTGCATATTACATTCAGGAAAACACAAGCACATATATTAACCATACAAACACACATATGGGCACTTTTCCAAGTGGTACGTGGAATTGTATCCCAAGTACAGACCGCACTACCGTCCATTCGGAATCGGCTACGAAATTTACGTCTGGGTTTCCATCCGATATACCGCAAGATATAATACTCAAATGTTATCACGACATAAGCATATGGATTGTAATACATTAATATATTTGTATTCATACATGTGGGGGTAGCTACTAGGAAAACTATGCATGGAATCTAATGAAGAGGACTCAGCTCAGTGGGTGCGCGTTCGCGTAGCGTTCGGGAACGCGTGCGAACGGTAAACAGAAGGTTCGCGTTCGTATGGCGTTTGATAACGCGTTCGAACATAAATGAAACAGAATGCTCTCGTTCGTGGGGCGTTAGTTAACGCGTTCGAACGGAAATGAAACAGAATGCTCGCGTTCGTATGGCGTTTGATAATGCGTTCGAACAGAGATGAGACCTGAGGCATGATAAGGCAAAATGCATGCGCGTTCGAGTTGCGTTCGTAAACGCGTTCGAACGGGAACAGACCTGATGCATGAAATGAGACGCAATACGACAAAAATAAAGGGGCGCGGCGAAGTACTACTGCCGTAAAGGCGGCCTTTTGGGGCTCTTGATCTCTCAAAGAGAGGACCTTTAGACCAACATACTAAGCCCATGCGCGTCGCATCACATCATACATACAAACATAAAGACAATCATATCAAACTAAATATGCCCGATTGAGCGTATCTTGCATTCAAACGGACACATATCAACCGGCGCGTCAAAGCATCGTGGTAAAGGGCTTTAAACCCCTCCCCATAGGGGATCTCACATCACACTTACTAAGCCCATGCGCTCGATTGAATCATGCATACAAAGAATTAAAGCATAATATTAAACGTAGTATGCCCGATTGAATGTATCTCGCATTCAACCGAACACACATCAATCGGTGCGGCAAAGCATCGTGGTGAAGGATTTTAAACCTTCTGATTATGGGACCTTTCATCGCACTTACTGAGCCCATGCACTCGATTATATCATACGCGAATAAGCGACATACAGAATTTAAATAATAAGAAATAGATAAACCAAAGCAACACAAAACAAGAGAAGGTGCCGTTTACTCAAGTGGTACGTGGAGTTGTGTCCCAAGTACAGACCGCACTACCGTTCATTCGGATTCGGCTACGGAATTTACGTCTGGGTTTCCATCCTATATACCACAAGAGACAACACTCTTCCATTTCATTCAAGCCACAACATGCATCTATAAACGACTCTCATGCTAATAAAATTCAATAATGAAAGAAACGAATATAAACTAATGAAAAAGTGCCCTCAGGTCTAACCTTTTAAGTCGTCTCTCGGACTCGCGTTTCACGAAGATCGGAAGGGGTAAAGCTCCGCAACTCTTCCGGTTCACTGGTTCACTGCTCTCGTTCGTTGTCTTACTGTTTTGGGTCGTCGTCCTCTATCTTTTGCTGCTGTTTTGACTCCGATTCGCTGCCGCTGCTACTGTTTTGCTGCTGTATTTTAGTTACTGTTTTTGGGATGTTTTGGCTACTGTTTTGGGTGTTATTTTCGGTGGTGTTATGGTGTGGTTCGGAGGCTGTTTTATGTGTGTGTTTAGGGCTGCTGTATGCGTGTTTTAGGGCTGTTTGGGATGTGTTTTTCGGTGAGGTGAAGGGGCTGTTCGGGATGTGTTTTGGTCAAGGCGATGGGGATTCTTTGGTTTATGATCTTTTTGTTATTGAGAGTGAGGGAGAGTTGTGTCTATGAGCTAGCTAGGCTTTTTTTTTTATTTTTATGAATGAGCTAGGGTTGAGAAGGTTGGTGAAGGGTTCTTTTTATAGGCAAAGGGTTAGGCTTGACAAGGAAAGGGATTTGATTGGCTTGGATAAGGGAAGTCAAAGATTGAGGGCGGGACAAATCTTGGCTAGATAGGGAAGGTTGAATATTTAGTTTATGTTGATTAGGCATACAATATTTTAGATTGGTAATTATCTTATTAGATTAGGAAGTCAAATATATGATTGGCTTTAATTGGTTAGGATTGATTTTAACTGGTATGATTATATTTGATTGGCTTGGATTAGGCATTTAGTTTGTTGATTGATTTTAATTAGGCATGCAATTTCTTTAATTTGTGTAAGTATTTTATTTAATTTGGTATGTGATTTTTAGATTTGTTTTGATTTCACCATGTGTTAAATATGTGTTTTAAGTGGGTTTGGGCGTGTGGGCCAAGGTTTGGGCGAATTGGGCTTAATGTGAGGCTAGCAGCAAAACCAGAATTACCAACACCGTTCGAACGCCTCATCGAACGTGGCACGAACGCCCGTAATCTGCCTGACGTTCGAACGAAGTAACGAACGCAGCACCAACGAAAACAGTGAACCTTGTTTATTCTGAATTCCCCTTCCGACGTCCGTTTTCCGCGACCTCCGTGACTTAAAAGGTAGTGTCTCCAAAATGAGACTCATCATAGGGACTTATGTGTAAAAATGCAGTGCCTACAGTCGCCCCCACTTTGATGAGACTTGTTTAATGTGCAACAGTGACAATCCTATCAAAGTTATGCAATGCATTTTCACTTACCTGGCTCGCCAGCTGCCACTTGACTTACCCTGTGTTGAGTTGAGTTGATTTGGATGGTGAGGTGATGCGACCCCTGGTTCATTCCCGAACCGTGCTTCCATTCTTGGAGTGCCATTCTCGGCCTGTTCCTTCCTGAACTGTATTGAGATGAGGCTTTATTCCTCCCGAGCTTTATTCCCGGACTGTTGAGATGAGGCTTTATTCCTCCGAGCTTTATTCCCGAACTGCTGACTGTATAGAGATAAGGCTTTATTCCATAATTGTTTGGACTGTGGGCTTTATTCCCGAACTTTATTGAGATGAGGCCATATTCCCCTGTACTTTGTTCCCGAACTGTTGCGATGAGGCTTTATTCCTCCCGAGCTTTATTCTCGAACTGTTGAGATGAGGCTCTATTCCTCCCGGGCTTTATTCCCGAACTGTTGAGATGAGGCTTTATTCCCCTTGAGCTTTATTCTCAAACTATACTGATATGAGACTTTCTTCCCCTTGAGCTTTGTTCTCAAACTATACTGATATGAGGCTTTCTTCCCCTTGAGCTTTGTTCTCAAACTATACTGATATGAGGCTTTCTTCCCCTTGAGCTTTGTTCTCAGACTATACTGACATGAGGCTTTCTTCCCCTTGAGCTTTGTTCTCAAACTATACTGACATGAGGCTTTCTTCCCCTTGAGCTTTGTTCTCAAGCTATACTGGTATGAGGCTTTATTCCTCCCGAGCTTTATTCCCGAACTATACTGACATGAGGCTTTCTTCCCCTTGAGCTTTGTTCTCAAACTATATTGATATGAGGCTTTCTTCCTCTAAGCTAAGGATGATGTGGGCCTCGGCCCTGAACTGATACTGATATGGGCCTCGCCCTCAAACTGATATTGATATGGGCCTTGCCCCTATGTGGATATTGATATGGGCCTCGCCCCCATGCTGATACTGATGCTAATATTGATGCTTCTGACTGGCTTTCATTTGCCGCTTTCTCTCTTTCTTCTTCAAAACCTGTGAACACAAAACAAACACAAAACACAAAAAGAATGCAAAATATGTTACGTGTATGCATGTATGCATGAGTTTTCTTATCCCGTTGGGTTAGGTTTTCTATCAATTCTCTTGATGACCATTCTTCTCTTAGGGAAAGTACCATTTCCACCTGTCTACATTGATTTGTTCCAGGAACCCGTTTCTTTCCAGGTCTAACAGTCCCACTGTCTCCATTTCCCAATTCCTGAATGGCTAACTTATCTTTTCTGCTTGCTTCTTTTGAGGATTCCCTACGTTCTGAGCATCACATTACCAAGATTGAACACTCTCATGTTGCAAGTTTGAAAGTAATAGTCTTAGGCAGATAAATGAAATGATCGCCTTTATTATTGTTGAGGAAACGTTCGAACAGGTAAACAAAATCAATGTCTTTATTAAAAGTGCAAGATAAACTAGGAGAAACAACAGTGCCTTCTTCTTCAGCCCATGGTTCTTCACCATTGTTATCCCTTATTCCTATGAAGCTGAGTGGTTGAGAGTTTGGAGGACAAGGGTTTCGGGTAGGCCAGAGTTGATCATGTAGTTGGGTAGGGGATTTCTGTGTGCGTTGGGTTGTTCTTTCTCTGGGTCGGGTATTGTATGGGCATCGATGA
The DNA here is from genome assembly GCA_019454045.1 of Zanthoxylum bungeanum. Taxonomy (NCBI): domain Eukaryota; kingdom Viridiplantae; phylum Streptophyta; class Magnoliopsida; order Sapindales; family Rutaceae; genus Zanthoxylum; species Zanthoxylum bungeanum. The sequence continues at coordinate 336,628 of SKCR01033757.1, forward strand.
GGTTTTGGATTTCATGTCTGAGGCGGGCGCAGTTTTCGGTGTCATGGCCTTTTTCTTGGTGGAAGTGACAGTATAAGTTTAAGTTCATGTGAGGTGGCACAGGATTTGGAATGGGCCTAGGTTCCAAAGGTTTTAAGAGTCCTTGCGCCTTCAGCTTTTCGAATACCTTTGAAAGAGGCTTACCAAGGTTAGAAAATCATCTGTTCTTAATGGCAGTGACCTCAGCAGTAGCAGGCATAGTCCCTGAATGTCCCCCAATATTCCTTCTGTTCTGTCCATAAAACTTTCTGTTCTCGGCTTCCTCCTCCTCAATATCCATAACTGTCTCCCTCAGCTGTCGAAAATCAGTAATCATCGAAGTCATTCTCCTTAGTTTGCCATAAATAGAGGGGTTGGTGCCCTTGATGATCATTTTGATCTGGTCCTTTTCTGAGGGCCGGGTCTGCATCTTCAGAAGCTGGCTCCTCCAGCGGTCCACATATTCCTTGAAATTTTCCTCTGGCTTCTGCTTGATATTTTCTAAGTCACGGAGTGACAAGTCAATCTCCAGGTCCGTGACATATTGCTTTAAGAAAGCATCAGCTAGCTCCCTCCAATCTTCCTTAACCTGCTTGTCCAGGTTATGGTACCATACTACGGGTGCCCCCTCGAGTGACATCCCGAACATCTTTTGTACTTGGTGCTGAGACAGGCCAACTGAACTCATAACAGACACATACTGATGGAGATGCACCCTCGCATCTCCGTTCCCATTGAACTTAGTCAAATCCGGCATCATAAACTGCGCCGGCAACTGCTCCTCAAACGTCATTGTCTCATAATCTAGCAAATCTTCATTCTTACCCCTCATCTTGCGGGTAACAGATTCAACCTGATCCCTGAGTTTCTGTATCTCGGCCAGAGACCCAATCACTCTGTCTGTTGCATACTCTGCCATATCATCATCAAAAGCGGGGATATCATCCCCCAACCCATTCGGAGGCTCCTCGCGCTTCCCATTCTTAGAATTTCCCCCAGCACGGGGCACAGCCATATTTGTCATGGCAGTAGTCAAGGCTTGCAACTGTTCAGTAATCTTGGCGAAGCCATTTTCCAACTGATCTATCCGGGATACCTCAATATCTGATTCACTCATGTCTGTTCTCAGTATTTTGGTGAGTCTTCCCTCTTTTCTAACCCAACGGGAATCTATGATGGCTTTCAGAACACAAGGATTAACATGATGTATGTATGCATGGGGTGCATGAGATGCATGTAACATATATAACATACTAAATCAACTAAAATTCTCAAACAAATCGGCCCGTTATCATTTTGGAATCTTTCGGGCTAATCGTCATAGGAGTGAACCCATCCCAGTTTAAATGGCCCAATGAGTTCACATCTCATGACAAAGTGCCCGACTAAACCTAAATGATAACGTTCTGAACATAATCACAAAGTGGCCCATCAATCACTTAGAAGCCTATGGCCCAATAGTCATGAAATACGTTCTTGTCCCAGTTTAAATGGCCCAACAAGCCCATATCCCATGACAGATGGTCCAAATGGATTCAAACGACGATGTTCCCAAACACAAGCATAGAAGAAAGATGATGCAAACATGACATAATAATTTCTACAATAATGGCCTATCAACATTTCAGAAGCTTTTGGCCTAATAGTCATAAGGTGCGAACTTGCCCCAGTTTAAATGGCCCAGCAAGCCCGCATTTCTGACAATAGTCCAACTGCATCCAAATGAGGATGGTCCACAAGCACATATTCAAGGAAATAATTGTTACTTTAGCCAACCCGGTTTATGGGTGGGTTAGTAAGAGTATAGACAAAGGCTCTCACCGGCGAAGGATGGCCCACAACTAGGTCTCCCCACTCAAGGGTTCGAGCAACCATGTGAGCGCACCCTTTTTTTATACACTAAGGTACGTGCCAATGAGCTATGGTGTGTGACGGACTGTCAAATGGATTTCCCGTTGTAGATTCCCCAGAGGGAAGGTGGAGCGAGGCTCACTTAAATACCCAAGCCTCTTAGGCTCTTATCGCTTGTTGTCAGGAATAAACAACGAGTCCTCCAAATTAGTCCATCACAAAGGCTACGAGTAGATGGCCATATAGGTGTCCTCACAGCTTTTCCTTCTAGAAAGGTAGTGAGTGAAGGAAGACACCAAACCATTACCTAGCCTCAAAATGCCTTTGATTAAACCCTCACTTTACCCACTATAGACACGGTCAATTAAAACATATATCCAAACATTACAAGACAATATTCGGGGCCGATTCTCTATCCCCAGTGGAGTCGCCAGACTGTAGGACACAGGACCTGGGCGACGCCGTTTCTAGGCTCGCGGCACTAGTTGGGAAATACTAAATAATATGGAGTCGCCACCCGGTGTGAACCGAGACAAAGATTTAAGGCCGCACTCACCCCTCGCAAGGGAAGACCTCAAACCATTGGGTTCAGAATGGTCCCTTACTTATGTCACTTGTAATGAAAGGATTTATGTAATAATTTAATCAAGCTTAAGTAACACTTATTTCCAAGAGTATCATGCTTTTAAATTTTCATATGCAAAATAAAACTTATGTACACATTTCACATATATCTTACATTTAAAATGCATGCTTAACATATATCAAAATAGCCACGAACATACAATTTCATTTGCATATGACATTCAGGAAAACACAAGCACATATATTAACCATACAAACACACATATGGGCACTTTTCCAAGTGGTACGTGGAATTGTATCCCAAGTACAGACCGCACTACCGTCCATTCGGAATCAGCTACATAATTTACGTCTGGGTTTCCATCCGATATACCGCAAGAAATAATACTCAAATGTTATCACGACATAAGCATATGGATTGTAATACATTAATATATTTGTATTCATACATGTGGGGGTAGCTACTAGGAAAACTATGCATGGAATCTAATGAAGAGGACTCAGCTCAGTGGGTGCGCGTTCGCGTAGCGTTCGGGAACGCGTGCGAACCGTAAACAGAAGGTTCGCGTTCGTGTAGCATCCGAGAACGCGTTCGAACGGAACCAGACCTGATACATTATGAAACTAAGAAAGTGCGTGTGCATTCGTGTAGCGTTCGTAAACGCGTTCGAACGGTAAACAGAAGGTTCGCGTTCGTATGGCGTTTGATAACGCGTTCGAACATAAATGAAACAGAATGCTCTCGTTCGTGGGGCGTTAGTTAACGCGTTCGAACGGAAATGAAACAGAATGCTCGCGTTCGTATGGCGTTTGATAACGCGTTCGAACAGAGATGAGACCTGAGGCATGATAAGGCAAAATGCATGCGCGTTCGAGTTGCGTTCGTAAACGCGTTCGAACGGGAACAGACCTGATGCATGAAATGAGACGCAATACGACAAAAATAAAGAGGCGCGGCGAAGTACTGCCGTAAAAGCGGCCTTTTGGGGCTCTTGATCTCTCAAAGAGATGACCTTTAGACCAACATACTAAGCCCATGCGCGTCGCATCACATCATACATACAAACATAAAGACAATCATATCAAACTAAATATGCCCGATTGAGCGTATCTTGCATTCAAACGGACACATATCAACCGACGCGGCAAAGCATCGTGGTAAAGGGCTTTAAACCCCTCCCCATAGGGGATCTCACATCACACTTACTAAGCCCATGCGCTCGATTGAATCATGCATACAAAGAATTAAAAGCAATAATATTAAACGTAGTGTGCCCGATTGAATGTATCTCGCATTCAACCGAACACACATCAATCGGTGCGGCAAAACATCGTGGTGAAGGATTTTAACCCTTCTGATTAGGGGACCTTACATCTCACTTACTGAGCCCATACACTCGATTATATCATACGCGAATAAGCGACATACAGAATTTAAATAATAAGAAATAGATAAACCAAAGCAACACAAAACAAGAGAAGGTGCCGTTTACTCAAGTGGTACGTGGAGTTGTGTCCCAAGTACAGACCGCAGTACCGTCCATTTGGATTCGGCTACGGAATTTACGTCTGGGTTTCCATCCTATATACCACAAGAGACAACACTCTTCCATTTCATTCAAGCCACAACATGCATCTATAAACGACTCTCATGCGAATAAAATTCAATAATGAAAGAAACGAATATAAACTAATGAAAAAGTGCCCTCAGGTCTAACCTTTTAAGTCGTCTCTCGGACTCGCGTTTCACGAAGATCGGAAGGGGTAAAGCTCCGCAACTCTTCCGGTTCACTGGTTCACTGCTCTCGTTCGTTGTCTTACTGTTTTGGGTCGTCGTCCTCTATCTTTTGCTGCTGTTTTGACTCCGATTCGCTGCCGCTGCTACTGTTTTGCTGCTGTATTTTAGTTACTGTTTTTGGGATGTTTTGGCTACTGTTTTGGGTGTTATTTTCGGTGGTGTTATGGTGTGGTTCGGGGGCTGTTTTATGTGTGTGTTTAGGGCTGCTGTATGCGTGTTTTAGGGCTGTTTGGGATGTGTTTTTCGGTGAGGTGAAGGGGCTGTTCGGGATGTGTTTTGGTCAAGGCGATGGGGATTCTTTGGTTTGTGATCTTTTTGTTATTGAGAGTGAGGGAGAGTTGTGTCTATGAGCTAGCTAGGCTTTTTTTTTTTTTTTTTATGAATGAGCTAGGGTTGAGAAGGTTGGTGAAGGGTTCTTTTTATAGGCAAAGGGTTAGGCTTGACAAGGAAAGGGATTTGATTGGCTTGGATAAGGGAAGTCAAAGATTGTGGGAGGGACAAATCTTGGCTAGATAGGGAAGGTTGAATATTTAGTTTATGTTGATTAGGCATACAATATTTTAGATTGGTAATTATCTTATTAGATTAGGAAGTCAAATATATGATTGGCTTTAATTGGTTAGGATTGATTTTAACTTGGTATGATTATATTTGATTGGCTTGGATTAGGCATTTAGTTTGTTGATTGATTTTAATTAGGCATGCAATTTCTTTAATTTGTGTAAGTATTTTATTTAATTTGGTATGTGATTTTTAGATTTGTTTTGATTTCACCATGTGTTAAATATGTGTTTTAAGTGGGTTTGGGCGTGTGGGCCAAGGTTTGGGCGAATTGGGCTTAATGTGAGGCTAGCAGCAAAACCAGAATTACCAACACCGTTCGAACGCCTCATCGAACATGGCACGAACGTCCGTAATCTGCCTGACGTTCGAACGAAGTAACGAACGCAGCACCAACGAAAACAGTGAACCTTGTTTATTCTGAATTCCCCTTCCGACGTCCGTTTTCCGCGACCTCCGTGACTTAAAAGGTAGTGTCTCCAAAATGAGACTCATCATAGGGACTTATGTGTAAAAATGCAGTGCCTACACAACCCAAATTGGATAAGTGCCCATATGTAATTGGTTATCCTAAGGAAACTAATTCCACAACTCACAAGAGAACAAAGATATTTGTTGCTCTCCATGCGGTTTTCCTAAGAGGAATACCTAAATGCAGTGATAAGTGGGAGGAAAGTAGAAATCGATGAAAATCGGAGTAATACTGTTCCTGGCACCGATCCCTTAACGAAACATGAACAGTTCATCAAGGATGAATCTATTCCACAATCTTCTAATACACAAGAACCGCGTAGGTTTGAGAGAGTCAGAAAACAACCTTAGAGATATGGGTTTCTGATCTCACCTCATAAAGATATTAATCTTATTGAGGATAATGAGCCGGCTACGTATGAGGAAGCGATACAAGGTATCGACTCCGTTATATGGCAAGGTGCCATGAAGTCCGAAATGGATACCATGTATACAACCAAGTTTGGACACTAGTTGATGTACTAGAAGACATTGTGCCTATTGTGTTGGATAATTATGACCTATAGCATCACTATTTGTACAGATCATGGTGTTGTTGTACAAATTAACTATGTGACAAAGGAGATTGCACTCTTATAATTTATGATTAGATCACCTAGATATATAAATGATATGAGGTCCCTATGATTTGTTCCTGGACCGAGAATGATATGAGACAGTATCAGTCCACAAAGGATAAATCATTTAATATCCCTAGTCAGAGTATTATCGAGATTGGACATCGATAAATACGTAAAAGACTAGTATTGCACTTGTGCGCGTTGTGAGGGCACAACGGCATAGTTCTCATATATTTGGGTATATGATACTCATGCAATTGTAATATGAGGTTGTGTTTCACCGATGGTACGGGAAACAGCTTCGCTCTTGAAAGACCCCCTCAGAATTCCATTGGTAGTATGACTATGTGTCTATGGAAGTCCGAAATCAGGGTAGGTGTATTTGGTCTTAACCTGAGACTTGCACCACTAATACTTGCGACAATCAATATACTTTGGTTGCGGTCATCCAGGGCTTTAACAGGTTCTGTGTACGCCAATGCTGAGTATATTGAGAATCATAGTGTGTTGGGTGTGATGTCAATACGGAAGTGTCACTCCAGTCATATGGAGATGATGGTCACATAGGATACGGTACTAGTACTCTTAAGTACTGCAGTCATCGGGATAAAATGACAAGGTCATGTTTATCCGATTATAGAGACTAGTTATCAGACATCCGACATGTGCTTCGTACGGGGCAGACACAATTCCAGCCCTAGACCTAGCACGTGATCATCCGATACTGGACAGAAATATGCAATACTATATATTCTACGCCTGATGTAGATCCTTATTCCTGTAAGGATATTTCTGGAGAATTGGGTAGGCATGGCGCTTTGCTAGAAGCCAACCTTGTCTTGTAAATTGGTAAAACGTAGTACTTGGTACTTACGTGTTCGGATAGTCCGACGACCGAATTTACTGCCAACATATTCGGGGATCTCATGGGTCACTTCCCAAAGATTCACCGATGACGTATGACTCGCACTCTAAATTAATCTGGGATAAATTATAAGAGAGAGAAAATTAATCTGAGATTAATTGCGGAGATATTTTATCTGGGATAAAATATCATTTAAAGAGAGATAACGATTAATTTGGAATTAATCGGTAAATTAATATATTTGATACATTAAACAAAATTGTATTTTGACGTGGAATTAAAATTAGATTTTAATTCGGGCGAACGAATTAATTTAGAATTAATTCGTTAGCGACATGAATAGTAATTATGCTAGGAATGATTATTTAATTAAATTAGATTTAATTGCGACGCAACGGAAAATTCGTTAATTTGGAATTAGCGAACTCGAGCCCGAGATTATTTGCGAGCGCATTCGTATTTCGAATTCGAGTGCGGCACGCAAGTCAAATCAAGCGTCAAATCGCTAGTCGCATCAAGCGTCACATCATTCGTCAATCAAGTGATGGATGTCTTTCACTTTGAGTGATTGACGCAAGTCACTATTCATGATTGATGGATTGATGAGTTGATGTTGGTGGTTGGAGCCATTTATGGCTTGACTTTTGAAAGTGAAAAAGGGTATATGTTTATTTTGTTTTTAGAAAACAAAAATACATTTAAATTTTTTCATCTCTCTCACACATCTCTGTCCCATCTCTTTCTTCTTCTCTACAAACGCCCAAGGGGCTGTGAAAACCTTCTGGTTTTCTGTCAAAACTGAGAGCCAAATGGAAGCCAAGAGTCGTGATTTTATGGCAAAATTGGGAGTGCTAGCACACTACGAAGACATTCGAAGGTGATAAGGAAGTCTACCAATGAGCCGGGAATCGTTTGACGAAGCTTGGAGCTTGTTCGAGGAGCTCAAAAACAGAAAATGGAGGAGCAGCTCACTGCCACTGTCGTGAGGTACAGATGGCAGAAAATGGAATTTTTGTTGCCTACTGCGTCGCTCAACCGATCGATGTAAGTATTCCGTGACTTTCTCAATTGTATTCACACATGTTTATATGCTTTTGATTTGATCCTTGGGATCGTAGAACTCCAACAATGGTATCAGAGCGAGTAAAAGCATGAAAAACGACTTAGGGTTAAAATTTGGGTAATTTTGCTTGGAGCATGATTTTGTCAAATTGAGTGTTTGGTTATGTTTATTTGATGTTAACTTAGAGTTATATATGTCTAATTTGGAGAAAAATTGATTGGATCAAATTTCCCCAAATTCTTGATCATGGCCGAATGATACCCTAATTTGTGAGTCTTGGAATTTTTTTGATTTTGTTCATTGGATGAATTGGAAATCATTTGGGGATATTGATTTAATGTTGAATTGAATTTAATTGGATTGAATTTGATTTGGATAAAATAATTCCCCATTGCCGAGACATAAAGTAGCATGTATGGGTTTGATTTTTTGATCAAAATATGTTGGACATGTTTTGCGGTTAATGAGCATGATTAATGTATAAATTGATTTTAGAAATGTTAATTGGGCGGTTAATCATGATATATACACTTTAGGTTAATTAAATGTGAAATTAGATTTTTTGTGTTTAATTAAGTTGGGCCTTAAAATTGGATTTGGGCTTTAATGTTGTAAATGGGCTTATGGGCTTTGTTGTACAAAGTTGGGTTTAGGTACAAATTGGTTGGATCCAATTGGGCCCAAAACCGCTTCCATAAAGCCCAAATGCGACTTAATGAACCTTTAAAGTTTAATTGGGCCTAATGGGCCAAAATTGATTTCTGGCTTATGGGGTAATTCCTGAATTGGACTTTGGTTATCGGTTAGATCTGAGTTGACCAAAAGTCCACGCCTTAAAGAAATTAATTAAAAGCCCATTGGACTTTAATTAAATTGACGTTGGACGTTAATCGGGCTTTGAGACCCGTAATGATTAAATTGGAATTTAAGTCGTAAAAGGTTTATTATTAAAGTGTAATGTTTAATTTTGAATTAAATAAGTGAATTAGAATTAAATGCATATTAAATTGGATTTAATGTTGTAGTTTAATTTAATTCGAGAATTCGTACTTTGAGTACTTATTCGCAAAACGAGTTTGACTCGAGCAAAATCAAATCGTTGTTTGAACATTGGATGATCACTAATTATCAGATTAATTAATTTGATTAGATTGATTGATAGCATGCTTGTGTGAATACATGGTGCGATGCATGAATAATGTATATCAGATGGATATTAGATGGGTGGGACAATTTTAGAATTGTTGTAATAAATTTGATTTATTAATTGGACCTGCGTGTCCAGCCTTATCACCTCCATATTCTTTGTATTCTCTTCTCACCTATTCCTCTCAATGTAAATGAGGTTTCTTTAGAAGTGTCGTGTAACGGGTAGAAGTAATACATGTGCTAGTGGGAGAGAGAAAGGGAGAGATTTGATCTAGGATCAATTGTGTAAAGTATCCATCCGCATATCATTATTACTTTATTTATACGTGCTTTATTATGTGTTTAGAATGTATGTTTAAGGGTGTATGATGATGAGACCTTAACAAAGATAATAAATTGGTTGCCAATTTGCACTCGAAAAACCCTCGCAAAATATTAAGCGTTTTTCCTTCCATTGAGTGATTCTCACTTAAGATCCGAGACTGGCATTGGTTTGTTGGCCAAAGTCAAGGCCTTTTTCCGTTGAGGATGTGTTTGAATCACGAAGGCTTTGTTCCATATTGGTGTATTTTCCAAGTTGTGGTTTGTTGGCCAAAGTCAAGACCACTTCTTGTCCATCGACATTGATTACGAAGCTTTCCATGATCAATGGGTCGCGCTTAACTGGGATCACTAAGTTTGTTGGGCCAAAGCCAAGGCTTAGTTGATTAAGAGGAAAAAGGTTAGGTAATACATTGGATGTATTGGCATATATAAGATATATGTTTCGGACTTGGATGCCCCCTACTGGATCTAGGAATTGGATTGGATCCAATCGATCTTAGAGATCTACCTAGTTAATTATCATACAATTTGTTGGCCAAAGTGAAGATTGTGTGATATTTAACGGGATCCTAACCCGCTAGGAAACACGGTTTCCCGAGTACTCGACATAGGGTTAGAGGCTCGCCGAAAAATAGTGGGAGGCAAGAATTGAATTTGCAATATTCGTTTAATTACTTGCCATACGCGCTCAAAACAAATATCATTCGTCAAATATAATTAAATGTTAGTTGGACTAATATTTAAATCGTTGTTTTAATTAACAGTTGGACTGTATTCAAACTATTCATTTATAGTTGATTTTATAATTGGATTATAGTAATCAATATAATTGATATTAATCTATTAAAGTATAGTTGATTAAAATAGTTGGACTATAATAATCATTATATTAATAGTACCAAAATCGTTGATTAAATAGTTGGACTATTAAAATCAAGATAAAATTGAAAGATTGACATTTAAAACATAATCCTAGGGAAAATGTATTTAAATGGTTTAATTTTCAAATTGGGAATAAATTTCAGGATGGTTCTGGAAAAACTAATAAGTTACTTTATTTGATAAAATAACATATTAGGCCTAAGCCCGGAATTAAGCAAATAGTAGAGCATAATCTTTGGAAGATTTATGTGATGACAACTTAAGTGCCTAATCCATTAAGCTTGTCACAGTAGACTCCTTAATTTCTGAATCAGAATTAAGGATTAGATCCTTAAAGTATGATAATGAAATTGAAGGATCTTCATAAATCTATACTTAGGTTTTAGAAGTACTAAAATTGTAATATAAACTCTTGGAGAGTTAATGACTATTCTCAAGGAGACAAAGTCGAAATTTGCAATAAGGCAAGTAGCGCAAGGCGTACCTTACTTCGATATTCTAGAAACCCGAGGCTTGGCCAAAGGCTACTTGAATGTGAAAAGGGCAAAGGCAAAATCATTATAGTCTTCTGGGAAGATAAATGACATATCCCAAAATGTCTGCCTAATTGTGGCAAGCGGGATCGCGGAAGCGTGACTGCCGTTTGGACAAGGCAGACATGAAGGAATTGAAGACGAGCAAGGCTCTGACTTCAAATATGTTTGTCAAACATTATGTTCACTACTAGTATTGAAATTAGATTTTAAATACTTAGTGTGATATAAATATATATTGATGTTCAGAATCTGCTATGAGCAGGATACTGACCTCAATAGAGATTTATCTGCGAATTGTAAACGGGACGAAAGTCGTTGTTTTAACCGTAGATACCTAAGTGTAGGAACTACCCTCGGGTGTGTACCTAAATTTGAAAACTTTTATAATGTAACTAGTTTGACTAGAAACATTATCTTTATATCAGTGTATTATCCGTTATGGATATACCTTTATATTCTAGAACACTAAAGTGTTTTATTATATAAAGATTGATATTGAGATAAAAACATTAGATGTGAATAACAACATTTATATTTTGAATATAAATAAATCTCAAACATATAACATGACAAACAAATAGCTCAAATTGATTTGATTAGATGAAACTAATTGTGGCATTATTGTCTGGGACACAATTAAACAAGACTCGTATATCCACACTTTCGAAAAGTGGGTACTAGGACTTTTTTTATTCCAATCAAATAAAGTCTACGAATCTAGTTTATTGGGCAATGTGCCTATAACACATTTACTTGGTAAAAGTGTAAATGCCACCAATCTGTTAGCCCTAGTTCATAGTGAAGCAAGTGGGCCCATGTCTAGCTAGGCTAGAGGTGGATATGAATATTTCGTGACCTTTACGGATGTGGCATCGCGTAATGGTCATGTGTTTCTTTTGAAACACAAATCGGAAACTTTTAAAGTTTCGACACGAAATAGACAAACAGACCGGCTAAAGTATTAAACCGTCACGGTTAGACCGTAATGGAAAATACTTAAGCAATAAGTTTCTAATATACTTAAAAGAGTAAAGTATTCTTTCAAATGAGGACTCCTCCCGGAACACGTCAGTTTGACGGTGTGTCCGAACAGAGTAACCAAATTTTGTTGGACATAATAAGGTTAATCATGAGTTGCTCTGAGCTACCATTTCCTTCAACGGATAAGCTTTAAATAGTGCAAGAACTTATTTTGAATAAGGTTCCATAAATATCTGTTTGACAGATATCATATTAGATATGAACAGGAAAGAAACCGGGTTTTCTCATCCCTGAAAATTTGGGAATGCTGGGCATATGTTTGGATGATACCAAACTAAAACCCAAATTGGATAAGTGCCAATTGTAGGTTATCCTAGGGATACCATAAGCATAGTTCTTATACATCTCGCTAGAGAACAATGTAATTGTTGCTCACCATGTGGTTTTCCTAAGAGGAATACCGAAATGCAGTGGTAAGTGGGAGGATAGTAAAACTCGATGAAAATCGGAGTGATACTATTCAAGGCACCCATTCCTTAATGGAACATAAATAGTTCATCAAGGATGAAACTATACCATAATCTTCGAATACACAAAAACCACGTATGTCGGAGAGAGTCAGAAAACAACCTGGGGTATGGGTTTCTGATCTCACCTCATAAAAGATGTCAATCTTTTGAGGTATACCAACTGACTACGTATGAGGAAGTGATACAAGGTATCGACTCCCTATTGTGGCAAAGTGCCATATAATCCGAAATGGATTCCATGTATACCAACTATGTTTAGACACTAGTTGTAGTACCGCAAGGCATTGTGCCTATTGGTACTATATAAGTCTTCAAGGAAGACATACATGGAAGGCAACATACCAACGTACTAAGCTAGGCTTGTAGCGGAAAGGTATCGTTATCAACATTGTGTTGATTACGATTCAACCTTTTACCTGTTGCCACGGTAAATCCATTTGGATAATGCAAACATTAGATTCTTGTGTATATAAAAGGGTTAGTGGGAGCGCACTGACAGTGGTTTTCCTATAAAATAATGATAATATGTCATTTCTAGGAAATAATATTCCCATAATAATAATCGGTGAAAGCTTGGCTTTCAAGAAAACTCTCCGAGAAATCGTACATTGAAAAATGTACGTTACCTGGTGTCTCATATGCTTTGAGCATATGAAGTCACAAACAGGCCAATCCAAGTGATAGTCACTGGATTGATGTTAAGAACATCCGTTAGTATCTTAGAGATCTAAGGATGCTGTCTTAATCTATGGAGAAGGAGAACTTGAAGTGACTGGGATCACTGTAGCAAGTTTCCTAAACTGATAAGATGACTAAAAGTCGCAAACGGTACTATACAGTTTGAATAACGGAACAGTGAGCTGGAAATCTTCCAAGTAAGATACTGTTACCGTATAAACAACAAATGCGGGTAATTGCTGTAGCTGAGGCGGAAATTGAAGCCTTCCGGTCGATAATAAATCTAATTAGATTAGATATAATTCTGTTAGCAGCTGAGCTAGGCTTGAGCACAGGCTAAAGAATTAATGGTCTCATCAACGATCCAGATACATACTTCGATATTCATCTGATTCGTTCGGATCATACATCGTGGCGATGTGATGATCGAATAAATCGCATCAGATGATAATCATGCAAATCCGCTGACGAAAGCCTTTTCTCAGCAGTTTGAGCCAACCATACATATTTCAGGTATAAGACACTCGAGTGACTGGCTATAGGCCAAGTGGGAGATTGTTAGACAAGTATGACCCATAGCGTCACTATTTGTACAGATCATGGTGTTGTTGTACAAATTAACTATGTGACAAAGGATATTGCACTCTTATCATTTGTGATTAGATCACCTAGATATATAAATGATAGGAGGTCCCTATGATTTGTTCCTGGACCGAGAATGATATGAGACAGTATCAGTCCACGAAGGATAAATCATTTAATATCCATAGTCAGAGTATTTCGAGATTGGACATCGATAAATACGTAAAAGACTAGTATTGTACTTGTGAGCGTTGTGAGGGCACAATGACATAGTTCTCATATATTTGGGTATAAGATACTCATGCAAGTGTAATAGGAGGTTGTGTTTCACCGATGGTACGGGAAACAGCTTCGCTCTGGAAAGACCCCCTCGGAATTCCATTGGTAGTATGACTATATGTCTATGGAAGTCCGAAATCAGGGTAGGTGTATTTGGTCTTAACCTGAGACTTGCACCGCTAATACTTGCGACAATCAATATACTTTGGTTGCGGTCGTCCAGGGCTTTAACAGGTTCTGTGTACGCCAATGCTGGGTATATTGAGAATCGTAGTGTGTTGGGTGTGATGTCAAGACGGAAGTGTCACTCCAGTCATATGGAGATGATGGTCACGTAGGATACGGTACTAGTACTCTTAAGTACTGCAGTCATCGGGATAAAATGACAAGGTCATGTTTATCCGATTATAGAGACTAGTTACCAGACATCCGACATGTGCTTCGTACGGGGCAGACACAATTCTAGCCCCAGGCCTAGCACGTGATCATCCGATACTGGACAGAAATACGCAATACTATGTATTCTACGCCTGATATAGATCCTTATTCCGGTTAGGATATTTCCGGAGAATTGGGTAGGCATGGCGCTTTGCTAGAAGCCAACCTTATCTTGTAAATCGGTAAAACGTAGTACTTGGTACTTACGTGTTCGGATAGTTCGACTACCGAATTTACTGCCAACATATCCGGGGATCTCGTGGGTCGCTTCCCAAAATTCACCGATGACGTATGACTCGCACTCTAAATTAATCTGGGATTAATTAGAAGAGAGAGAAAATTAATCTGGGATTAATTACGGAGATATTTTATCTGGGATAAAATATCATTTAAAGAGAGATAACGATTAATTTGGAATTAATCGGTAAATTAATATATTCGATATATTAAACGAAATTGGATTTCGACGCGGAATTAAAATTAGATTTTAATTCGGGCGAACGAATTAATTTAGAATTAATTCGTTAGCGACATGAATAGTAATTATGCTAGGCATGATTATTTAATTAAATTAGATTTAATTGCGACGCAACGGAAAATTCGTTAATTTGGAATTAGCGAACCCGAGTGTAGGCATTGCATTTTCGCATGTGAAACCCGATGATGAGTCTCAGTTGGAGGCACTACCTTTTTAGCTAAGGATATTGCGGGAAACGAAGGTCGGAAGGGGAAATTCAGAATAAGTACGTCATCAAGTTCATTTCACAAGTTCACTGTCTTCGTTGGTGCTGCGTTCGTTACTTCCTTCGAACGTCAGGCAGATTGCGGACGTTCGTGCCGCGTTCGAATGGGCGTTCGAACAGAGTCGGTATTTTCTGTTTTGCTGCTAGCCTCGCACCCCAGCCCAATTAGCCCCCCAAAGCCCATAAAACACATCCCAATTTAATTAAATTAAACATTAAATATTAAATAAAATATTTAAACAATTTACCAATTAAAAAATATTGTTTTCCTAAACCAACACAAATTAAATATTCAAACTTCCTAATCTAGCCAAGATTTGTCCCCTCTCAATCTTTGACTTTCCTTGCTCAACACCAAATCAAATCCTCATTTTAATGTCAAATCCCTTCCTTGTGAGACAAGGTGAAGCCCTAGCCATTCTCTATATAAACAACCCCTCACCAAGACATGCACTCCTCTAGCTCATACACTACTCACACGCAAGTCACAGCAAGAAACCTTAAGACATCACACGCCAATCACAAGAAAGATAGCAAATCATTCCCTTCATCCTTACCCTCACATCACTGAAAATACAATAGCCATTCACACCCCCTACAACCACCAAAACAACCCCTAATCACCACCGAAAACCAGCCCCATAAACCTCCACACATCACCGAAAATCACACCAAACACAGCAGCCCAAAATCACCTTAAAACAGCGGTAAACTACGTCAAAAATAGTAGCCTAAAACACCAAAAATAAGACCTGAAATAGTAAGCAGAAAATACAGAGGAAACGACAACAAAACCACAAGGAAACAGCAGCAAAACGGAGTCGAAACAGTAGCTTGAGCGGCAAAACAGCGAAGGAAAAGGCAAACCATTGAACCAGAAAAGTTACGGAGCTTTACCCCTTCCGATCTTCGTGAAACGCGAGTCCGAGAGACGGCTTAAAAGGTTAGACCTGAGGGTACTTTTCACACTCATCTTTATGTGATTTTTGTTATTTATTTTGATTGTATTTTACTTATTTGTTGAATCTTGTTTGTGTATGATGTGTGTTGTGGGTATTGGATGAATAAAAGAGCGTCGTCTCTCGTGGTATATAGGATGGAAACCCAGACGTAAATTCCGTAGCCGAATCCGAATGGACGGTAGTGCGGTCTGTACTTGGGATACAACTCCACGTACCACTTGAGTAAACGGCACATTCTCTTGTTTCATGTTGCTTTGATTTATTTATTTATTTTTCGTCACTCGAATTCTGCATGTTGCTTATGTATGCATGATTCAATCGAGCGCATGGGCTTAGTAAGTGGAATGAAAGATCCCCTATGGGGAAGGGTTAAAGCCCTTTACCACGATGCTTCGCCGCGCCGGTTGATGTGTGTTCGGTTGAATGCAAGACACGTTCAATCGAGCATACTAGTTTGATATTATTGCTTTCAATTCTATGTATGCATGATTCAATCGAGCGCATGGGCTTAGTAAGTGGAATGAAAGATCCCCAACAGGGAGGGGTTAAAGCCATTTACCACAATGCTTTGCCGCGCCGGTCGATGTGTGTTCATTTGAATGCAAGATACGTTCAATCGGGCATGCTAAGTTTGATATTATAGCTTTTAATTCTATGTATGCATGATTCAATCGAACGCATGGGCTTAGTAAGTGGAATGAAAGATCCCATACGGGGAGGGGTTAAAGCCCTCTACCACGATGCTTTGTCGCGCCGATTGATGTGTGTTTGGTTGAATGCAAGATACGTTCAATCGGACATGCTGAGCTTGACATTGTTGTCTTTATTCTTTGTGTTACATGCATCAGGTCTGGCTCCGTTCGAACGCGTTCTCGAACGCTACACGAACGCGAACCTTCTGTTTATCGTTCGAACGCGTTTTCAAACGCTACGCGAACGCACACGTACTTCCTTAGTCTCATCATGCATCAAGTCTGGTTCCGTTCGAACGCGTTCTCGAACGCTACATGAACGCGAACCTTCTGTTTACCATTCGAACGCGTTCTCGAACGCTACGTGAACGCACACACACTTTCTTAGTCTTATCATGCATCAGGTCTGGTTCCGTTCGAACGTGTTATCAAATGCCATACGAATGCGAACCTTCTGTTTACCGTTCGAACACGTTTACGAACGCCACACGAATGCGAACACACTGAACTAAGACATATTCATCACATGCCATGTATAATTATTTCTTAGGTGATTTTTTTATGAAACCCCATATAGTCATTCTTATCTTTGTGCACATCGTAATGAAAAGCATGTTTATTCCATTGGTTGTGTCATCTGCCTTAGTCTTGATTTAACGCATTACGATTCATATACCTATGTCATGATGACTTCGGAGTCTTATTTCTTGTGGTATATCGGATGGAAACCCAGACATAAATTCCGTAGCCGATTCCAAATGGACGGTAGTGCGGTCTGTACTTGGGATACAATTCCACGTATCACTTGGAAAAGTGCTCACATGTATGCTTGTATGGTTAGTATGTATGCTTGTGTTTTCCGTGAACATGATATGTTAAATGAAGTTGTATGTTCGTTGTTACTTTGAGGTATTTTCAAGCATGCACTCTTAGATGTGAAATGTATGTGTAAGTTTCATTTTGTACATGTGAATTTAGAAGCATGATACTCTTGGAAATAAGTGCTACATAAGCCTAATTAAATTATTACATAAATCCTTTCATCACAAGTGGCATGAGTAAGGGACCATTCCGAACCCAACGGTTTGAGGTCTTCCCTTGCGAGGGGTGAGTGCGACCTTAAATCTCATTTTCCAGGTTCACACCGGGTGGCGACTCCATTATTCTCCGATTTAGTCCCCCGTGGCTACTCCGAACTCCCGACCGGGCCGCGAGCCCGGGACAGCATGCGTCGCCCAGATTCCTGTGTTCCCACACCGAGCCCGAGATTATTTGCGAGTGCATTCGCATTTCGAATTCGAGTGTGGCATGCAAGTCAAATCAAACGTCAAATTGCTAGTCGCATCTAGCGTCACATCATTCGTCAATCAAGTGATGGATGTCTTTCACTTTGAGTGATTGACGCAAGTCACTATTCATGATTGATGGATTGATGAGTTGATGTTGGTGGTTGGAGCCATTTATGGCTTGACTTTTGAAAGTGAAAAAGGGTATATGTTTATTTTGTTTTTAGAAAACAAAAATACATTTACATTTTTTCATCTCTCTCACACATCTCTCTCCCCTCTCTTTCTTCTTCTCTACACACGCGCAATGGGCTGTGAAAACCTTCTGGTTTTCTGTCAAAACCGAGAGCCAAAGGGAAGCTAAGAGTCGCGATTTTGTGGCAAAATCGGAAGTGCTAGCACACTACGAAGACATGCGAATGTGATAGGGAAGTCTACCCATGAGCCAGGATTCGTTTGATGAAGCTTGGAGCTTGTTCGAGGAGCTCAAAAATAGAAAATGGAGGAGCAGCTCACTGCCACTGTCGTGAGGTACAGTATGCAGAAAATGGAATTTTTGTTGCCTATCGCATCGCTCAACCGATCGATGTAAGTATTCCGCGACTTTCTCAATTGTATTCACACATGTTTATATGTTTTTGATTTGATCCTTGGGACCGTAGAACTCCAACATATTGGTGGTAAATGGGTCTTCATGGTGAAGACAGACATGAATGGCAACATACAAACGTATAAAGCTAGGCTTGTAGCAAAAGGGCATCATCATCAACATGGTGTCGATTACGATGAAACATTTTACCGATAATGCTTGCTATTGCTGCATATTTCATAATGAAATATGATAGATGGTCGTCAAAACCGCTTTCTTTAACGGAAACCTTTTGAAGGATGTTTTATACAACACCCTGACGTGTTTTTCATACCAAAACATGCAAACGAGAGTTTCAAGTTAATTCGATCCATTTATGGATTGAAGCAAGCATTGTATTCTTGGAACGAATGTTTTGATGAGATCATATTACAATATGGTTTCATTCAAAATGAAAATGATTCTTGTGTATATAAGAAGGTTTGTGGGAGCGCACTGACATTGGATGTCCTAGACATTGATGATGTATTATTTTTTGGAAATAACATTCCCATGTTGACAATCGGTGAAAGCTTGGCTTTCATTAAAATTCTCCATGGAATACTTGGGAGATGCAACCTTTATTCTAGGAATAAGGATCTACTGGATAGATCTAAAAGTTGTTGGCACTCTCCGAGAACTCATAAATTGAAAAACATGTACACGACATGGTGTCTCATATGCTTTGAGCATATGGAGTCACAATCAGGCCGATCCAAGTGATGGTCACTGGATTGATGTAAAGAACATCCTTGAGTATCTTAGACGAACTAAGGATGCTTTCTTAATTTTTGGAGAATGAGAACTTGAGGTAACTGGGTTCACCGTTGCAAGTTTCTGAACTGATGAAGACGACTTTGAGTCGCAATCAGGGTACATATTTTGTTTGAACAACGAAACAGTGAGCTGGAAATCTTCCAAGCTTCCAAGCAAGATACTGTTGTTGATTCAACAAAAGTGGATTATATTGCTGCAGCTGAGGCAGCAGAGGAAGCATTTTGGATCTATAAAATTCCTAGTTAGATTAGGGGTAGTTCTGTTAACAGCTGAGCTAGGCTATAGCACAGGCTAAAGAATTACGGTCTCATCAACGATTCAAGTATGTACTTCGACGGTTTTATCTGATTCGTGAGATCATACATCGTGGTGATGTGATGATCGAATAAATCGCATCAGATGATAACCTTATAAATTCGTTGGCGAAAGTGATATCTCAGCATAAGCATGACCGACCCGTACAAAGCTCAGGTGTTGGACACTTGAGTGATTGGCTATAGGCCAAGTGGGAGATTGTTGGACAATTATGACCCATAGCATCACTATTTGTAAAAGACATGGTGTTCTTTATACAAATTAACTATGTGACATAGGAAATTGCTCTTTTATCATTTTGTAATTGGATTACTTAGATATATAAATGATAAAAGTCCATATGATTAGTATCGATTAATAAGATATGAGACAATATTAATCCACGAAAATTTTAATCATTAAATATCCATAGTCGTAGTATTATCGAGACTGGACATCGATAATGCGGAATAGGCTAGTATTGCACTTGTGCGCGTTATGGAAGATTAACGGCATAGTTCTCATATATTTAAGTATTGGATATTTATGCAAGTGTGATATGAGGTTCTGTTTGCCGATGGTACGGGAACAGCTTCGCTCTAGATAGACCCCTCAGAATCTCATTGGTAGTATGACTATGTGTCTATGGGAATCTGAATCAGGGTAGTTGTATTTGGTCTTAACTTGAGACTTGCATCGCTAATACTTGCGATAATTAGTACGCTTTGGTTTTGGTCGTCCGGGGCTTTAACAGGTTCTGTGTACGCCTCTTCTGGGTATACTGAGAATCTTAGTGTATTGGGTGTGATGTCAAGATGGAACTATCACTTCAGTCATATGGAGATGATGATCACGTAGGATATGGAACTAGTACTCTTAAGTACTGCAGTCACCGGGATAATATGACTAGATCATGATTATCCGATTATAGAGACTAGTTGCCAGTGATCCGATATATGCTTTGTACCGGGCAGACACAATTCCAGCCCTAGGCCTAGCATGTGACATCCGATACTGGATCGTAATACGCAATACTTAGTATACTACGCCTGATAAAGATTATATATTCATTTAAAGAATATTTCTGGAGAATTGGGCAGGCACAATGCTTTGCTAGAAGCCAACCATGTCTTGTAAATCGCTAAGAATGTGGTACCGGGTACGCACGTGTTCGAATAGTCCGATGACCGTATTTACTACCAATATATCCAGGGATCTCTTGGGTCGCTTCTCGAAGATTCACCGATGACATTTGACTCGAACATAATTAATTATGAGAGATAAAATTAATCTGGGATTAATTACGGCAAAAATTAATCTAGGATTAATTGCGTCGAGAATTTATCTGAGATTAAATTCGTTGAGAGGAGAGAACGCGATTAATTTAGAATTAATCGGAAAAATGAATTCAATAGTGAAATTAGATTTTACTATTTAATTAATTGGGCTAAAATAATATATTGGATATATTAATTGAAATCGGATTTCAACAACGAAATTAAATTGGACTTTAATTCAAACGAACAAATTAATTTGGAATTAATTCGTAAGCGACTTTTGTAATAATTTTGCAAGGCATTATTATTTAATTAAATTGGATTTAATAATGTCGCAACGGTAAATTCGTTTAGTTCGGAATTAAATGAACATGGGCCCAAGCGAAGTTGCGTGTTGAGTTAGCCGACTTAAATTTGGAATTTAAAAGTGGTGGGACCCACTTCACTTACATCAACTTGTTGGACATATGATGGAAGTGGTTGGGCTTGATTTATGAATTTGATTTGTTGAAAGTAAGGCTTGATTTACTTATAAAACACTCAAGCTAATTCCAACACACAAACTTAGTATTTAAACCAAGTCTACTTTGGAAGTGTGACTAAGTTACTATTCACATCAAACACAAAACTCTCTCTTCCTCCTCTCTTGCTATGGCCGAAACTTCATCTCTCTTTGAGAGAAATTTTTTCTTTCAATTTTGATCAATGCTAGCATATTAAGAGTCAAAAGAAGGTGATAGGGAAACTCACCCAAGTGTTGGAAACACTCAAGAAAGCTTGGAGCTCCCATCTATGTCCATGAAAGTTTTGAAATCTCATCCAACCAATGTAAGTTTTTCCACAACTTTATTTGGTAATTTTCACACACGAATCACTCTTAGAGATCCTTGGCATGTTCTAGGAACACTAACAGATCTTTCTTACTGCTTTGTATTCCCCTATCTTGTCTCTTGACTTTATGTTGTACTACTTTGACTGGTGATGGTTCATTCTCATGGGCTATTTTCTAGGGCTTTTCTCACTGCTCTTGCTATCGGCTATAGCTATAGCTATGCCTTTTAGTTTTTATTTGTTTGTGCTGGTAATCTTGTTAACTCATGAGTACCACAAATATCATAGGTATGTCCTCCTTAAACTCTCGGGGGACTCTACTGGTATTGGTTTGATCCATGAGTTCTACTATATTTGTTCTATTTTATGGACTATATTGGATTCTCTCATTTCTAACTTCGGAGGCTTTCTAGGTCATTTTCTGGGTGATCTATCTTCTCATGTCTTTTGTTTCTGATTTTTGAATAGATCATCGGGATTTCTTACGGTTGCCTTTATCTTTAGCTGGGAAAGGACGAGGCAGGAATTTATATCTCAATAGGTGTCGGCATTCTTGTTCTGGTACTTTGTGTCCTGACATAGTCTATTACTCATGTAAGGTAGGTATGAGGTAGACTCTGTCAAGACTGTTTATTTAACTGGTATAGCTAAGAGATGATGGTTTAGATAGATTGGAACCTTATCCACCAGATTCTTAAATTAAGGTAGTTAATCCTTTCTGTTTACAATCTTCTCTTATTGGTCTGCGAGCCTGGGTTAGGCGATCAAAAGTCTCCATTCATTTATCGGTATTTCTTGTCTGTTGAAACTTCCACATCTAGTCTTGAGTTTTTGCTTCTTTTATCTTTTTGTCTATCTTTCATTACTCGGGGGGTTTACTATCTATATGAGGTGCAAAAGGCTATTTAGTCTCCTTAGAGGAATTTCTTGATGAGGGAATAAATCTTGCTCAGGTTTACTCAATATTTTATTCTTGTTCAGGCTTGCTATATGCTCTTTTACTTCTTCCAAATATATTACTTCCTTATCTATATCTTTCTACATATCAACCTCTAATTACTATGATTGCTTAAGCATCTATGTTTCACCTTTTACTCTTCTCTTTAGCTTTTTCTTTCTCTTTCAATTTTTTTATTTTTTTATATTTTTTTTCAGGTGGGTATCCTTAGGACATTCCTATCTCGTCCTATTTCTTTACTTTTCTTGTCTCTGTCTGCTTAAACATCTATGTATTTTTCCTTACTTCTTATAGTTTTCTTTTCCCACTCTCTATGGTAATTGTTCTTAGTACCGTATTTTCTGGTTTTATAGCTAAATTTGAACTTCTGCTAATAGTTCAGGATGATTATGGAAGGATCTTCAAAGAATATAATTATTTCTAGGGAAATATACTTAAATAGCTCAGAAATTCGTACTAAAATATCTATAAAACTTGAGGACGTACTCGAGGATCGAATATTGGAGAGGTAGTGCGTCGTATAAGGGTATCCCGGACATACTGCGTATACAAGACCCTAGCACTCTACCCACTGTAGTCATTGACTCCATACACCATGCTCTGATACCATCTTTGTAACATCCTCAATTCGAGAGATGCTACCGGCATGGAATAGGCCATACTATCCTCATGAGCCTCTGACTCATTAACTGTATACAATGCCAATAACTTATCCTAAATATAACATAAACAATGGACTAATGCCCAAACTTAATTTAACATACATGCATTATTTTACTCATACCATGTTCTCAACGGTTCTTTACAATACAACTCTAACAATGAATATTTAAACATATTACATAATGCAATCTTTACTATCTAACGTCCATGATGCAAGACTTTACATGACTCTGATTGAACTATAACTTAGTCAGGTGGACTTAGACCATCATGTGACTGCCAATAGTATCCATCATCTCGAGCTCGTCCTCTGGTACACTTGCAAAATAAGAAACTGGGAGTGGGGGCTTAGATCGTTTGTGCGATCTAAGTGAATAGACGTTTAAAACAAAAACTGAGGTGTTTTTTAAAAACTTTTAGTTTTAAAACTGAAATTGTTACTAGAAAACCATATTTTCTATAAACTCTATTCTTTTCAGAAACACACCCTTTCTATAAAACTCGTTGTAAAAGCTTTTGTCTGCAAACTCTGAGTCTCTTTTGTGAAGCTAGATTTTCTTTTTAAAACTATTTTATAAACTTTAATTTCTGAAAACTACATTTCTGAAAAAAAAATTCTCTGAAAAACTGTTACTGAAAGTCTATCTCTGAAAAACCTGACGCATGGGGACGTTACCTATCGTTGTCCCCCATACACCTAACTAGAGCCAAGAGTGTAAATCCATGACATTGGGGTGTTATGTATCGTCGTCCCCTAAAGCATGCCACTACCTGTCCCTGAAACTAGTGGTCTTGGGGCGTTACGTATCGTCGTCCCCCAAGTCACTGAACTAGAACTGGGGGTGCAGATCTATGCTACCTCTAAGCTCTGAATCTAGGATCTAGGGACATCTGTCATCCCTAGTCCTGAAGTAGGATCTGTGGGCGCCATGTATCGTCGTCCCCTCAGTCCTCTATATATGTATATGTCATCCGTCAATTCCATGTCTATATCAAGTTATATACTGAGGTGGGTTTTTCCCCATGCCTCGAAAATCATAAAATCATGCTCTGAAAATATCTCTTTCAGAAACATCTCTTAAAACATAATCTTTCATGAAATAACTATAATATAAATCAACTAAAGCCCTAGATGCATTAAAGATAAGTCTGATATTTAAACAACATCATGTAAAAAAAAATCAACTTAAGGGAAGAGTGTCCACTCACTGGTTTGAAATTTGGCTGGTGCTTTGCTACTCGTCGAAGAGAATTGCGGTTCCTGCGATGATTTATAATGGAGAAACTCAATTAGAATATAGGTCGTGGAATATGCTTCGGAACTAGGTTAAATTTATCCATTTGAATACTTGTTATCACTCCAAGGCGTATAATATCTATAATATGATGTAATATATGTATGCGAGCTGATAAGAGACCCTTAGGGTGGCCTCTAAAATACTAGGGTGAAATTGGGATGAATTAAAACTGATTTGGGGATGTTTTGGGTCATGCATCGCGACGCAAAGTCTTACGCGTCGCGACGCTCATAATTCCGGAAACGAAGTCCTGAAAATTTCCAGTGCGCGTCGCAACGCGTGAAACCCTGAATCAATTCTGCACAAAATCTCCAGTACACGTCGCGACGCGAGCCCTTTCGTGTCACGACGCAGGCTTTTTTTCCAGGATTCTAAGCTTAATTCCTCAAGTTTTCCTTAGCTAAATACACCACCAATACACAATCCATCATAATACTTGAACTTCACATATTCTAAACCACCATTTCATCATCAACAACTCTTTCATCCCATAGTTCTCAAATTACCCAAAATCTAAGATGTTTATGAATAGGCCATTTCATAATACCATTAGTTTCATATTTCATTATCCACTTAAATGCAATCATTAACATGCCAATAACACTAACAAAGCATCATAAAATCAAAACTTCACATTTCAAGTTTGGGTTAAGATTTCTTACCTCTACTAGTTTGATTCTTCTTCATCTTCCAAGCTTTCTAAGCCTATTTCTTCTCTTCTTGGCTTAATATGGGAGGATTTTTATTTTTCCCCTTTATTTTCTTCTATTTTCTTCTCATTTATTATTTTTCTTCCTCTCTTCCACGTTTTTTTCCTTATCTTTCTTTTCTCTTATGAAAGTATGAATAGTACCATATATATATATATATATATTAGGGCATGTTTGATATATTTGTGTATAATTTAATGAAATAAAATTGGAAAGATTGAGAAGATTTGAGAGTTCTCTAGACTCATCCTCGGGTATTATTCACCTAGATTTTTTAGCTGTATTTTTGACTCGCTTTTGTTAATTTGGAAAAGGGTTCAACGTGAAAGTTGTAGGTATTAATCTCAGCAGTGATATAAAATTCATAAAAATCGAAGTTCATATGAGAAAGTTACGGCCCAAATACCATGGGATGTCTGGAGTGGAACATAATACAGTTTCGTATCGGGATTTTGAGAAATTCACCGATTGTCCCCAAAGTCATTTCATGAATATATATGTGTTCAAACATAGTTTATATTATGCAACACTTGTCCAATGATGTAACAGTAGTCGGGATTTATGGTCGTTACAGAAATTATTTTATTACTTAGCGTGTAACATCAGATGTTGACGATTGTAGAAAAGACTTGACTTATTGAAGTCAATTGTGAGAGTGATAAACTATAAATGGAACTACATAATTAATAAGATGAAACGACCCTTAGAAATCTTCCATATAAGTCTAATAGGATTTCAGAATCATTTGCGAAGTATTTGATACTTAATGGTTCTGTTATTTTCTTATCAAAGAAAATTATCCTATAACTTATAGTGGGAGCGATATTTGATATCGATTCTGGAAGTTAGTATTAAACCATAGATCTAAGATTGTTCACAGCTTACTAAGATCAAGTTTTGAACTTGATTAAGCTTTCGTTATGAATCGTTCATAAAGTGTACAAATGGTTTACGTAACAAAAACAATGTGAGCTTATTAAAGGTTTAATCTTTATAAAATGACAGTGAGAAACGTTATACTCAGTAATATATTACAGATTATTAGGAAACTTGTCTCTAGTCTCACTAATTGAACAATTAAAGATTTGCAGGTTAATATTGATATTAAACTGTGTATTTTAACTAGGAATGCAAAATGGCGTTTTGAATGATTTTTTCGGATAAGAGATCCGTTGTGATTTCTTTGTTTGAAGAGTTCATTCTTGAATGACCCTGGAGTTTGTATGCTAAATTATAGTTTGGTATACTAGCTTATAGAGCCTATTGTAGACTTAGATGAGCCTTCTGGAAATCTGTGTTATCTAATTTGGTATCAGTTAGATTGTCTGATTTTATTAAAGCATAGAGAATACATATGTGATAGTAGGATTAGTGGGAGCATATAAATTTCTTTCTAGTGTTATATATCATAATGACATTATCATTATTAAAGTAATCTTAAGATATTTATGACGTAAAAAGGTTTAACTGAGTCTTATTTTCTCCGTGAAATCAGTGGGAGTGGTCTATGTTATATTCCATATAAAGTTTTATATATGATATAAAACTAAGAGACTTGTGAGATGCTCCAATTCATCGTATATTAGATATGATCTAATAAAGGAAACAATGAGACTATTTGTGTGACAGTTAGTACAACTATTTGACAGTTAATGTGTCTATAGTATATAATATTCATCTTTCGTAAATGATGATTCCTTTGTCGAAAGATAAATTGATTAGATTGTCTAGTCAATCTTATGTATCATAGGATGATAGCATGATGAATACTATATTTAGTGCGATTAGAGATATCAATTTAATCATAATTGTTACGAGTTATTTTGATACCCTGTAGACCATAAGAGGAGTCTTGAAACATGTTCTTTATTATCTTTGAGATATTAAGAACAAGTTTCTTATTAATGGAGAATAAAGTCTGCAACCATTATAGTCATATTAGGTTTGAGTCTAATTATGACGTTATACGGTCTACATCATAAAGAGTCAGAAAAGATACAGTGGGAGTGTCACAAATGATTCTACTATGAGAGTGGAATTAGTTACAACTTATGAAGTATTGACTTAAGAAGTTGTATGGTGACCTTATAAATTATAAGTTTGATATTAGTGTTGTGTTTGTGGTTGTCTGCATAGTATTTTGGATTTGATCCGTAAATACTTGGACAACTTAGTAGCTGAAACACAATTTTGATGTGGCATCTGAGTCATATTGATGTAGAACTTAGTTTCTACAGAATATGAATGATGCTGGCTAAGGGAAATAGTTGTGTTTGTTAGACAAACTCAATATGTTATAGCGGACCTACTCGTTATTGCCTACCTCTTGAATATTGGGTGAGTTCTTGAGGGCCGTGCGTATGTGATACACATTAAGATGTGTATATGATACCGTGGATTAACACTAGATTAAGTGGGACAAATTATTAGGGTTGGTGCTCAGAGCGCCAATCCGGATCGTATTTATGTCTGATTCATGAATACGAGCAATACCCTTTTCCATAATATTACTTATTTAATGGTAGCACCTCTTGTCTTTTATATACGTATTCGATCTAATTTCGATTATATTGAAACTAAATCTGGTTTAGTAATATTTATATATATTAGACAAAGACTCCAAGATTTACAACGTAGTGCGTAGTTACAACGTAGTTTCTAATTGATATTAGGAAGTGTATATTCTCAAATAAGTTCCTGGTCAAAATTTACTAACACGGATCGGTTAGTAAAATCCACTGAGACCAGTATATGTCGTATATCGGACTTGGTCCGATGGTTTATCCCAATGAACCATGAGTCTCGGGAGACTCGTATAAACATGTATGTGTTTATATGTAACATCCCAGATTTTCGGAATTGTTCTAGAAGATTCCCGGACTGACATTATAGTCTCGGATCAGGATGATAATAAAGAAATAAGAGTTCAAGCGATGTTATATGGGTTGGATTAATATTTTATGAATATTCGTCGCGTCGGAAAACGCGTGGGATCAAAAGTCAGATACGCGATTTTTTTGTAAAACACGTAAAGTTTGCGGTTTTGGTCACGAAGAGAGAAACCAAACTCTGATAGAATTGGTTCTTGAACCATCAGACTCATTTTTCCGAGACGAACAACTTTCGTGTTGAGCATTTTTCGAGAATCGCATCAGAAGTGCTCCGAAAATGTGAAATTCCAGACAGTTCCATGATAAGGGCTAAACAGCAAATTCGCGGGGACTTATTTGATATTTTCCCAGCTAGTATATAAAGCCTTAAGGTTTTCAAAAATTGCAAATGTGGCAACCTTCTCCATCTCCTTCACCCGCACCCCACACGCCATTGGAGAAGAAGCGGTCGCCGGCAGCAACTCCGGCCACCACAGGCCGGCGCACTGGTGCCGATCGGACCGCCTGATCATGATGCACACCATGGTGGCCGGCGAGAGGAAGAACAAGCGTGAGATGGGTTTCGTGGATCCGGTTCGTCGGTTCGTTTCACGGCCCGAGCCACCTACCAAATCGAAGCCCTCGGAGAGTACTACGAGTATGCGAAGTCATTTTCGCCAAACAGCGGCCGATTGCATGCGAAATGAGGAGAGAAGCGACGGTGAACAGTAAACCCACGATGAACAGTAGCTCCGATCGGAATTTCGATGACACCAGCGCGTTTGTATGGCCGAGAGGAGTCCGAATATGGCCTAGGAATTTCGGTACGACTCTCCGTTTAGAAATTGTTATTTTAAAGTTTACAGTTTTATATTCGGATGTTTCTAGTAGTTCTGTAGTGTAGCGAATTAGCATGAGATGAATTGGACAAGTTTTAATATGTTAAAACGATAAATGTGGTAGAATCCGGGGAGAAACAGATTAGATTTGATCGATCCGGTAGAATTAGCGAGTTTCCGGTAAAACGGA
The DNA here is from genome assembly GCA_019454045.1 of Zanthoxylum bungeanum. Classification (NCBI taxonomy): domain Eukaryota; kingdom Viridiplantae; phylum Streptophyta; class Magnoliopsida; order Sapindales; family Rutaceae; genus Zanthoxylum; species Zanthoxylum bungeanum. Next base: position 365,857 of record SKCR01033757.1, read on the forward strand.
GTTTCTCGCGCGAATGAGCGTAGATGACCGTAACCATAGTTAAGATGTAAAAATGATATTGCGAGGGTAATTAGGTAATTCTGGATTAGTTTGGAGGGTTTGAGACCCTTCCGTAGCGTTTGCGGAAACGTTTCCGCAAGTTTTACCGCAAATGCGTAAAATGAGAATCTGAGGTATCTAGTTAGTTCAGAATAGTATAGAAAGACATATTAGAGTAATGAAGCTTAAACCGTAGAGTCGGTGAGGATTTGAGTATTCTGAGAAAGTCCGTAGTTTATTATACTATATGCGGCAACAAGAGTGCAGCTTCGGGTTAGTAGTGGAATAACCCGAAGTTAATAATTCAGAATATTTAATTAAGAGCTTAATTAATATTTCAAGATTATTGGAGCTCGGAACCGTAGGTTCATTTAGTCCTCGTGCTAGCTCAATATACTGTAGCGGATTTAGTATAATTGGATAGTCCAATTATATACTCACATATGTATATATATTATTAATATGATTAATAATGTTATAATGTCACACTTGAAACTTTATATTAAATCTTAATATATTGTTTTTAATAATTATTAATTACATATTATTAAATTATATTATATATAATTTAATAAATAAGGAATTAGTTTTTGAGATTCCAAAAATAGTTTTTGGATAGCTTTGAAAGTTATCATTTTAAAAGGGTAATTACATCCTTAATTTTGTAATTTAATTTTGTCATGATGATGACATTCAATTCTTGATACATGTTACAAAAAAAAAAATTAAAGGGGTAATTATGAGGGGTGGCTGAAACTTACCAATGGTGGGAGGGGAAGGGTTTGTTTATTTTGGAAACAAATAACCCTAAGTAAAAAGAAAATTAGATTTTTCTTTTTGAAAAAACTCTCTCATTCTAACCCTAGCCTTTATCTTCTTCTTCTTCTTCAAACTCTCTCAAAGTGTTGAGAAAATAGAAAGAAAAAAAAAAGATTTTCCTTGTGTGACATTAATCTCTAAAATATATAGGGATTAATTTTGTGAGTCTAGCCCACACTAGTTTCCGTTGGTAACGAGATATAGCTCGGAAGACTTTGTGGTGTCGAACAAACAATTATCTCCTTCCTTTTCTTAGACACACGATAGAGAGGCTTATTTTTGCTCACTGTCGCACTTTGTATTAGTGAAACGATGCTCGGTTTGTTTCGGTTTTAAACCAGAATTTTTTTGTTAACATAAAAGGTTGTTTTGGGGCTGTGTTGGGACTTTTTTCAAGTATAAAATCAGAATTGAAACACAGTCACTGTTCACACATTTCAGGGGTTGTTTTTGCAGTGTGCCGGGCGCGTATCGGGTCTAAAACAGTCCAATTTTGTGTCGCTGTTTGGGGGGCTATTTGGGGACTGTTTTGGGGCTGGAATTTTTTCTAAAACAGAAGTAAAATTTCAGTGGTGGTGCTGGTAACTTTCGGCCTCCTGGTGAGAAGAGCGGAAAATTTTTCAAGTCCAATCCGAGTGCCTAACGTGCTTCTGCTACGCTAGGAAAGTGGTTCCTACACAAAAGATCAAGTATTTGATATGTTTAAGGGTTACAAAGCATTAGTTGAAATCAATTAGAAAAGAAAATTAAAATCCTACAAAGTGATCGAAGAGGTGAATGTTTTTCCACTAATTTTTTTTTATTGTGAAGAAAATGGTTTGATTCACCAAGCAAGTGCACCTTATACCTCACAACAAAATGGCCTAGTTGAAAGAAAAAATTGAACATTGGTGGATATGATAAATGTTATGCTAATGCATAATAAACTATCAATGAATCTATGGGGAGAGACCTTATTAACAGTACATAACAGAATACCTTCCAAGAAATTTAATGTTTCATCATATGAGATATGGAAAGGAAGAAAACCTAACTTAAATTTTTTCTTGAGGGTATGGGGCAGTTTAGCCTATTATAGAATTCCTGATCTTAAACGAACAAAATTAGGACCAAGGGGAATTAAAAGTATTATTGTGGGTTATGATGAGAACTCAAAGGCATATATATTATTAGACATTGAGTTTAATGTAATTATAGAATTTACAGATATTGAGTTCTTGGAATCTAAATTTATTGGCGATTCAAATACTTCACATATTCATGTTGAAAATTTTAGTCGAACAGTAACTCAAGATAATCCTACAGTAACCAATGATTATGATATAGTAACTCAGGATGATACTACTCTAACTCAGGGTACCATTTTGGATCCTAACTATTCTTCAAATAAAATTAAAATAAAGGCAATTGAATCTTCTATTGAACCTAGGAGAAATCAAAGAGCTAGAAAATAACAGAACTTAGATTCTGATTTTATTTCTTCTTAAGCATTAGTCTTTCTAGTTGAAGGAAGTATAGATGAGTTATTAAATAAAATACATATTATTTTGAATTTAGAAGATGATCTTAAATCTTATAATAAGGCAATGACTTCAAGAGATTCAGCTTTCTGGAAAGAAGTAGTAAATAATGAAATGGATTCTCCTCTATCTAATGGTACATGGGTATTGGCAGATTTACCGCCTAATTCTAAATCCATTGGATGCAAATGGGTGTTTAGAAGGAAATACAACACTGATGGTTCTCTACAAACTTTCAAAGCAAGACTAGTTGCTAAAGGTTTTAAATAAAAGGAATGAGTTGATTAATTTGATACATATCCTCTTGTTTCAAGGATTACCTCAATTAGGGTGTTGTTTGCATTAGCATCAATTTATGATTTATATGTCCATCAAATGGACATTAAAACAAAATTTCTAAATGGTGATCTTGATGAAGAAGTCTATATGGAGCAACCTAAGGGTTTGTGCTTCCTGAAAATGAGAAGAAAGTTTTGCAAATTGGTTAAGTCATTATATGGATTAAAGCAAGCTCCTAAATAGTGTCATGAAAAAAATTGATAGTGTTATATTGTCAAATGATTTTAAACATAATGGAGCTGATAGATACATTTACTCTAAATTCACAAAGGATTATGGTGTGATAGTATGTCTTTATGTTGATGACATGCTAATTATAGAAATTAATATGCAAGGTATAAATGATACTAAGAAGTATTTAATTTCTCAATTTTAAAGTGAAGGATTTGGGAGAAGTTGATATTATTTTAGGTATCAAAGTAAAAAAATATAGTGGGGATTTTACTTTGTGTCAATCTCACTACATTGACAAGGTTCTTTCCAAGTTTAGTCATTTGGGTATTAAAGAATTTAATACTCTATTTGATGTTTCTAATAAACTGGTTGAAAATTCTGGAAGATCCGTAAGTCAACTAGAATATGCTAGTGTAATCGGAAATTTAATGTACGCATCATATTGCACTAGGCTTGATATTGCCTTTGTTATTTGTAAATTGTCAAAATATATATATAATCATACTAGCGTTCACTAGAAAGCAATAGGAAGAGTCTTTGGTTACCTTAAAAGGACAAAGACCTATCCATTGTCTTACAACAAATATCCTTCGGTATTATAAGGATTTTGTGATACTAGTTGGATAACCAGTATTAATGATAACAAGTCAACGTCTGGCTGGATTTTCATTTTATGTGGATGAGATATCTCATGGGTTTCTAAGAAACATACATGTATATCTCACTCTACAATGGAATCTGAGTTTATTGCTTTAGCAGCTGCAAGCAAAGAGGCAGAATGGCTAAGAAATTTATTGTTAGATATAGAATTGTGGTCACAACCGATGTCGGCTATCATTTTACACTGTGATAGTGAAGCAACTATGTCTAGTGCGTTTAGCAAGATTTACAATGGAAAATTTAGACACATTTCTTTAAGACATGAGTACATAAGACAATTGATCTTTGATGGTAGCATCACATTTGTCTATGTAAGGTCTAAAGACAACCTTGCTGACTCATTGACTAAAAGACTCTCGAGAGATAATTATGATCACTGCAAGTGCTATGGGTCTAAAGGTAATTTGATATGTCACTAGTAATGGGAACCTTACCTTTATTATTATTTTGAAATTCTAAGGGTTTAAAAGGTAACAACAAATTATAATTGTGATAATTAACAAACACTCGGAAATTATAGTACTTAAGAAAAAGAATGGTGAATATATATTACTCTTAATGAATAAACAAAGTTCGGATTTAAGAACTAGGAAAGTCCAAGATAAGAACTTGGTTAAATCTTCACCTATATAAACACAAGAAGTGGTGCATCTTCAACCAAAGTATAGAATATAAAACTTTATAAGTGTTTATGAAATCATGAGGTAGGACAATGCCATAATATGGTGCTAAAGCTAATGGTGTACACATCATGGAGTTGGTGTGATTTATGTGTGTAACTTCTCCGTCTTGTTAATAAATGAATTGCGGTTTAATAGTGTATTATTTAACCATCAATTCTGACAAGGTCTTGAAATGTTTATATAAGTAGTAGGTTTATATCGAAAAATACTTGATATTTGCATAAATCATTTTATCACTAACTATGTGGAGGATTGTTAATGTTTTATAATCGCTAGTGAGAAAATGAATCCCACATGTAAAAGGGTGAAGAAGTAAGAAGTGTTTTTAAACACTTATTGACCAAACAACTTGAATTTGGTTGAATATGATTTTAGAGGGAAACTTAATATTGACTATTAATAATTTAATAGTCAAATATGGATACTTGGGCCTTGGACCTAAAATTAATTGGTAAAAATTTTGGATTTATTAATTAATTATTTTTGAATTAAAGAATTTCGAAATTAATTGATTTTTAAATTTTAGTTAACTATTATATTAATTTAACAATTTTGGTTCAAACTAGATAAGTGTATCGTTTGCCAAAGGTTGTGTCAAATGTTACTTAAGGTATATAAATACATGTAGAACTCCATAATTCAAGACATCCAAAAAATCCGTTCTTCCATTTCTCTCTAAAAAGGGGAAAAAATCTCCATAATGTGTTCCGTTGCAGAAATACTATATTGCTGTCTAGAATTTCTGGTTCAGGCTTTGTATAAATCCTGGAGGAATACTATCGTCAAAACCCAGCAACAACAATAGTGGGGGCATTAATTCCTTAAGGATATTGATTATACTATAAAGCATAAAATCATTTTCTGTCTTTTGGAACTTATTTCTGTCTTTCTCTAACAAAAACTTATCTAGCAAGCTTGGATGAAAGATCAAATCTTATTCTCTTGTTGAAAATTGTAGAAAACTTCAAAAGATTCTCATACAATTTAGGTTAAAAATTACTTTTCAAAATGCTTAAGCTTATCTTTCTTAAACTTATCTTTTTTATTTTATTAATTAAAGTTTAATCAACTTTAATGATGGGCTTAACCTAATTTGTCTAAATATGCATATTAGGTGTAATCTTATTATTTTGTCTAACAACTAGATTAATCAAATTAAATCAAGTGATATACACCTATTAATAAATATTTTGTAATTACCAAAATACCCTCTAATTGTAAAGATATTTATGGAATTTATGTGATTATTTATTTAACAATTAAATTAATTTGATTAATCTAATTAATCTTTATTGGTCTAGTAAATAATTAATGTTATCCAATAATATTTAATTATTTTAATTGATAGTTATAATATCAAATATTATTTATTATCAAACATAATTGGCTACTCAGGTGCTCAAAGAGTACACTTCTTATTGTGAGACTCTCTAAGTTCAAACACGTTCGTCATATGACCCTAACTCATATATATGCAATTTGACCGCCTCCAGAATTGCGAAGAACACGAACGACATTTCCTAACTATATAAGTCGAGATCATCACACATGTTTAACAATCCTTTGGTCGTAGGCTATCCGAGTTGTGCTTAGGAAACATAGATTATATCATCAAGTTTTCAAGATACACATCTCATATTGTCGACATGTTCACGATTATTTATAACTAATCAGAGCACTATTTATGATGTATATCCGATCATTCCTAAATGATCGGTTTTGGCTAAAGTCTTAAAAATCGTGACTTATAAATGTGGATACCTAAACCCCTGATGGTACACATTTAGGCCGGCGGATCCTATCTTGATATGCACAAATTAACGAGTGCATCAATCCACACCCAACGAACATCTAACGGTCAGATCATGAAAGGTCTCTGACATACATGCCTTCTAAGTGTGGATGATCACACACAAAACAAATATTATTATATAGTCAAAGGATCATATATGCTACTCGACTTGAGGTGATTCCTATCGACGGTGGCGTGTACTACCAACTATTAAGAATCATTAATGAGTCATTCAGTATTCGCTCCAACGAATACCCATATGTTTATACGAGCTTTCCTTGCTCATAGTCCATTGGGTTAGACCATTAGAACTCTAATTCCAATACATGACGAGTGCCAATCTTCTAGATTATAGGAATTCGACCGTATTCCAAAACCAATGACTAGGAATATATTATCCCAATATTGCACCACACTTGGTGCTCAGTATTACCACGTTACTATTCTAAAGTCGGTGTCATTCTCAATATATATATTAAACCAATATATACTAAGAGATAATGAAACACTAATAATTACCAGTAACAAAATTGAAATGAAGATGTAGTTATTTTTGTAATAAATAATAAAAAATAATATATAATATATTGTTCGGATTGACGCTCAATGCACCAACTCCAATAAAATCTCACTTGCTTAGTGCTAATCCAGATGGTATCGAAGTTCCATCTTCTCCACATGTTTATCGAATAACTTTGGAGGTAAGGCCTTAGTAAATGGGTCTACTATATTTTCTTGTCTTAAAACCTTCAAGACCACTATGTCTTTTTGTTCGATAATTTCTCTAATCGCGCGATATTTCATTTGCACGTGTTTAGATTTGGAATGTGCTCTTGGATCTTTAGTCTGTGCAATGGCTCCGCTATTATCACAATAAAGTGGGATCAGATCTGCAACACTAGGCACAATGCTTAGTTCTGTGATAAAATTTCTAATCCAAACAGACTCTAGCAATTTCTGAAGCCGCTATAAATTCCGCTTTAATTGTGGAATCAACTGTAGAGCTTTGTTTTGAACATCGCCAACTAACTGCACCACCATTAATGGTAAATATGTATCCGAATGTAGACTTTCTATCATCCGAATCTCCTTGGAAATCAAAGTCTGTATAACCCTTAAGTTGCAGCTCATCTTCTCCATAAATTAGAAACTTATGCGTAGTATCCTTAAGGTATTTCAGGATATGTTTCACAACAAACATGAAATTTTGGCTTGTTAATCTATGGAGAGGGCTGAAATTTGAAAATAGTTATTTTGCATTTCAACAGAATAGGAATAATAGTGATTTGGAGGATGTCCGGCAACGTGGTTCAGGCAAAAGTGCATTGTGTTATTATTTGTAAGTGATATCTTACCATTTCGTTCAACTCTGTAGTTTATCCTATATTTAGTCCCTTTCATCCTCGATTTCTCCCACAATAATTCTGAATCAAAAAGGCTGAAAGATGAAGGTTTTAAAATCAATAAACTGGCATATACACAACTTATGTTATTATCATATTCAATACTTATTAATTTAGTTGTATTGAAGTGTTATAGTATGTTAGTTTAGAATATGCTTTTACAATAATGAATTGGCTGAAATGAAATGTTGTATCATATCATATCAGGGATGGCATTCAACACAATTGGAATAAGATGAGTACAAAAATGAAAGCCAAATTTATAACTAATAATATTGAGAGTACACAATGTGCAGATTTATGGCCGACAGTGATATTAACAGAAACAACCCCAACACAGCTAAGTTGTCCATCAATATATGCAAATACTTTTTCCATATTATTCCATGGTAGAATTTTTCAGTTAGTTCCTGCTAGTTTTTCCAATGTGATGATTATTTCAGATGGAGGTATGTGTGTTGATTTGAATGGCGGCGATGTCAATACTATTGAGGTGCGAGACAAGTACTCTGTCGGTAAAATGGCATCTCAATTGCTACCCTAAGGAAGAAGCTAAGCAGCATTACTATTGTTGATGAAGAGTTTTGAATTTTATTTGTCCTCTTTATGATCATAACGATTTTATTATTAGAGTGTATGCCATAAAATCAGTTATAGTTTAAGGCATAATATTTGTAATACAGTTTATTATTTATTAATAAAAGGTATTTGTTCTCTATATATTGTTAAATCCATATTTCATGTGTATGTTCCAAGACATCATGTCAAATAAATATCGTTAATTCAAAGGAATTTGTGATTATGAAATTCAACGATATTTATACGAATAAGTTTCAAAATTTCTGGTAAAATGTGATTATTATACAAGACAATAATATATCACTAGACCATTATGTTGTGTGTCGCCTAGATTGACATTTGATGTTAATAGAATGGATGATGAGTCTCATATCATAAGAACACAACTAAGATCATTGATCTTCGTAATAATACATTAGTGTCGTCATATACTTTGACCTGAGATCATATGATGACTTGTGCGATAATACTATTGGTTTACTAGTATATCCTCATTCGACTATTCACGTCCTTTGAATAAATACTACATGGTCTTGAACTATTAACGTATGAAGTAACATGTGCTTCAAGATGGAATCCGGTAGCTTTGATAATAAAAGCTAGAGACATTTCAAGGAAACTAAAATTTATGGATATAAGTCTTTCTCCAAAGTAGTCGATATCTTAGAGATATCAAATCCACAAGATAGATTTTAGAGATATATCGAGTAGAAAGAATTTGACCTAACCATGATCCTGGACTCGATAAGAAACATAAATATCAGAAGGAATGAGATGATATGCTCAAAGTGTATTCTAACAGGTTCATATGTTTCTCATTTCATTCATTGGAAATGAAGTGCCAAACCCTATTAGATAAGGCATGATATTAATAATGAGAACTTGACGTCCCACTAGAAATATATCCAATGATATTTCCGTCTTCCGCATAGGGGAGTATGGAATTTAAGTAAAATTAGTTGGAGCAATATTATTTAAAAAAACATAAATTTTGGTTAAATACTTATTACAAAATCATTACCAAACTTGTGTTTTCAACAGAGTACGTGATACAAAATGAATCCAGTAGTATCAATACTTGACAAAGATAAACTCACTGGCTCCAATTTCCTAAATTGGCATTATAAGCTCAAGATTGTCTTGGATTATGAACGTATCTACTATGTTCTCGATATGATAGATCTTGATCCTATTGATGATGATACCCCTGCTAAAGATTTCGCTGCATATTATAAGTGGAAAGATGATGAGCTTAAGGTAAGAAGCTACATCAAAGCTTCTATGAGCTCAACTTTGCAAGAGCAATATGAGAGGTGGACTCTCCGATGGAAATCATCAAACACCTACAAGAGTTGTATGAAGAACTAGTGAAACTGCTAGATACGATGTAACTAGCAAGCTATTTAGGATAAAGATGAAGGATGGACTCCAGTCTCCGATCATGTGCTCCAAATGATCAATTTGATTGATCAAACAGATATATT